>JALGBA010000226.1:1822500-1967500 GCA_023970755.1 Azemiops feae | reverse complement strand
TTTATCTATATATCTTTCTTTCTATCTGTCTATCTGTCTGTCTATCTATCTGTCTATCTGTCTGTCTATCTATCTATCTATCTATCTATCTATCTATCTATCTATCTATCTATCTATCTATCTATCTATCTATCTATCTATCTATCTATCTATCTATCTATCTATCTATCTATCTATCTATCTATCTTAAGCAAATCACATATTTAAAAAAAAGACAAAAGGACCCTTGGTGTGAATAGCTTGTGCTTCTCCACCAGTAAAGAGGCAACCTAAAGTGGATTGATTGTCCCTTTCTCCTTTTTCAAGGGGCAACTAGTAATAAAATACAAACCTGCTATAGATTTGATTCTTCCATCAACAGTGCTTCTGTGTTTTAATACAAGATGTATGATTATTTTGAAGCCATAAAATGTAAGTGCTTGCTGCACCAGATTCCCCCGCAAGGAAGTTATGTGGCACTGTTATTGTTTTCCTGTAGCTCAGGAATTTCCTTTGTACCTGCAGTATTTGATTTGAACCTGAACTCAAGCAATGGGAACATGGCATATGAGACCTCTGTGATTAAAGTCATCCAGGAACTAGATTAACATTAAGAACAGCCTATGGCTATTAAAAGGTGGGCTGCTGGAGAAGGAAGGGAGAAGGGCTGGTTCTGTGACAAGTAAACAAAATATACTTTTTATAGCATTGCTGTTGCACAAGGCATCCAAGGCAAACTAGAAATCTACAAGCAATGGTATGGTTGTTTTTTCCCCTGACCTTGAACTGCGGTAAACTTCCATTTGTTCTCCTTTTCTTCCTAGAGAGTCCTTTCTTCTTTTCATTCTGTTTTGCAGGAGGGAATATGGTGCCCACTTTCCCTTGCCCTTGTTATCTACCTTCCATGTTAAGATATTTAAATTTAGTAACTGAAGCAGTGAAGTTGTGCAGTGAGTCCAAACACACAGTTGTGGTTAATTGGTTGAAGAGTGCTGGCTCCTGCATGAGGCAATCTGTACTGTGATTGGTTGCTGTGGGTATGGAGGGGGAGTTGCCCCCTTTTTCCCATTTTTTTCTTCTGTGTGCCCTGTATGTTCTGTGATTCACCTCATGATGCTCCTGTTTGCCTGACTATCTAGTTTACAGTATATACCGTTGTAAAATATATTTATTTATATAAAACTATAATTTCCTGTCAGTGTCTCTGACTCAATTTGGACATTGGCTGCTCAATTCCCTGACATTCCATGTTTTCAAAATCATAGTAATGTAGAATTGGAAGAATTGGAATACAACCTCATCTTCTGCAATATGTCCAAGGATGATGAAGAGCAACTCAGCCAGAGTTCAGTTCTTTATGTGCTTACACACAATAGACAGAATCTTGCCAGACTAAACCCTTATTATTCTCACCATAATAGATACACTCTGGAAGATTCTAGAAAGTGTCTATCCTTACTCTCTTCTTCTGTCCAGCTCTACATAACTTTGGGTTATGTAGACTCCATAATCTCTATAAATAGATACAAAAATTGATTGGACTATCAGCACTGTAGGAACGGTGTTCTAAAATATTGAATTTAGAGTCTCAGACAGTGGTGGGATTCAGGTATGTGAACAACCAGTTCTCTGTGTGGATGCCACTTCCGGAAGTCCGTTCTGGGCCTGGGCAACAAAAAATTAGCTACTGGTTCTGCTGAAGTGGTGCACCACTGGCCTCAGACTAACATGAGGTTTTAGGACTGGCCATGAGGCATACTTTTCACACAGTATGTAATTCTCGTTTTCAGATTAAAAAGTAAAAATCATTTAAAAGGGGATTTCCAACAGCAGAAAAGTACCACAAATATCTTAAAGGATTTGTGTTTTTTTAAGCCAGTTCACAATGTCAGTTTACAACTGGCTTAAAGGTTTACAATACTTCATTCTCTTATGAAAATTAGATGTCATGGTTATTCCTATGATGACACAGAATTAATTAAAGCAAGCCAAAAGGTAGATTGTTAAATATATCTTAATCTGTAAAATATCCAAGTAAATGCTATCCATTACTACTTTGGCTGTTAAACCAAATGAATGGTAGATTTGGTGATTCACACCTTTTTAGCTTGCCTGGGGTATGCTAAATAAAACAACGAATCATGGATTGCTTTAAAATTAAATTACTAGTATTTTAATTTAAGTAATGTTGTGTTTCTGGGAGAACCCAGAAATATACTATTAGCATATCTAAGTTATAAATTAAACTTACGTTTAATACATAATCTGGAAGAATTTTGTGAAAAAGAGCAACATATATTTATTGGAAAGCATGTTTGCTAGGGGATAAACGATATTATTAGTAACTCATAGCCCATTCTAAAAGGTACTTACATTCCACATTAACACTGCTATTTGTTGAAAGGCTGACATTTCAGGTATAGTATTATAACTCTGAAATTTAGAGAATGTATGAATGTAAGTATATGTCCAGATGCAAAGAATTTCTAGTGCCAAAATTCCATTCTGTCATGAAATTGTTCTCATCCTCATATTTCCAACCCTCTAACTACAACCACCACAACAAAAAAACACAGTTGTGAATTGTCTGTGGAAATTCTCAGTCATCCAGGTCATAGTTGTCTCAAAGGTGCTTTTTCAAAAGACAACTGGACTGTTCTTTCCCTTGAGGAAGAAGAAAACATTTTGCTTCTCATCCAAGAAGCTTCATTGGTTCTGGTCTGAAGAGCCCTCACTCAGGGAGAGTGCCAACAACCAGATGACTGCAAAGAAATATGATCCTTCCAACCCACCCACCCACCCGCATCCTGTCAGAACTAATCCTTTCATTGCCCCACCATCCTGCCTGAACCGATGAAGCTGCTTGGATGAGAAGCAAAATTAGTTGTTGTTGTTTTGTTTCTTCTTCTTCTTCTTCTTCTTCTTCTTCTTCTTCTTCTTCTTCTTCTTCTTCTTCTTCTTCTTCTTCTTCTTCTTCTTCTTCTTCTTCTTCTTCTTCTTCTTCTTCTTCTTCTTCTTCTTCTTCTTCTTCTTCTTCTTCTTCTTCTTCTTTTCTTCTTCTTCTTCTTCTTCTTCTTCTTCTTCTTCTTCTTCTTCTTCTTCTTCTTCTTCTTCTTCTTCTTCCCAGTTGCCTTTGAAAAAACACCTTTGAGATAGTTGTGAATTCTTGCACTGTGCAAGACTATAAAGTGGTTTGGCTGAGCATGCTTTGTTAATCCAACATTAGAGCAACTTGCAGCGTGTATTTTCATTTCTGTGTGTGAATGTGAAAATCTCATGCACTCTTTATATCCGTAATATGAAATTATGTCCCTCTGCTTCCAACTTAAGAGTTCCTCATGGACACCTTTGCTTGTCAACCCACCTATTTCCTTACCAATCCTTACATTTCTCACTCCTCAACATCAGAAATCTCTTTTTCCATGCAAGATTATCTTCCTTTCCTCTCCTTTCTGTGTTTGCAGACCTGCTGAAATGAATACAACTCTGAGTTAAAACGTTAGCAAAGTAATGAATTCATATGAAAAATACCATGCGTGGAATCTAGGAAATCACTGTCACCACAAAATTGACAAACTGTGCAATTGAGGGAGCATGAGCTGGCATCTAATGGCTACATACACTGAAAACCAATCTTTATTTATTCAATACTGGAATAGCAGCTTTAATGCACAGCCGTTTATACTGTTTTCTTCATATTAGATTTTTATTTCACTTCCAGTTTTAACTTATTGCTAGGCAGTTGCTTGTTACGGTAAACTGTAATTCGTATGCATTACATTCTCTGCTTTCCTCTATACTTTATCCAAAACCCACTGATTATCAGAGGTTTATCAATCATTTCCCTTGATTGTTTTATTTACTCTATTATTATAAATAGGGATAAATGGATTTCCCTTGTTCCAATGAACTGAATTCAATCTGTTCGTTTTCTTGCCCTATATTCTGTTGACTCAACCTTTGATTTATAACATTTTATAAAATTTAAAGTTTATAAAAATTTGGGGCTGGCTCAGGAATTGTGGAAGTTGAAATCCACAAGCCATAAAAGGGTCATCGTTCCCCACCCCTGGTCTACCATAAGAATATTATAATTCTGTAACCCTCTTTGGGTTTCCCAGATGAATAAGAAAAGATTCTTTCAACAGTAGTGCCATTTTTCCTATGAAATGCACTGCCCAAATACAGTCACCCAACCTGTATTTTTTAATTTTTTTTTGGGGGGGGGGGGTTGGCTAAAATGAACTTTTTTTAAAAAAATTACTGTTTCTTTATTTGATGAAGTCTTGATTTTCTCAGCCGCTTTCATTCACTTTATCTTTACCGCTTGCCTTTTCTGTTTCCTGTTTCACAGCACATACTTTGAATATGCTCTTAACCTTTTGATAAATGTCTCTGAGAACCGGTGGCAAGAAGGAATGAATATATATATATATATATATAATATTAAAATGTACATCTGAAGCAGCATTTTTGCACAGTAAAACTGTACTCACATATTTAGCTGCAGTGTTACCTCCTCTTCTACCCAAGTTGCTTATGTAGATATTTTAAAATCTCCAATTAGTCACCAGTAAATCTTGAAAATAAAACTACTCCGTTAGAGAAATGTTTTTGTTAACTCCCTCTTGAAATACAGTCTTTGTTCTGCAATGGTGCATAGCCAGCTATTTTTCCATATACACAGGTTGTTTTTTTTTGTGGAGTTGCCTTTATAAGGTAACTACAAGCAGTAGGAACAACCGCAAATGCAACCTTAAGTTTGTGTATGCAGTTCCCATATCTATGATATTTTATTCATTTATGACATTTCAACTCAGTTTCATTCATTTTGATACAGTTTTTGCAGAGGGGAGGGGTGTCATATGAAAACTCATGTCAACATTCACATCAAGTTATCCACCAGCTTGATCTGCTGCTGTTTTTTATTTATTTGTTCAGTGCATGGCATCTGCAGAAGTTATGCAATCACTGATATACAACACTAATAAAACAAATTATACATACAAACACAAAGTAGAACATCAGTGGGATATGGATATGGATATCTAATCTAATCTAATCTATCTATCTATCTAACTATCTATCTATCTATCTAAAATAAATAAATAAATAAATAAATAAATAAATAAATAAATAAATAAATAAAAAATATAAATAAATAAATAAGTGGACATTACAATATATGAGATAAAATATTAAATTAAGGTAAAACCATGATAAAATCACCATAATATGGCACCTAAGAGTCACAATAGGATAGATGTTTTAATTTGATATCTAAGGAAGCTACCCATCTAACTGCTTCTGGTGTGGCTGTCATGGGATCATCCCAGGTGCCTTGAAATTTTCTAAGGAGACATTCATGAACTATGTATGTTATTGTTTGTTCTGAGGCACCACAGTCACTTTGTGGGTTCTCAGCCGTTCCCAATTTAAAGAACTTTGCCATCCTTCTAGCAGGACCTGTCCTGAATCTATTCGGGGCAAATGAATCCTGGATATGCTGATGTGATGGAATGTAGTGAGGAGGTAGGTCCCCAGGAGAGAAGGGCTGCAGTCCAGAGGAATAAGAGGCAACTCAGCCCAGACATTATGTGTCAGAAAAAGAGGATGAAGATAGTCCCTCCCTAACTGTTCACTGCCGAATGTATATTGTGGATGCAGATAGTAGAGTCCTCAGTCTGACAAGATTTTGTGTATACCTGTGAAGCCCTAAAGAACTCAGCTTGGAAGAATTCCCATGAGGTATTATCGATTTGGGGCATGACGTCTGCTCAGATTAAAATCCGAAGAGCACCAGAATGCCCTTGAAAACAGCTTGAAGAAGGTTGCTGTTAACCAAAGGCCATTGATAAGTGCACATGACCTCTTTCTGTTTTATTAGTGGTTCATGTTGAGAATTCCAGAGTTTCAGATCAGAAGTTGAAGTTGAGAAAACATCATTGCTTTTTGACAAACATGTTGTAAAATGCAGTCACGTGACTGAGGGACACTGCAAACGGCCATAAATGCAGGCCGACTGGGGAACATCCATCATGCGGTAATATGACTTTTGGGATGCAATCATTGGAAGTTTGGAACAGGGCCATATGTACCTTCGAGGGGGTCTGTTGTAAATGTGAACGGTCGCTAAGCGACTGGTCATAAGTTGAACCTACCTGCATGTCTCATCTATCCTGGATTTAATGGAACATGGGGAGCCAAGACGGATGATCAATAATTCTGATGGTAGCAGTGATAGAAACAATAACTTTCAAACTCCATTTAGAAAGTTCAAATTCTTTAAAATTCTCTAAAACCTATGTTCAAATTGGCTTCTTTTGCAGTACATTTGTAACAGAGATAATTTTCCAACTGTCATATGGAAAGAGAGGGGTTTTTTTCCCCTGTGTAATACAGATTAAAAAATACATCTAAAATAAAACCTAAAAACCTGGCCGTAGTGTATTCTTTTATGGCAAGATTGACAGTTTTGAAGAAAATTTTAAAATATTCTATTGAATGCCTCTGAAGGTCATAGAATAAAAAAAAAAAAGTAGCTTAATTAAAAGATGCCATCAGAGCACAACTAGAAATCTGTGTTTAAATGACCCTGGTCACTAATCCTATAAAAATCTGTGTAATGTGCTCTCTTCACTGGTGACTTCTGGTCATACTGCTATACATGTGTATGATAGCTGACTCTCATGACAATTACCAAATGTCTGGCGACTGAGAATTTAACAAGACTAAAGAGAAAACTAGAGAGATCAAAAGACAAACCATTAGTTAAGATTTTGTATTTTCACGGACAGCTGCAGCCAGGATGATTTAGATAATGCATAATGTTGGGGAGGGAATCCTCAAGGTTTAAGAACTAATAAGAGTTCAAGTCAGAATCACTGAGTAAAAAGAATAATTTGGAGTAGGTAACATATAGAAGACTGCAATAAATAAAATATGATGGTGATAAAATTTAAATCAAGAGAGAAAGCTCATGTTTGCATCTCTAAAACATTATTGCTATTAGGAGACAATTGCTTTGTCTGGAAATAATATTAACCCGCTGCTTCAGATCAAAGGCTATGCATTTATACACTCCATAAAGCAGTTGCAGGGATTTTCAGTTAACCAAACTAGGAAACATGTATTAAATAATCAGCATATTATTGACTCCTATGAAATTCAAGAGCAGAGTTCTCCACCTTAGAGAAAAAAAGCCACTTTCCCATAATACAAGGCACATTAAAGTAATAAAAAAATAAAAATCAAAGGACTCGCTAGATGCAATTCAAACATTGAGACAGACAGACAAGAGAGAGAGAGAGACAGACAGACAGACAGACAGACAGACAGACTGACTTATGGTATATAAATCAAATTTGCCCATTCCACAGTGTGAGACTTCTATACATAATAATAATAATAATAATAACAACAACAACAACAATAAAATTGGAAGGGACCTTGGAGGTCATCGAGTCCAACCCCCTGCTCAGGCAGGAAATCCTATACCATTTCGGACAAATGGCTGTCCAGTCTCTTCTTAAAAACTTCCAGTGTTGAAGCATTCACCACTTCTGGAGGCAAGTTGTTCCACTGGTTAATTGTTCTAACTGTCAGGAAGTTTCTCCTCAGTTCCAGGTTGCTTCTCTCCTTGACTAGTTTCCATCCATTACTTCTTGTCCTGCCCTCAGGCGCCTTGGAGAATAGTTTGACTCCCTCTTCTTTGTGGCAACCCCTGAGATATTGGAATACTGCTATCATGTCATACCCAATTCCAGCAAACGTTTCTGATGTGCTTTAGCCTCCAGTCCCCTAATCATCTTTGTTGCCCTTCTCTGCACTCTTTCTAGAGTCTCAACATCTTTTTTACATCGTGGTGACCAAAACTGGATGCAGTATTCCAAGTGTGACCTTACCAAGGCATTGTAAAGTGGTATTAATACTTCACATATTAAGACATTTCAGTAGAAATTTTCTTTAAGCAGTGTTTCAACAGAGCAAATGCAACAGTTCTCCTGAACCCTGCCATCATGAATTTTTGCAAATTAAGTACTAGGAAGAGAACAGATTAAAAAAGAAAAGACCTCAGACACCTAGGTGTTATCTTCACTTTACATTATTTGCTTCAAACTTTCAAGAACTCCTAGCAAACCATTTACTTCTAGGGAAAGGTAAGAGTAATCCCTTAGATCAACAACAGCAAACAAGGGTGAGGGCTCATCTTCATGTCCTGCCACACACAAAGATGGCTCTTGTGTGCCTTAATGTGTGGGTAAAAGGAACTAAGTGAATCAAGAAATACAAGAGTTACACTAATATCAAAAAAATAATGGAATAGTATCATTAAAGAAAGAATGATAAAGGAGGGACAAAACTGTGAGTGTGAAATGTGAATGACAAACCTGAAAATAATGTCAAAGAAACAGTGGTGGATAACAGTACATTTAACTTAACTAACTTGGGGTGAGTTGGCTGAGGAGAGTTGGCCCCGGTGAGTTGTCTCGCAGTGAGTTGGCCAAGGAGAGTTGTCCTAGATCCAGTAATTTATATACATGTCCAGCAGTCTACCAGTTGACTGCTATCCCATGTCTACTTGCTCTATGTCAATAATACAATAGTGCACAGCTGACATGGTCCTGAAGTCTGTGACACATGGAGATAAACTGTATTTTCCATGGAGGTACCATCAAGTTGAAGCAATTCTGATGGTTCTATGAATACCCCTTCAAGGAAACTATGGTCAGTTTTACAACATAGCTATCAATCTATATCACATAGACTAAACATCCAAATTTAATGAAACCAATGAGAAACTAAAGTATTTTCTGGGAGTGTGCTTTCTTTATTTTTACTAATTGGCGTTTTTCAAATTATTTTGAAATTTCATAGAAAAATCAATTGCTTCGTGAAATATTAATAATTGCTATCCTGTTCCTATTAGTTATTTTGGACTGCAGGACTAGTATATTATTCCTTTTAAAAGTAGAACTCCCTTTATAGATTAAGTTCTCATCTGAATATTAATATGTCAATTACCTTAATATTTTGCCTTTTGATAAATAAACTCTTAATTATTAGACTTGGTATAAGTATTATATCAATAGCTATAGCAGGTGCAACCAGTAATTAAAATGGTAGTCAATTAGAGGTGCCACTGATTGTAGACCATTTAAAATATATAATGACTTTGTCTTTAATTGAAAACTGAATTAATTTTCAATTTTGTTTTTTGAAAGAGGAAAGAACCACATGAGGTTCCTTAAAACACACACTTGGTCACCTAAGAGAGAGAACCTGATATAAATATAAATTTTCTTCCACCTTCATTGTTATGCTCTCTACATTCTTCTACAATGGCAAAGTAAAACCAATACGCTAGATCAGAACCGCACTGCAAATGTGAATTTTAATAGATTTATTTGCATGTTAATAGGCAGCCTTCCACATGCGGTTTCACTGTTCCAGGAACAGCTGCAATTGGTAAATGCCAAGCCCATTACAGAGGCAATATGACAGTCCTTAAACAACAAAAAGAATCATTCTCTTGCAAAGGACTGTGGTTAGGATTGGGGTCAATCTGCGACTCAGCCTTAAAAAGGTTAGCTAGTCCATATTTTAGTTACCCTTTGGAGTAGCATACAGTGAACACCTAATCGTTAGCATGCAGTGTAGCATACACTAGCATATAGAAAATACCTAATAGCAATAGCACTTAGACTTATATACTACCCCACAATGCTTTATAGTACTCACTGGGCAGTTTACAATATCAGCATATTGCCCCCAACAATCTGGGTCCTCATTTTACCAACTTTGGAAGGATGGAAGGCTGAGTCAAGCTTGAGCTGGTCAGTATCGAACGCCTGGCAGTGGGCAGAGTTAGCTTGCAATACTGCATTTTAAGCACTGGGCCATCTCGGCTCTTATTAATCTTTAGGCTGAATATGTGAAAGTATAGGGGTGAAGACAAAGCTATGTTTGAGAAGTAAAATTTATTTATTTATTTATTTATTTATTTATTTATTTATTTATTTATTTATTTATTTATATCTATTTATTTATTTCCCACTATTATTTTTTATAAATAACTCATGATGGAAAACATACCTTATACTCCTTCCTCCTCCTATTTTCCCCACAACATTAATCCTGTGAGGTGGGTTTGGCTGAGAGACAGAGATACTGGCCCAGTATCACCCAGCCAGCTTTCATGCCTAGGTTCGGACTAAAACTCACATGTGTCAAGTATGAAATTTGGCAGCTACGTGCCTCTGCATTTCAACTTGCCTTTAGATAAAGAGGGTGGGAGGTGTTATTTTCAAGTGGGTAGATGGAGAAACGAAGCTTCTTCGATTCAGCTGCAGACTATGGGAGCCTGAAGCCTTGTGAAGGACACCAGAACAAGTGTAGATTTGAAGCAGATGGTTCCCATAACAAAGTGGACTTGTTGATATGGATTACATAAAACATTGGGGGTTTGGCTGGGGAAACAATTGTTTGAGTCTATGAACTAGTGTGTGAACCTCAGAGTTAGTTTTGCTTTGGCATAACCATGCAGTGTATTCAATAAACTTTGAGATCTTCAGAAATGGGATTAATCTGGAGTTTTATTTCAATTCTCGAGCTGGATGTTGACACTCTTGGTGATTGGCTCAAAGTCACCCAATCAGCTTTCATACCTATGGCAGGAGTAGAACTTGTGATCTCCCGGTTTTTAGCCTGATGCTTTAACCACTAGACCAAACTGGCTATAAATTGTCTAAATGAGGATTTTTTTTTGCTTCTTGGAGAAGGGGCCTGAGCAGAGCAGAGCAGAAGGAATGACCTTGGAAGAAACCACCATCCCCTTTCCCTGTCTCATTAGTAATCTAAGAAGGGTACAGAAAGAGAAAGGTTGTTCATCTGACATTCTCCCAAATGCATTAGAGTAGGGGGAGAATAATCCTGGAGTTGGCCTAGCAAAAAGTCACAACCTTTTCTGCTTTGAATATTATGAACCCAGTAGCATTTAGATGCGATTGCTCTTCTGTTATGAATTCTCCCTCCGAAACCCCAGAGAACTGCTCTGCTGAATCCTTGATTTCAATCTTTTTTAAAAAACTCCTGGCCTTAAGTCTGATTTATACATTTTTATCAGCTTATAGAATTGTTTAAACAAGTCTACATAACCATACATATTCATCTTTGCGAACATAATATATGCATTTTTCTCCCTTTGCAAGCAATTTTCCTTTGTAGTACATTTAGCTGATACTTCGCCTAATACAATCGTTTTTCACACACTTTACCGCTCTAAACACATTCTCATCTTAAAAAATATATATTAAGCAGCATTGCAAAGTTCAGAAAAGTATGATATTTATATATCAGAGCATTTTAATTCACATATAGATCAGGAAAGGTTTGGAAAATGTGAAGTGGAAAAGATTGCTTTAAAATCTACCACGATCAGAATGGAGTTAAAATGGCCTGAGTTCTGATTCTTCAGGGTTGTGACTTCCTTCCTTCCTTCCTTCCTTCCTTCCTTCCTTCCTTCCCTCCCTCCCTCCCTCCACTATATAACCCCTTTATAATTAATATGACTTCAGAACAAGCAATAGAAAGGAAGGAAATATAACCTTCCACAGGAAGATAAAATAATGAAATATGTCCCTTTTTTCCTCCCCCCCCCCTATTTTTCCTCCTGTTTTTTCCTTCCTTTTATATATGAAAACATACATTTGAACAAAGCAAAGAATTCCTTTGAAGCTCTGCACAGTATTTACACCAAGGTATCTGGGCACTTTCATTTAGTAGTAATAGCATATAGGTCAATATAGCTAGCCCATTTGATTTCCAAGACACTCACTTATTGTGAAATTTGAGCAGGATTGGATTCTCTCTGAAGCCTCTGATTCCCACTAGAAGCCTATCACAAAACTCACATCTCTTTCCTGTTCAAAGATTGCCTTAGTGAAGCAAGAATGTAAAAGTCACCTCTTTGTAAAGGAAATGGATGGATCAAGCGCGCTGAAACTCAGATGGATTTCAGTATGGATATCACTGGAGAATCAAATCATAAACTGCACCTTTTATGGGCCAGTAACTGATAATGCTACATTCCTCGCTCCTAAGGTTGATTGCTACTAACTACCATTCAGCGGCATAGCTGGTGTGAAAGAGATGGCAGTAATGCACATTAGAACAGATAAGGAATGCAATTTATAACTATAGCATCTAGTGGTGATTTGCCAATGCAAATGGGGGTTAAGCATCAAAAGGAATTTCTACAGCAGTCAGATTACAAGCAAGACACTAAGTCTTAGAGGCAGTTTAGACATTCAAGTGATTGGAAATGAGAAGGAAATTTCTGAATGTATATTAGGTCAATGACTTCTCTTTCTTTTTAGGGGTGTTCACAGATACATGTAGTAGAACATTAGCTCTTTTTTTTCCCCCTGAATATCTTTAATGTTGGGATAATTTGACAGTGCTAAAGTGTTATTTCACATAAAAGTCATTTATGGAAATAATTGTGTAAGATAAACACTGCAACATGAAAATTAGTTTGTGTGCTCTGGGTTTGATGTTGCCAGAAGGCCTTAATGTTTTAAAAACTACCGGCAAATATAATTATTTTCTTTTTGTTGATTAAGAAAGAGGAGATGGGGGCTGAAAACACAACAGTTGTTTTTTTTTTTTGTTTTTTTTTACCAAAGAACCACAGCAATTCTCAGCAACATGATTTCAAAATGTGAAATTGCCTTTAGCCAGGACAATTGCTGGCAATCCCAAGAAGTGTGAGTAATTTAATTTTCAGCATCCACGCTGGCATTCAGGCAGGTGGACTTTCCCCCTTCTGTGACAAAAACACTCACCAATTGACTGTGCCCACTCTACCATGCCTCTCATCTTCTAATTAAATGAAATTTCTTTAATTCATTTGAGAAGTGGCTTCTATAGTATACCTGTTGCCACTGCTGTAGGTTGGACATGTTCATGAGGAATCAAGTGCATTGAGAAACTGGGTTTGTGTATGTGTGTGTGTGTGTTTGTGTGTGTGTGAAAATGTGTATCTGAGAGTGTGACCGATATATGTGTGGAGGTGATATTCAGAGAGATTTAAATTTTCCTCCCTACTTGCCTGACTATTCCTCTTAGAAAGAATATTTCAGTGGAATGTAGTCTAAAATTGAAGATCTCTTTCCCAGGAGGTGAAGAGACAGCAGAGCTTGGAATTTCTGGTAGACAGGCAGAGAGCAAGGATGCACACCCCCTAGCTATTCCCAGGTAGTCCTCAACTTACAACAGTTCATTTAGTGACCGTTCAAAGTTACAACGCCATTGCAAAATGTGACTTATGACCATTTTGCACAGTTACGACCTTTGCAGCATCCCCATAATCGTGTGATCAAAATTCAGATGCTTGGCAACTGGTTCATATTTATGACCGTCGCTGTGTCCCAAGGTCACATGATCACCATTTGCAACCTCCTGACAAGCAAAGACAATGGGGAAGCCAGATTCACTTAACAACTGGGTTACTAACTTATCAACTGCAGTGATTCACTTAACAACTGTGGCAAGAGAGGGGGCAAAACTCACAACGAATGTCTCACTTAACAATGGAAATTTTGGTCTCGATTGTGGTCGCAAGTCGAAGACTACCTGTAGTTATACAAATAATTGCTTTAGTCTGGCAAGATTCTGTTTGTAGCTGAGCAACAATTAAAGAATTACTCAGAAGTAACTCCACATGTTCTTGGTTCTTTGGGCCTGACAAATATATTGAGAAAAAGTATATTCAGATCAAAATCTAACTGAATCCATATCCAAGACTGATTCTATGAGTCATTTAATGCTAAACAGTTTTGTAAGAATCACTTGGTAGACACCTAATCAGTGAATACTACTAATTCAGGCACAGAAGGAAGGAATCACCCATCTAAACTGATCTGTTTGCCCGAATTCTGCAGGTTAAATATGAACTTAGATAGCCAAGTGTTGTAGCACATAGTGGGAAAATAAAAATTCATCCTTGAAAGGACACTGGCAGACCACTTCCACACTACTGTCAAAATTATAATGGGAGTCCATGAAAGTCAGTTGAGTTCAGCTTAACTCAAAAAAATATTTTTCTTTAAGGGAAAAAAAAAACCTGGTATAGTTCTGGATTTCTAAACCCTGCTATTCTACAAAGCATGTTATGATATGTTAATACAGTGCATCAAGATCCTCGTTATGATTTCACAGATGTTAAATCCCACTGCCAATTAATCCTTCTGTTACTACTTAATGTGTATTAGCTGTTATGCATTGATGGGAAAATTTTACTCAGATTTTGTAGGATTTCATTTCCCATTATCCTTATTGTTGATCTTCCTGGTTGGGTGCTGATTGGACCATACCTACAGCTGGAGTGTGCTGAAAAAGAATTTAGGAAAATAAAATTTCCCTAATTCCCACAGGTTATAATGTATAGTACTTAGAGAACGTTGTGCATCTGTCCTTTATATGAATAGGTTTTAAGCACAATTAAAATAAAATAATACATTCCTTAAAGTGAAACATAAAATTACAAGGCTCCAAACATATGAATTCTGTTAACTAACTAATATAACCTCAGGCTGTGCATGTGGAAAGAACAACACAATAGTCAAGATAAACAGGAACAAATTTAAAAAAAAATCATTCTGCCAAAAATACCCACCTTTCATTATTATTAATAATAATAACCTATAAGAAATACCACTTGCCTGCAAGCAAGAAGTGGTGGAGCCACAAAGTAATACAAAATGAAGAAGCTTAAGTGCTCTGGGAACTTAGAAATCAAACAGACAATCACCTGCCACATAACACAGCAGTACTGATAAGAAAGATAAAAAAAAATCTGGATAATGGGTGTTGCAGAATCTGGAGATAGCCGAATAGAAATGAACTGGCAAAAATATAAAACATAAAACCCTGCAAAGAGAAATAGAGCAACTGTGGCAAAAGGAAGCAAAATTAGTACCAATGTTAATAGATGCTTTGGGTGCAATCCCAAAATATCTGGAGCATCACTTGAACACTATCAACATTGACAAAATCCCCATCAGTCAATTGCAAAAGGCAGCTTTACTTGGAACAGCTTACATCCTGCGCCAATACTTTAACACCATCAAAGAACAGCATCCGCCTATCGCAGGAAAGGACTTGATAGGTGGATAAAAATGACAAATACAGTCTAAGCATCTGGCTGACTATGCAACCAACTATAATAACAAACTTCTAACCCCTCCCCCCAAAATCTCCGCACTCTCTTATCCTAAATCGTATCCTAAATCCTTTCCTCTTTCTTAGGATGGAAATCTTTTACAATCTTTTATACTTCTTATGATACTGTGCACATGTTAGCTCAACTTCCCCTACTCTCCATGTTATTCTTCAGTGAACCATATTAATATTCTTTAAACTCCACCATGTGTGCACAGTTGTTAGCATTGCTTTATCAACAAACTTTGATAAAGTTTGATAAATGCTAACAGTTGTTAGCATTGCTTTATCAACAAACTTTGCCCATAACTCGCTTGGTACATAATGTCTGTATTTGGCTTATCGTTCAAACTATTCTTAGTATGTTTATCTAACATGTTTAGTGACCTCTATGCTTTTAGGTCCTTGACCTCAACAAAACTCCTTGGTTAACATATGTGCACTTAAAGAAAAGCCTACCTCTTCCTTATAATGCTATTCTTTGCATAAATGCCATGTATAAGACATCTCAATTAAAAGTTAAAATCATATCACTGCTCTACAACAGGGGTGTCAAACTCGCAATGTCAAGTGACGTGTTGCGATGTATCATGACTTTTTTTTGCCATTGCCGGCAATGGGATGGGCGCGGTTTCGCTATGATGCATCCGGCCTGTGGGCCGGCAGTTTGACACCCCTTCTCTACAAGAACCTATTAGTAAAGTTCATGAGGCCAGGTGCAAGGAACCAAGAACAACATGGGAGTTACTTCAGAGTAGTTTCTTTATTGTTGCTTGCCTGTAGACAAGGTATCTTGCCAAACTAAAGTACAAATCTGCATAACTATTAGATACGCCGTGTGAAAGGTTAGGGAGGGTTTGCCTTGTCCCTCTTCCTGCATACCAAATATTCCAAGCTGATCTGCTTCTTTGCTCCTTGGGAAAGACCCTCTCTCCCCTGCAACTCTGTACTACATTCTGCCACATATATGACCAGTTAGGTACATATAAGTTTATTAGATTTTTAAGTGGCTATATGTATTAGATTGCATACATTTACAAATGTATAAATGTAACTGTTCTTCCTACCATGGCCTGTTTCCTCTTCATTTCTTATGTTTGTGGTTAAGTAAAGGATAACACATAGACACATAACTACATATTCTAAGACTGAAACGTAGTGTGTTCTGTAAATCCAACCACTTCAAATGATAAATCCTCCTTTGTGGTTCAGTTTGATGTATCAATCCAGACAGGAGGAAGAAGAAGATGACTGGAGATCTAACAAGCATAAACATTTGTCTGGTTTCCTGCTAAGCATTATCTGAAGTCTCCCCGGCCTTTTGCGAACTGAGCAAAGTGAACGGATGTTGTGTATTGTATTCATAGTGATCTCTCAATAGTTGGTATCTGCAGAACATTCACAGCTGCTATAATAGACATTTCTGAGGATAGATTTTCCTCTTTGAAGGTAGAGCAGCTCATTCCTGGTAGGGTGTCACTACATCATGTTCTGCTCATTTCTCCTCAGGATGCTCCATTTCCTAGTGAAATAAATCTCTTTCCAGTTATGCCAGCTGCAAAGCTGTTCACTGGTCAAAATAATAAAAAAGGGAACAAAAATCCATCAACTTCTCCATTAGGGAAGGAAAAAATGAGCTGAACAAAGCTGAGGCAGTCCTTTTTTATTGACTGAAGGATCGGCTCGTTTAAGTCTCCTTTCAAGATAACGAATGATAGAAGTGGACCAGCTCTAAGAATGCCCTTAAGGCTGGTCCGTCTTAAACACCTTTCCCTCTACAAAGAGAAATGCATTTAAAAAAAAAAAACAAATTAAAAGTGTATAATAGCTAAACATAAAAATAGACTGGAAAAATAGGCTATAAAATATAGATACCACAAAGATCATATTACTAGGGTGTTTTTTTTAATAAGATAAAGCATAAATTTGCAACAATTGTTAGATAGCAGGATGGATTAAGCTAGAGGTGGGGAACTATGGCCCCTTTATGACTTGTGGACTTCAACTCCCAGAATTTCTGGGCATGACTGGCTCAGGAATTCTGAGAGTTGACGTCCACAAGTTACAATGTTTTCAGTCTGGCCCTTTAAAGTCTTCCAGCAACACACCCATTGCCAGTATAACCAAGCTACTGGTTGTCCTCTTTTTCTCTTTCTTTGAATTTTTCCCAGCATTATGGAACTCTGGAAAATGGATCTTTGTATAATCAATCCATTTTCCAGAGTTCCATAATGCTGGGAAAAATTGCAGTGAGATATTCTGGTGAGAGAATTGGAGTAGATGGGTAAATTATATTGTGGACTCAGAAATAACTTACGTCTCTCTTTTTGTGCTTTGATCTGTCCAAACCTGAACATTTCTATTGAACTCATAAAGTGATAGCTGCTCATCCATTGCAGAACTGAGGCATATATTGATTTTGGTGAATTCATATTACTAAATAAAATCTTTCTTTTCATCCTGTTTTATATGATTACAATTAAATCCTACACTGCTGGATGCTTCTTAATCTCTAGAAATAGTATTGTTTTCAAAATACTTTATAGATTTGCTCTTGGGTTTATAAAGTACATTTTAAAACTATGTCTGTGCATCTTCATTTTCATATTACCGTTACATGCCTAAAGCTTTCTTTCCAATTTTGGCTACCAAACTCACATTTAACAAACCTATTTCCAAAATGGATAAAAGAAGTCTGTTAATCCATATGGACATTTTATATCATACAGCACAAAATGCATTTAAGATGGTATAGAAAAGGATTTTGACATACACTTGCAGAAATTGAAATTCATATTGTATTATAAACCTTCTTGTATATATCAATGCTTTAAATTAATCTATGAATTAATAAACTCCCTGCTGGAAATTTGGATATTTTGCAAAAGATTTGTCAACATCTGCTGCTATGAATTGGCTGGATTTCCGGCTTTGTTTGAAAGGAACAGCTAGACCTCACATAGCTAATTCCGGACAGTCATTCAGAAATGCTAATAAATTCTTTTTTAATTGGTGATCTTGATGTAAACGCAGTTTTCCTTAGTGCCAGAGAGCATCACTACGAAGCCCTTAAAAATAGGAGCTCCGGAAATGCTATTGTGGCTAGATTTTGGAACCAAACACCTAGTTCTGCAGCTCATTTATAAATTCAGACTAATAATTTCTGTGGTAGCCTCAACATTCAAGCATCCTAGAATCCATCGATGATAGATAGCTCATTACAGCAATGAAGTCTTCCAATATTTGGAACATAGTGGCAAATCCTTAAAGCAACTGTGTCTTTTCTTAAAATTACAGCTTCAACACAGAAAAAGATATCTGACATTTAAGGAGTTGCTACAGATGCTAGATGTGAACCTTCACACATTCTAAAGCACCCTTTTAACTCTGTATCCAAAACACTGCACAGCCATACTGCTCTGCATTATTTCTTCACATATATTTTTAAAAGATACTTTCTAGAGAGACGGTAGTTGGCCAGACATGTGCTTATCTGCAGGTGCTTGCTTTATTATTTTCCTTTAAAATTATATCTTCTGAAAGCACAATGATCTTTTCCTTTACGTAAATGCATTTAGCATCACCGCAGTGGAAGCCAAGTGATTTAATTTTCATCTGTAGGGGCTACGCTTTAAGTGGATTTCCAAATGCCAAACTATACATGCTGGGAATATGTCTATACATGTGCATCTTAAAGTTGGCAAAGAGGTTGTTTGTCCTAATGTAGGGATAAGCATTCTCTAGCCTTCCAGATGTTGGCAAAATCTGCATGGAAGAATAGACAGATGCTCCCTGCTGTTCCGTATCTGAAAAGTAGAACCAGCTCTCAATTAAAAAAGGCAGGAGTAGGAAAAGAGAGAGATCAAGTCTCCAGAACTGAAGTAATGTACATGGCCACTGGTGGGATTCAAATATGTGAACAATCGGTTCTCTGTGTGGATGCCGCTTCCGGAAGTCCATTCTGGGCCTGGGCAACAAAAAATTAGCTACCGGTTCTGCCGAAGTGGTGCGAACTGGCTGAATCCCACCAGTTACATGGCTCTCTTGGAGGAGAAGAATTAAAACATGAAGTTGTGAATGCTCCAACACTGGAGGTTTTAAGAACAGATTGGACAGTCATTTGTCTGAAATGGTGTAAGGTGTCCTGCTTGAACAGGGGGTTGGACTAGAAGACCTCCAAGCTCTCTTACAACTCTGCTATTCTGTTATTCTATTTTCCATCTGGGATCTCCCCATGCACCTATCATAGAAGATATATGGCCGGTCTGGCTTGTGAAGAAGACCTAGATCAGGGGTGTCAAACTCGATTTCATTGAGAGCCGCATCAGCATTATGCTTGCCTTTGGGGGTGGGTGGGCATGGCCAGAGTGATCACAGATGACTGGATGGGTGTGGAATGGGAATGGGACCAGGTGGGCACCAGGGGCCTGATCCACCAGCTGCCTCTCGGGGACAGGAGCTTCCCACCCTTCCCATTTGTTGGGGCTGTCGTAGGTGGGGCGGCGGGCAGGAGGTGTGTGTAGCAGAGCTGGAGTACAAGATTGGATGGCAGAGGCCAAGTGCCCAGGGGCCATGGCGCAGCTACACCCCCACCCCACCACCTGCCTTGCTTCGCCTCGCCCTCCTGGCGAGTGCACAGCCACGGAGGCCATGCAAAGACAGAAGGTGGGATGGAACAGATGTGTCTGGTGGGGTGGATCACGTGTCTCCCACCCCTCATGCCTCTGCCTTCACCTCCTGCTGGTGTCACTGCTGTGCCTGCTGCTTGAAGGGCCGGCCCGGTGGTCGCAGTGGGCTGCAGAGCTGGGGCTGGTGGGCTGCAGCTGCTGCGGGACACCATTGCCCCCCGCATCTCGCCACCTCCTCCGGCCCGTGGGCCTTGTGTTTGCCATGTCTGACCTAGATCAACCTAAATAGAATCTGATCAGTCATATGGGCTAGAAGCGGGACAGAACATCCTCCCTCGTCCTGGTTCATAGCACAGGTCTCTGCCATCTCTTGCTCACGCTGCTTTTTATAATAGATTTAGCATTTTTCTGGAATAGCACTAAACCCACATTCAGAAGGAACCTGATTATCAGCTCTCGGTTGACATGAGTGATTCAATAGTAGTAACTGTGAGAGTAGTAACTGATCTCGGAGTCCTAGTGGACAATCACTTAAATATGAGCCAGCAGTGTGCTGCAGCTGCCAAAAAGGCCAACACAGTGCTAGGCTGCATTAACAGAGAATCAAGATCACGTGAAGTATTAATACCACTTTACAATGCCTTGGTAAGGCCACACTTGGAATACTGCATCCAGTTTTGGTCACCATCATGTAAAAAAGATGTTGAGACTCTAGAAAGAGTACAGAGAAGAGCAACAAAGATGATTAGGGGACTGGAGGCTAAAACATACAAGGAACGTTTGCTGGAATTGGGTATGTCTAGTTTAACGAAGAGAAGTACGAGGGGGGACATGATAGCAGTGTTCCAATATCTCAGGGGCTGCCACAAAGAAGAGGGAGTCAAGCTATTTTCCAAAGCGCCTGAAGGCAGGACAAGAAGCAACGGATGGAAACTAATCAAGGAGAGAAGCAACCTGGAACTAAGGAGAAACTTCCTGACAGTTAGAACAATTAACCAGTGGAACAACCTGCCTCCAGAAGCAGTGAATGCTCCAATACTGGAAGTTTTTAAGAAGAGACTGGACAGCCATTTGTCCAAAATGGTATAGGGTTTCCTGCCTGAGCAGGGGTTGGATTAGATGACCTCCAAGGTCCTTTCCAACTTTATTTATTATTATTATTATTATTATTATTATTATTATTATTGTTGTTGTTGTTGTTGTTGTTGTTGTTGTTGTTTGTTAGTATTAGTATTATTAGCATTATTAGCATTATTAGCATTATTATTATTATTATTATTATTAGTAGTAGTAGTAGTAGTAGTAGTAGTAGTAGTAGTAGTAGTAGTAGTAGTAGTAGTAGTAGTAGTAGTAGTATTTGTGCTTAAAGGAATCCATTTTGACAGGACTCACTTTAAGTGAAAATGTTTCACACCCAGTAACGCAGTTGGCAAAGTAACTCTTTTGTTTTATGCTGGCCTTTAAGGTTATCTTCATATGTCTTTGCTTGCAGACAAAAATAATGCCTTTAGCTGTTGTTGTTTTTTGTTTTTTTTTACTTTTGCTGATCCCCCCCCCCTCTGTGGTTTTACTCAATTAAGACATTTTATGAGCCTCCCCTTTACATTCATATTGTTCCCAGGAGTTGTAATGCAACAGAAAACAAAAGAATTGAAATTTCCTACAGCAAAATAATAACATTTATCTACTTTCTTTATATTATCTGCTGCTTTATTGGCAGTTGCTGCTGCTCTGTTTGGAGCCACAGTGTAGTCATTTATTTTAATGAAAGAGCGGGCCCAGGGTCCACTGAAAGATTTCTTTTTTTATGTAAAGAGAGAAGCAGAAAGGAACAAAGAAGAGAGCTTCTTCCTGTCCTGCTGAAAGCAGTGTCTCAGAATGCTTTTGCACATATCATTGGCATGCATAAATAAATAAACAAACAAACAAACAAACAAACAAACGCTGAACGAGAAAAAAACAAAAACAAAACTTTACATCTTACCTCAGTGTAGCTGCTAGATCTATAAATGACCTGGTTAAAACATGTTTTCTGGAAAGCTGTTGGGTTTGGTGTGCAATCATTTCAACATAAAGGGCAGTAAGAGAGAATGCTTAAATGCCATTAGGGTGTTGAATTCTGAAATTGAATAGTTTTCTGCATAAAAATGATCGCTTGGCATATTGAAATAAGATTGCCAGTATGCACGAAGGAATATTTTATGGACTCGTACTGCCCCCTGTACAATGCATGATCACAGGACATGTTGATAGCCACTACAGGTGGTTTTCAACTTACAATCACAATCGGGACCAGAATTAACACTGCTAAGCAAGGCGATTGTTGAGTCACATCGGATTTTATGACCTTGTTTGCCGTGGTTGTTATAAGTGAATCAGTGCAGTTGTTAAGTGAATCACTGCAGATGTTAAGTGAATCATGCAGTCATAAATACATGCTGCTTACCAAGTGTCCAAATTTTGATCATGTGACCATGGGGATGCTGCTATGATCATACATGTGAGGTCCAGTTGTTAGTCACTTTTTTCCAGTGCCAGTGTAACTTCAAACAATTGCTAAATGAATAGTTGTACGTTGAGGACTATCTCTAACTCAATTCATAAAGGATATGTCTCTGAGGGTTATTGTTCTTTAACATTCAATGCGACTTCCAGGTTGAGAGCAGCATATCTTCAAATAACATTGCAAGTGAACAATGGCAGGAGAAGATAATTTCTTTTTCTCTTCCCCCCCCCCCCGCTTTTAAGTCCTATAGAGACTTCTGATTGGCCACTGCAAGAAACAAATTGTTACCCAGTCTAAGATGGGTAGCCTCTAGATGGCAGCAGAGAACACAAAACCTCTAATTGCTTGCTGCCATCTAGTGATCATTTGGGAAAGATAGCTCAACCTTTACCTAATCAAGAAAAGCAATTTGTACACCCTTATTAGCAGGTCTAACATGCAAGGAATTATTTCTAGATTTACCCCTTCAAATCAATGGGACATGAATTAGCAAGCCTTTTGAGTAGGCTGGCATGCTTGAGTCTTAAAGGGAATCAGAAAATTAACACAGCAACATCCAGTTTAATGTGCTTGCTTTACAGAGCATCAAAGTGAGTTGGCTGCCCCCACCGTCCAGCATGCAAAATGGATTTATCACCGGCTATAAAATACGGCACAGAAAGACAGCTCGCAGGGGTGACGTAGAAACATTGGAGCCAAATAACCTCTGGTATCTGTTTACAGGTAAGTGTTTACATGACATTAGCCTTATAAAACAGAGGAGGAATGAAATACTAGGGGAATAAAATGAGATTTTACTTCAAGCGAATGTTGGTTGCCTTGGGTGCGTTCTGCTGACATTTATTGGACTGTACAACAACATCCTTCATGCATTTTTACTTTGTTTCCCATTTAATGGTTTTATCATCTATTTGTGCCTCCCTATATTCCATGCCTTAATGAGTTTGCAATACAATTCCCCATGCTGTCTTGCAGGTTTTATCTTAAATTAGGTTCTACAAATGACAACTCCAAAGCAAAAACAAAGCCTGTCACCCAGAAACAAGACGTTGTGGTCATTATTTCTAAGCAAAATAAATAAATAAATGGCCATTTGTTTTGATAGGTGAATGCAGACGAACTCTCCATAGATATTTGATCCCACCTGCAGTTTCATGCTTACCTTTTCGCACTTGCTCAGAAGTGTTCTTTAAGACGTGCATACTTGGAGGGAACTTTTAAGCCAAGATATACTTTCAGAGCTGTTCAGTCAGAACACATCCATTTCTTGTCAGAAATATTCAACTTCTTTTCATTTCTCAGCTAGCCCAAGTAAATTCAACTGCATGCTGAATCCCTTTCAGTAAGTATATAAAGATATGAAACTGTTGATAGACTAGTTTGCTCTAGTGCAGACATGTCAAACTCGTGACGTCACGTGACGTCGCGCAATGTATCGGGACAGTTTTTCCATTGCTGGGAAAGGGGTGGGCGTGGCTTCTGCATGACGCATCTGGCCTGTGGGCTGGCAGTTTGACACCCCTGCTCTAGTGGTTAATGCACCAGGCTAGTAACCAGGAGACTGTGAGTGTCCTGCCTTAGGCATGAAAGTCAGCTGGGTAGCTTTGAGTCAATCACCAGGTGGTGGTGAGTTCTAGTTCCACCATAGACATGGAAACTAGGCTGGGTGACTTTGGCCAGTCTCTCTCTCTCTCTCTGTGATAGATAGATAGATGGATGGATGGATGGATGGATGGATGGATGGATGGATGGATGGATGGATGGATGGATGGATGGATGGATGGATGGATGGATGGAGTAGATAATGTTAATCAGTTTCAAGAAAGGCTGTTAAATACTGCAAGCTGAATGGAATATAAACAAATGCAAACCTCAGTGTCACAGTTTTGCTTCCATATTACAATATTTTCCAAAGGAACTGGGAATCTTGCAGCTTTTAAAGAGATTATTTAAATACTCAAGCAGCAAGACTTTGTTTCCTTAAAAGCATCTGCTAGTAAAGGCAGGTGTTTTTGCCCACTAATGAGGACAGCTGCAATACCCAAGTAATTCAGAATTGCAACAATGACTTTAAATCACTATTGTTGATTTTATAGTTAGATTGAGCATCAGCTAGAATTTAAAGGAGGATATGGCTCTTTCGAGTTTCAAAATCCTTCCCCAGGGGATCTCTGCAATTAAATGTGCCTGCTTATTGTTATGCTTCATGGTTAGTGTAAGATGCACGAAATAATAAACATGTAATGCTGTCAAAGGGAAGAGAAATCTGGTACAAAATAACTTCAAGGCACTTCTGTGTTGGAATGTAACAATTGTCAGAACAAAATAGCTGCTTCAGGATTCAAACTGGATTGAATGCATTATTAAAATTCGAGATGGGAGCTTAGCTTGTTGTATGTCTATTCAGATTCTCAGTCATCCAGGTCATGGTTGTCCTAAAGGTGCTTTTTCAAAAGGCAGCTGGACTTTGTTTTTCCTTGAAGACATTTCACTTCTCATCCAAGAAGCTTTTCAGTTCTTCAGTCAGAATTGAAGAAGCTTCTTGGATGAGAAGCGAAACGTCTTCAAACAAAACAAAGTTCAGTTGCCTTTTGAAAAAGCACCTTTGGGATAGCTTGTTGTATCTACTATAGTATGTGCTTTAGAGAGAAAAAAATTGGTTATACTTTTTCAGAGGTGTTATAAATTAGAACATATGAGTGGGAAAAGTTGTGCAGTATAACTCAGTTTACTGAACATTTTCCTCATGATAACAGTGCTGGCAGAGGGAGTTGCCTTCCCTCTTTACTTCTTGCCCAACACTGCTGTTTGATTGGCAGCTGTGTTGTCCTGGCAATGGGGGAGGGCCAAGAAGGGATATGGAGAAAGGAGCACAGGTATGTATCACCTGCTCAAGCTTTCTGTTATTCCACAGAAAGGAATAAATTTGACTGAGCTCAGAGGAGGGGGAGCAAGGTGGCGAGGGTTCAAGATACCACCCTCTGTGAGAAATATTAAAGGATCTGGATGTGAATTAGCCCACAGAAGACAAGGTTGAGTAGAGATACCATAGCAATCTTGGTAGTCCTCAACTTATGACCAGTTGCTTATCGACCATTTGAAGTTATGACGGACTTTCCCAGGAATACTTATGACTCAGTTCTGCAGTTCCTCCAGCTTCCCCACTCCTGTGGTCATGTGACTGCATTTTGGGTGCTTGGCAATTGGCCTGCATTTAGGTTTTTGCTAAAAAAGGACATTTACTTCTGGTTTTGGGCAAAACCGGCCCATAGCAAAAAGTTGATTTGCTTAATGACCAGGGCATTCACCTTATGATTGTGGCAGTTGCTTTACAATTGCCATAGTTGCTTTCGGAGTGCAACAGTCAAATAATGAATGTTGCGAAAAATGTTATAAAGTCAGGTTGGTCAACTGGATGACCTGACCTGCTTTATAATGGACAGACTCCATTACAGTCATATATCACCTATATCTGAAAAGTTGTCCCATTAAATAGGGAACTGAATAATTCTCCACTTCCCAGAGGGCAGGAAGAGAAGAGAAGAGAAGAGAAGAGAAGAGAAGAGAAGAGAAGAGAAGAGAAGAGAAGAGAAGAGAAGAGAAGAGAAGAGAAACTTTGCAACTATATGGACTGTTGCCAGGGGAACAGACTGCAGCTGCATATAAGTCAGCTTGGGCTCTCTTTAAGTGTTAGACTACAAAGTAAAAAATTAAAAAAAAATCTACCAATCTGCCTACACTGGGCCAGTAGGACAGATCATGGTTTATAACTTTCAGTGAAGAAAACTTCATCCTGCTGATGCATACACACATAGACATATTGACATGGGGAGAGGAGAACTAGGTTTGGAGATGTACTGCTATGCTAGAAATGATTGCATTAATGTGACTTGTAGGATGCCATCAGCATTAACTGAATGTTTTCTGTTTGATTTGCATTGCAAATAGGTCTTGACAAAGGAAGCCAGTATAGTTTCCAGGTTGCAGCTATGACAGCCAATGGAACGGGACCTTCTTCAGAGTGGTATACTGCAGAAACTCCAGAGAATGATCTTGATGGTAATTGTACTTATTTTCACAGCTGTTATGCTTGTTTTGTGCTCAGATAGTTGCCTTGCCTTTCAGGTAAACTGCTGTGGAGGTTAGGATGATCCAATGTCCAAGTCACTGGAGTTGATGCCTGAATATTTTCTTGAGCAGAAGTGTTTTCATTGATTGCATGCTGCTAAATTTCTCTCTCTGTATGGGCAAGTGAAGCAGAAATGAGAAAAAAAGACAGTTCTGTTCTCTTCCATTATTTTCACAAGGTGTTTCTAAGCATCTGTCTAATTTTAACTTCTGCACCAGCTGTTGCTATCATATCTTTTGCCAAACTGTAACAATTGGATGGATGCTCAGAGCAAGGATAGTTTTCATGGTAGCCTTCAACTTCAATATTTTCCATGCTGTGGGTACCGCAGGAGATAGCTAAAGAGCTGCTTTACTCTGTGGCAGGTCTAAAATCTATCTGATCAGCCCAATCTATTGGAATTCTTAAAGCCTGAAAGCAAAGCCTTCCAGATTCTGAAATACTTCAGCCACAAGTCACAAGTCTAAGGTTTCATTAGAATGCATGTATGGATTCACTGGAGGAAACCAACATCTCTTATGTCTGAAAGAAAAGAAAAAGCTTTCCAGAAGCTCATGACTTCAGGAGACATCTCCCATTGTTTCTCCCCAAACATTTGATACAACCCTAAAAAGTTACCTTTTAGCCTTTTGTTGAAAGATTCAACCTTGCAGGGACATAGAAACCTACTCTGATCCATTCCCAAATGAAACAGAGCTGTGTTACTGCTGTTGCTAAGGCTTGGAAAGCCATATGATTAGTTTCCCAATTATGAGCATCTCAGTTTAAAAAAGGACTTCAGAGAAACTGGGACAAGTGCCAAGAAGGGTAATGAAGTGGTCATGGGACTAGAAATAAAGTCCTAGGAGAAGAAGTTGGATATATTTAACATTGAAAAAAAGAAACAGGCGGAAGAAATATGGAAATACTTTTCAAGTATCTAAAGAGTTTTTTTCACAAAGAAGGCCAAGACTTTTTCTGTTTTCCCAAAGTGCAGGACCCAGAATAATGGTTTTAATTACAGTAAAGTACTGTAGATTTCAGTTGAATGCAGAAAAAAAATAGTAATATTTTTGAATACATTAGAACTTGAGTAGAGAAATATCCTGCACCCCTCTACTGGATCAGATCAGATAGATTCATCCTTCTGGAATGTTTTAATTCAGAGTCCTGTATCAAACAGGAAGTTATATCATCCTGATATACAGACCTGCTCTTAATGCTCTCACTTTGAGGGTAAACATCATTATGCAAAACACAGAAAAGGTAAAAGGAATAAAGAAGCAAGAAAAAGAACTATCACTAAATCTAATCTGAATCAACACCATGTTGATGCAAATTAGATTTAGTGATAGTTCTTTTTCTTGCTTCACTCCAGTTACCTTTCTATATCTGTCCTTCCAAACCATTCTTGCTTCAGCTATGTCTCTATATCATTTAATGCCTTGCCTTTTATTCTTCAAATATCTCACTTCTTTCCATTTTGAGGATCTCCTGTAGTCCGTCTGACTACAAATTTTCTCATTTTGTTCCTCTTCTGAACTTTAAGCCTTATTCCTTTGCTTTATATGACCAGAGTATCTCGAAGTTCTTCTTTTGTACTGGTCTCTCACTTTTGTATCCAGTTGACATTTATTCCATCCACATTCATTCTTAATCCTGTCTTTTCTTCTTAAGCTCTAGCGTATCCATCACCAGCCCGATTCTCTCCATGTGTTTGGCATTTTAACCCCTAAAATCCCCCAGTCTTTCTGACCTCCAGCTTTATCTCTGTAGGAATTAGGAATTCAGTGGGAATTCTGAGAGCCTTCCTTCCAAACACAACTGGAAGTATGAGATGGGCAAATCTTTCCTTTACAGGGCAGGGCATTTGATTTGTCAGAGAACTATAGAGACGGTTTACTCAGTTGAAATATTAAAATTGGTGTGTTGAGAGCCTCAAATCCTCCTGAGTGCTCAGAATGGATGTCTCAACGGAATGGATCAAAAATCCATGACTGATAACCCCAATATTTATTCATTTCAGGAGAAAGATTTCGAATCTAAGGAGACTTCTTTTGTGTGCTTTCATGATTGGCACGCCGTTTTGCACCTCGTTTGTAATTTAACAGTCTACTGCAGATCAGCCAGAGACCTGCTATTAAATCTGGAACTAGCTTTTTCCTATCCCTGTTTGAGATGATTTCTTTAAGGATCATCCCTGCAGAGGAGCCGATCTGGTAAATTCTAGCACGGGAAGGAAAAGATTGCTAAGGAAGAGATTATTTATGGCAGGCCCTTTTTCTCATTTTTGCTGCGACAGTTTTGTCACTGCTTCCTTCTTGGCATTTGCACTAACATGGAAACAAATAGTATCTTAAAGAATTCCCTTAAATTCCTAATGGATAGTATGTTTTGCTAAAGCAATTAGAAATCTAAACAATGCAGGCTATCTAAGATTCCCTGGAAAGCCAAAACAGTCTTTCCAACAGCTGGAAAGGTTTTAAATATTCATTTTGAAAGAAAATCACATGTTTTGTTTCCTTTAAAAAAAAAGATTTTTGTCTGACCTCCTAAAATTTTCTATATTAACCACATCAGACCCTGCTTAGTTTTTGCAAAATTAGCCAAAGATGCTCGTTGATACCACATATTATCACATATTTTTTGCAGTGAAAAATAATTACCTTTATAGTATTTTTTTTTCTGCTGTACTCACTTTGTGGAAGAGAAGATGAAAAATAAGACTTCTTGTCCCATGGGGGGGGGAGAATTTTCTGTGGCATCCTATTGTATTTTGAGGGAGGAAAATCCTAGTGTATTTCATCAGTTCTTCCTTTACTCAGGAAAGAAAAAAAAAACACCTACCCCCGTATATGTATATCATTTGTCAAGGAGAAAAAATACTTCTTTGTGTTAATTTTTTTTTAATCTAGGCTATCTGCAAACATTTCCTTAAAAACCTAAGGAGAGTTATACCTGGGTAAAAACAAATCAGGAATTCTACTATGTAGACATGGAATTTTCTCCTATTTCCTCCTATTTCATAAACATGATCCAGCAAGGATCCAATTTGGATCGGTCATCGGGACCAGAAGTTTCGTCTTCCAAGCATTTGGGCTCATACTGGAGCCCATCCTCAGGGAACGTCTCTGTCTGTTCCCTGAGGTTGGACTCCCAACATGAGTCCAGACAAAACCTTTGGTCCCAGTGACCGACCCAGATTGGATCCTGCAAGATTATCTTGGGACATGTAGATTCGCCTGCATTCATGACGATCCAGCAAATTCATCCTCCCATGAAGTTGATTTCATCTCATCTCATCCCTGAACTCTTCCTGAAAAGTGTCCCTGACTTTTCCTTTGCTAAAATACTGTGTTCTCCTTGGACATTTTTTTTCTTTCTATTTCCACTCTTTATGATTGCTTCCTTGCTTTTCCTTTAACCAAATATATCCTAACAGTCATGTCACTAATTTTCTTCCTGTCTTCTAACTGTCTACTCCAAACTGGGAATATAGGGAATGCTTAGAATAGCGTTTCTCAGTCTCAACACTTTAAGGTATGCGGACTTCAACTCCCAGAATTCTGCGAATTCTGGGAAATAAGTCCACACATCTTAAAGTTGCCAAGGTTGAGAAACACTGGCTTAGAAGATGATTCCATGAAAAATTTACCTTCTTGCAAATTCAGTCTTCAGCTTTATAGATCATGTTCCTAATGGCAGTTATAGGTTGTGTACAAATGGATTAACAATGCCTATGAATTCTAAGAAGTCAGAAGAGTTTCCAGGGCTGAAGATAGGATTTTTTTTTATGTTCTCCTTCTCAAGACCAGAAAATTGTGCAAACATTTACAAAATAAATTAGGCATAAAGATGAATTTGAATGCTTTGCATAATACTGTATAAGCAGGTTTCAAAATCAATTTTTCTCAGTATAGAATTTGGATAGCCTGGCCATGGAATTTTATTATTTTTATATTGTTAGCATATCACATATTGAAACCAATTTGATGTTTAGGATCTATTTTGGGAACCATTTTTTCTAGCTCTTCATCAAGTCATCAGTTATAATTATTAATGAACTATGTGATAGTTAACAACTTTCAACACCTAGCTTTCTCTTTCATCAGCCTTTCCTTTTTTCTTTGTTATTACATTTATAAAAATAGTTACATTTATAAGAATCTTGCCTCAACACCCAAGTGAATACAGTAACTTTTATAAAGCTGATTTAAAATGGCATTTAACAATTATTACAGAAATAAATAGCAAACAATCTCAAATATTTTTATGCAATTGTAAAAAAAAATTACATAAGCCTTGTGTTCTCAGGACATCCTGTCTTTTAATATGTGATATATTCCAATATATTTCTAATTATGTAAGCCTTTTTTTAGCCAAGCATAGCTCAAAAATAAATTCACCTGAAAATGGTGCTTTATTAAAATTTTGCTAACACTGCTATATCTTAATTCTAATCTTCTTCAATTCTAATCCAACTTCAAGAGTGGGTTAAACTTTTTATTGGAAAAAGTTTGCTAAAATTAATCACAAATCCCATAAAATGTGTTAAAGGCACAGATGAAGTAATCAAGGTCAGCAACACTGACAAATGTTAGTCTCATCATTTTTTTTAAAAAAAATGCTTTTTTAATTTCAGTGTTTATGATGGGAATCTTTCATAGGCCTTTTTGTCTGAGTTTGCTTAAACATTTTGCATTGATATTTCACCAATAAAAAGGAATATTTGCACAGGGTAAGCTGTTGTGTATAAACAGAGAGCAAACCCCACTCTCTTCTATCACTGAAGATCTTACCCAAGTTGGGTAATGAAACATCTGCAAGAAAACATCCAAGCTGACATGTTCTTTTACATTTAACTTCTTCATGACTTTAATATAACTGGGCTCAGAGGTGTCCACAAGTCAAGATAGCATCTATGATAATACAACTGAAGTTCTACATGTCTCTTAGATGTACTACTACTTGTTTACCGTACCCTGCAGATATAAGAACCTAAGCAGTACCCTGGTTGATCAGGCCCCTGGCCTACCTAGTGCCTCAGTCTAATCTCACACAAAATCAACTACACAAGGAAGTCCATTTGTCTCCCAGCAGTCTTCAGAGGCAGTCCCACTGCCATCAACTCTTAATAGCCATTGATTCCCATAGTTTCCATGACTCATTCCAACCTCCTTTTTTAAAAAAAAATAGCCAGGCTGCTAGCCAGCACTACCTCTCATGTAGCTAATTCCTTATACCATATCCATTTGTTGCAGGATCCAATCTTAGTCGGTCACCAGGATCAAAGGTTTATTCTTCCAGGTTTTGGGGCTCGTACTGGAACCCATCATCATTTCTTTTTCTCCAGAATAGCTGTAGTGGGCTGTTCCACACGAACCCAAAAGCTTGGAAGAATAAACCTTTGGTCCTGGTGATCAATTCAGATTGGATCCTGAAACATTATTCTGGGTCATGCATGTTTGTCTTCATATCTATTTGTCTTCCCTGGTTCTACCTGTTCAGTGAAGCTTAACAACTTATCTCTTTCAGTTGTAAAGATATGAGCCAGTCTCTGGCTGCTCTGAAGAAGCTTGTGATACAGCAGCCCCTTTGCAAATTAGCAAGGAAAGAATTCATTTTAATTTTGCAAGATTTTAAAGCACCCACTCTTATGGACAATGGCCATCAGGAATATCTGCTTTCATGTCGTAAAATTCATTCAAATGCTTTGTAAATGCATACTCAGGTTGTTTAAAAACTGTCATGAGTGAACCTTAAAAGGCTAAAAAATGGGGAGGTTGAACTGAATAAACATGGAAGCATAAAGAAAATTTTATGCTTATGCCCAGCTGACAGGAATTGTTGTGTTTATGTTTGACTGTATAGTAGTTATGCACTGTTTAAAAAAAATGTGTTGTAGATTCTTTCGCTTTCCCTGATTTCTCTCTTACATTTATTGATTTCTTCTTAACCCCTCATTATTGTCATCTCTCTCTTTTTTCCCCTAGAGAATAATGGTAGTTTCACTCCATTCAGGAGGAATAAATGGTAATATGAGAAATATTCCATTTAGCAAATGTGAGGTATTATAATTGGAAAAAAAAATATTCAGCTAGGTAGGATTATTCAGAAGCTAAGTACAGTACTGAAATGGTCTGCAAGTTAAGTCCCCCCTCCCACCTCACCCCACACACAAAAAAACAACAGAAGTATTTTTACCTAATATTGAATGAAATCTTCCTGTTATTCAAATGCCTTTCTGTCAGTGGTAACAATCCCTTCTTTTGACTTCCAGAATCACAGGTGCCTGACCAGCCAACCTCTCTTCATGTCAGGCCTTTGTCAACCAGCATTGTAATGAGCTGGACACCACCCTTGAATCCAAACATCATTGTACGTGGCTACATCATTGGCTATGGGGTAGGCAGCCCCTATGCCGAGACAGTCCGGGTGGACAGCAAACAGCGATACTATTCCATTGAACATCTGGGTAGGTGATTGTTTTCTTTCTGGTTGCTTAATATAAAACAGCTTCAACTAGAACCACAACATCATAACACTACAGGGGGGTTACAAGCAGCTCCTGCCTGTTTTCAAGAAATTCACAGCAAAAGCATTCCTATGGAAGAATTGATTTTGGATTAACTGGAAACGCCAGACACACAGTGTGGGAAGACAATGAAAGTCCCCCTAGATGACATATTTCTAAAGCTGTATGCTCTGGCTTTATAGCTGTACTATGACCAGAACATGAGAACCATTTGGGGTAGTAATTAAGGCATCAGGCTAGAAACCAGGAGACTGTGAATTCTAGTCCCTCTTTAGGCATGAAGCCAACTTGGTGTCTCTCATCCCTAGGAAGTGAGCATTGGCAATCCACTTCTGAAATTTGCCAAGAAAACTGCAGGAACTACTTGAGGCAGTCATCAGGAGTCAACACTAACTTGAAGGCATACAAACTCATCTCTAGAATTTAGACAGGCACAGAATTCTTCCCAGCTTAAGGGGTTCATGAGACATTTATCAGAGGCACCACCAGGATCAGATGATCAGGCAAAATTTAGGATTTCTGTAGCCCAGAGGGCTTCCAACAGACAGCAGTCCATCCTTAGCAGTCATCACATGTTGCATCTTGCCTGTTCCAAAGCTGAGTAGCAGAGAATTGTCATCACTGATACTCATGTGTTAATACCATGGAGATGTATTTCCATTGCCAGTCACCAAGTTGTTATTTTTTCTCTGCTCTCATTTAAACGTAAGGAGAAATACTTAAGTTCTTAGCTGTAGCTTTGGCTTTATTCTTTTGTAACCTTTTCATATGTAATATTTATTCCATTACTCTATTTTATAATGTTACTATCTTATTGTTATTTTATTCTGTGTTATGACATTCCTATGTTATGACCTGTGATTATACTTACTTACTTACTTACTTACTTACTTACTTACTTACTTACTTACTTACTTACTTACTTACTTACTTACTTACTTTGTGGAGATGGTTGACAAACTGGCCAGTGTCCTAGGAAGAGATTCCCCGTTTCCTTTCTCTTCTGTGCAAATTCCTTTTCAGAGGATATTTAGGACCAAATAAGTCCAGCCTTAAGAAATATAAGACAGGAATGATATAAACTGGCCTACAGATAAAACCTAATACAAACTTGCTTCTCTGAAGTCCATGAATTCCATTCTGTGGGACTGGATTGGGAGGAAGCCAAGAACTATTTGGTATAGGAAAGATTAAACACAAGTTTGGAAACCTTCCTTTTCATCTTCTCTCTCAGTGTTTGGATTTCTGCCATTCTTATAATGGTTTGTAGTTCAGAGGCAATGCCTTAGTCCTTGTAGTTATAGCACTCCGGTATTTTGGATTTTATTTTATTTTTATTCATTGGAACAGGCATTTCAGAACCTGGGATCATGTGAATCCAACAACTGTCATAGATATCCATGTCACTTTCTAGCATTGTACAGCTGCTGCTACTGTTGCATTCATGCAATCTTGGAAAAGAGACATAGAGTCTCTGAGTCCCAGAGAGGTGGGAGATACAAGCCATCTCTTCTGAATCAAATCCAAAGCATTGAATAACCTAATTAATTAGCACCAAAGCAGCAGAGGGCCTGGGTTATGAGCTTTTCCCCAATATTAGAGTCTAATCCAGAAAATGGCAAACTTAAGAGTCTCTGTAATTACTTAACTTGCCTGCTTCTTGTTAATTTTGTTGTCATCCATAATGCCTTTAGTAAAGCTGCTGAATTGTTCAGGAAAGTGTAAAACAGCTGATCAAATGAGGAGCTAGTTGATCTGGAGACAGATTCCTAAACACAATCAGCATTTTATATTCTATGACTGCAGTGTTAGTAGTTATTCAGAACACACCTTTGCTTCATCACCAATTTTAAATGCTAATGAGTCCCACACTATTTCAGAACAAATTTACCCCATTGGTGCCCAGGTCTGAACACGATGGCAATCAAACCTGCAAACTTTTTATCTGTCAAAATAGTGTCAGGAGGTGTTTCATTATCTAGTCCTCATTACATACTTTCTCTGACACTTTGTCTTGGCACCATGCAGAGAAAATGTTTTATTCTATGGTTGGAAAGGAAACTTTGCCAGGGAATGAAGATCAAATGTTGAGAGAAAGATTTCTAAATGCTCACCTTCTCTGCTCTTTTATTGCATAACTTTTAAACCTGTTCTTGGACCTTAGAATACCCAAGAATATATATTTTTTGCAAACATTAAACCTGTCTAAAACAAATTCATGGCTACATCTGAGTACATACGAGTTCTACAAACTTACTCATGCGTTTGTTTTTTTATTCTTCCTGAGTTACATTGTCCCTTGGGCAGTCCTAGCTAACAGAGGTAAAAACTTCTTTGAATTAGGTTCAACTTCTGGTGCTTTGAGAAAGATGTTTAGGTAGTTTTCTTTTTTCTTAATAGTAATTTTATTAAAGTTACCATTGCAAACATAAAACCTAATATAAACTTTGAAAAGGACAAAATAAGATACCGAAAGAAAAAGACAGAAAGAAAAACAGGACAGAAACAACAAATAAAAATGTAATAAAGAAAATTTAAACAAATATATAAACCAATGACTGTCCTTCAAGACAATCAGTATAAACAATTTTAGTAACATCACCTTCTCTTAAATTACAGCAAATGATCTCTTCTTCCCATATTTCATCTCTTATCCATAAAAATATCCTTAAAGCCTCACCGTCTTAGTCTCGATCCACAAAAGTCCATTAAGGGTTACTAGAGACAACATATTTATTTTAATATTGATCAAATAAACCAGCTTGACATTCCTTTCCTTTCCTTTCCTTTTAACAATCTTAATCTTTAATCCCTTCAAATAATGTCCTAGCACTTGCTTTCTATTTCTTTTCTTTGCCCCTTCTCATAACATTATTTAAAATTTAACAAGCTTCTTTTGTAAAATCCATATAGGAAAATTACCCAGGTTACTCTCTTGGTTTGGTATGTGTATATCCCTTTTAATTAAGACATCAGTCAGTTTCTTTTGTTTGTATGTTGTAACATCTTTTTCTATATCATTCTTGTAGCCTGTCTTGTAGTATCATGTCAGTCTCAATCTTGCCAAGTAAAATTTATTCCTCTTCCATAACATTTTTTGAACACAGTCTATCTACATAGGCAAACACTCTTAAAATTAATTTCTGGGTCCATTGTTCAAAAATATTCTTCAGTATGTCCAGTGTTAAAATATTTGCTTCATTAGTAAGTGAAATTTAAGTGTTCTTCTCCTTTAATTCTAATTTTTATTTCCTTCTGGTTCCTTCTAGCATCCAGCCTTCAAAAGCTCATCTTATCTTCTTCTTTTTTTTTTTTAAGAATTCAAGAATTTTTGCATAGGAAGGATTATTATAATTAATTCCAAACATTATTTCAAATCCATCTGGACCCTTAGTCCATTTGTAATTTTCCAAAATCAAAGTTCTAATAAGCTTTTTGCTGTTTATTCCCTCCCCAAACACCATTTTTTTTTTTAGATTTAAATTTTTAAACCCTTAAACTTGTACTTAAATCTTCTTTCACTAAGGATTGAAGGAATCTCAGATGGTGCTGTAAAATATATCAATCCAAAGGTTCCTAACAGGCGAAATGCACTAATAAGCAATTTCCAAAAGTGACCAGAAAAGGAAGTATTTGAACCTAATGCCCTTTCAAAGGTGCCAAACCCAGTTTGAGCAAAGATGGCTTCCTCCTCTTTCCCAAAGCTGTAAACCTGATGGACACCACTGCTTTGTACAATCTTTGTTCCTCATTGCAAGGAGCAACTATGGTCCTGTGGATGTTCTGAAGTCCTCTTCTTGTCCAGAGAGGAATGACAAAGAGCTGATCTTCTTGTCAGTCTATTTTTCACAGAACCATCTTCAGTTTTTCATTTCTTGCCCTAGAAGTGGAGGAAGGTAGTTTAGGTAGTTTTCTTGATCACAGTACAAATGTGGTATATGCTTACTGAGCTGTCCAGTCTTTAGCCTGGGATTTTCTGGTAGTCACTCTTCAAAGTGGAAACCAGGTTAGATTCTCCTTAGCCTTCTGGGATCAGCCAAGATCTAGCTGGATCCCCAGCAGTTAACGTAAGGAATCATGAAATACATAAAAAGACATTCAGTTGTACTAAAGAGAAATCATAGAAAATCCTCTTACTTGCCGCTAGGCAAATTGAATCTATCATATATGCCCTTCTTCGGTGCTTGCTTTATAGAGACACGTGAATTAATCTTACCTCTTCCGATTGAGGAGCATGGTGGCTCACGTGGTTAGGACACTGGGGTAAAGGTTAGCAAGCCCGCATTCGAGACCTGAGTGCTGCCACGAAGCAGGGTTGAGCTCCCGTCCTTTGCTCCAGTTCCTGCCAGGGACATGAAAGAATCCCCCAACTGGGTGTACCCTCAGACAATGATGATGTCTGGATAACCCTTTCTACTCGGAAGCACCTTGTGAAGGCTGGTTTAACATTTTTAAAAATTAGTTTTTGCTTGTAATCCCTTGAAAACACATAAAGTTTTCTTTGGTACATGTAAAATGCATTTGAAAGAAACTGTTAGGTACTGGCTAATATTTTGATAAATTCATATCAATTGATCATTGTCTGCAGCTATGTAGTCCATTTATTCTGACTGTTGTACTTTTATAAGTGTCTTTCTTTTTTGCTAGCATGCGCTTATGTATGTATGTATGTATTTACTTATTTATTTATTTATTTGTTTATTTGTTTATTTATGTATGTATGTATGTATGTATGTATGTATGTATGTATGTTATAGGCTACTCCAGTCAACTGACTCCAAGTGGTATATATTGTAACTATCCACATCTGTAAATTGGTGTTAACACAATGTGCAATAATCAAAAATAAAAATTTGCAAATGATCAAATGACCATTTCAAATGATCAAAATGAACACATATCACACAGACAATTATCTAGACTGGGAGTCACAGATTGTGAAAAGCTTAGTAAAAATTGTTGCTCATCCAGAGAAACAATCGTAACAGCCTTGCCCTCAAAACCTGATAAAATAAAACAAAAACATTTTATTTACAAAATAAATAATCCTTCATTCAGACTTTTTAAAACTACAGTATACTTACCCTTGGTAAGATGGACGGCTAATAAGTTTTAATAATAATAATAATAACAACAACAACAACAACACTGGAAGTTTTTACGAAGAGACTGGACAGCCATTTGTCTGAAATGGTATAGGGTTTCCTGCCTGAGCAGGGGGTTGGATTAGATGACCTCCAAGGTCCCTCCCAACTTTATTATTATTATTATTATTATTATTATTATTATTATTATTATTATTATTATTATTATTATTATTATTATTATTATTATTATTATTATTATTATTATTATAATAACAACAACAACTTTAGAATTCAAATCACCTGCCACATAACACCCCGGACTTAACAATTGTCGATAAGAAAGACAAAAAATTCTGGATAGTGGATGTGGCAGTGCCTGGAGACAGCAGAATAGACGAGAAAGAACTGTGGAGAAGATAACAAAATACAAAGACCTACAAATAGAAATAGAACAACTGTGGCAAAGGCAAGCAAGGGTAGTACCAATAGTAATAGGTGCCTTGGGTGCAATCCCAAAACACCACTTGGACACCATTGGCATTGACAAATTCGCCATCAGTCAATTGCAAAAGGCGGCCTTACTAGGAACAGCTTCCATCCTGCAATGATATCGGTAATACCATCAACTCAAACATCCACATCTGCCTATCCCAGGTCCTTGGTAAGGACACAATAGGTAGACAAAAATGCCAAATCCAGTCTGAACATCTGGCTGTCTGTGCGATGATCAATAACAAAAAATAGTAATAAATAATTACACTTATTGTGGTCCTTGACTTAAAACCACACTTGGAACCAAAAATTTCCGTTGCTAAGCAAGGCAGTTATTAAGTGAGTTGCACCTGATTTTACAACCTTTTTTGCCATGGTTCTTAAGTGAATCACTGGGGTTGTTATTGACTTTGCTTGATTTCTTGACCTTGCTGGCTGGAATGATGCTGCAGCCATCCTAAATGTATCCTGTTTGCCAAGTGCCCAAATTTTGATCCTGTGACCATGGCAATGCTATGAAAATTGTAAGTGCAAGGACTGGTTGTAAGTCACTTGTATTGTTGTAACTTTGATTACTAAATGAATGGTTGTAGATATAGTTTTAATTGCAATCTCCTTTTTTAGTTGTTATACAGTTCTTCTGGCGTTCTTATGCAGTTCTTGGTGTAATAATTACTTTATAGCTTTGTATTAGTAATTCTGAACTGTAGACATTTCCCCCATCATTTATGCATTAGATTAATTACATTACAATGATTATTTCTTTGTGCTGGTCAACTTTGAAAGCATTTCATAGTGACATTAATTTAATAATAGCTTTTTTAGACTGCCGCAATGTAGGTGTCTCACTGAAGAAAATGAAATTGATGTTAAAATATAATTAAAAACCCACCCTTTGGCCTCCATCTCAATCAAGACTCTTCAGCCTATCTAGCAGTAGCAGAGTGAGCATCAAGAAAGTTAGGATGGCCCTTGCAACAAAGCTTCACTCCTTGTGTATGTACAGTACATTGACATATCTCAATGTATAAAGGAGCAGGAGAGGAGCACAGTGGCTCATGTGTTTGGGACGCAGGCTTGACAAGCAGCAAGCTCATGTTCAAGACCTGCTATGGGGTGGGGTGAGCTCCCATCCTTTGCTCCAGCTCCTGCTGAGTGGTGATGTCACCAGCTAATTCTTTCAACTCAGAAGCACCTTGGTGCTTCCAACATGACTCTGATATGAAGGAGCAGGATACCCATCACACTGTTTTAGTTGCACTGTATTAGTGAGATGGGCAGCATAGAAATTTAATAAATAAATAAATATTTTCTCTTCCTGTGGACACCATTGAATCTAGCTTAGATTATCTCCTGCATTAGATGGGTGTGGCCAGTCTACACCACAGCTATTAAAATCCAAAAATCTTCTGGCATTTTTTTGCCTAGAAGCAGCCTGATGCAAAGGGATTCTAGAGTTCTCTACTTGTACAAGACATGTCAGTTTTATCATTTATGTAACTCTGGTGTGAACAGAGTCATACTGTGCCTGGAACAATCTGCTAGATAGATCAGGTTAAAATGTCTGAGATACAAGCTTAAATGCAGTGGAGGCAAAATAGACACCCTTCTTTATTCCCTTCAAAAGAAAAGACTAGCAAGTTAGCAAAGAAATAAGCATAAGAACAGTACAGCGATCATGTTTAGACTTCATAAAAATGAACAATTGTTGAGAATTGTTGCGCAGCATAATTAATGCTATGTTTAGACACTTCTTGGCAATTCCCTCTTAGCTTCTCCTGTCACTAAAGTGATTAACTAATGTACAGATGCTGCTTCTTTGGTTTACTTAGCAGAACATTCAAAACAGAATCTCTAGATTCTTCCCATTTTAACAGGCTAGAATTAGCTTTCAACCTTCTTATTAAAACAGAAGCAAGTTAGGGTTCTCACTATGGCATCACACTCTGACCTTGTTTTGGACTGCAACTCCTATGATCCCTTGTCAATTATCATGTTGGCTCATTAACCAGATGTGAATTTGTCCAAAATATCCGGAGGACATTTGCATACCTCCAAGGTAGAATGTATTTCTCAGAGAGCAAAAGTAGAAACTAGCAACCAGACTTTGCAAACAGAACAGAATTTTTGTCTCAGTCTCACCAACTACAGCTAATTAGTTAAAATTGTCTAGATGGTTTTCAACCACAGGTCAAACTTGTGTCTCTTGATACTTAAGACTTAGTGGCCTGTCAAGTCAGTGCTAAAAAAGAGACAGCAGAATAGAGAATCTTCCCCTAAGGGTTTTCCTCTGTGTGATATCCTTTATTGTTTGAAGGCCCAGCTTTTGTAGTTATTGCTGATGCTACAAACAAGAAATTTCCAACAAATCTGATACACAGCATGGTACATAAGCCCAAAGGGATTCACATCATTGGAGTGTCTGATTATTCACAATAGCTAGTCCTAAAGCTTGCCTTACTTCTGCACAGGAAGACAAATAGAAGTTGATCCCCATAAGACTAAATTCCAACAGAAATCAATGAAATACTGAAAGAGCCACGACTAAACTTGTAACAGCAATAAGAATTTGTCTGTGACAAAAACAAGGAAAAATTCTGCTCATACAGTTTGAAAATAGATCTGTTTCAACCAACAGACCAAAGCATAGAATCAATAGGGCTGCAAGGGACCTTGGATGTCTTCTAGTCCAAAGCCCTGCCCAAAGCAGGAGTCCTTATACTAGCCTGGACAAATGAATGTCCAATTCATATTGCAGTAAACTTTCATTTTAACTTAAAAACAAAGTAAGGTTTTCAAAGACAATTGGCACATCTGAATGGAAGAGAAAGGTTAAAAAAATCAAGATAGTTTGTGGCTTTCCACACTCATTGTTGTTGTTGTTAGTTGCGAAGTCGTGTCCGACCCATCGCGACCCCATGGACAACGTTCCTCCAGGCCTTCCTGTCCTCTACCATCTTCTGGAGTCCATTTAAGCTCACGCGTACTGCTTCAGTGACTCCATCCAGCCAGTCCCCTTCTTCTATTGCCCTCCATCTTTCCCAGCATTAGGCTCTTCTCCAGTGAGTCCTTCCTTCTCATTAGGTGGCCAAAGTACTTGAGTTTCAACTTCCACACTCATAGTCGTATCAAATAGTTATTTAAAAGATTCTACCAGCATTTATTATTTATTAATCCCTGAGGCCAGGTACAAACTTTGTCATTCAGTTGCTAATTCATGTCTCTTTTTGACCCCATGGACTATAACATGACAGCCCTCACTCTGTCCTCCTGGAGTTTGCCCAAATTCATGTTCATTGCATCAATTATGCTATCTAATCATTTATCCTCTGCCATCCCCATGTCCCTTTGCCTTCAATCAGGGTCTTTTCCAGTGAAGATACAAACTGGTATGATCCGGATCCTGAAAAGATAAAGAGGGTCTTAAATGTAGCGTCTAAAGTACCTGATTTTTCATTTTGTTGTTTGTAAATGCTCAGCTCCATCCGGTCACCTGGACTGTACCCCAAATTAAAGGATTACAGGGTTGTTAAAAAGGAGGAGGTTTATCTTTCACTATTGTTTTTTTTTCCCCCTGCCCTCCATTGCCATTCAGTCATGCTACATTTTTCTGAACTTCCATTTACTTGAAACGTCAAATCAGCAGCATCCTGGTTTCTGTTGTTAGATTTCTAGACTAACTGCACATTCCACTGGCCAGTTAACATAAAATTAATATACGAGAGGGGTGGGAAAAATCATTTTGGAGATGAAATAGAGTGGGAAAATCAATTGACTTTGAAGGTGGATGGGGAAAAGAATGTATCGGATTAATCTTAAAAAAGGATTTGGAGAAATTAATGAATACAATAAATTCATGCATAAGTTAAGATGGGGAGATCCATTGACTTTAATAATGGTTTGGGGAACAGCTCGTTTCAGGTAGATGGGCACTGGAATTAAATGATTTCACAGAAATCATTTCTTTGATTAAGAAGTGTATTTGTTTCAAAGTGGATTCTAACGTTTTCAAGTGGCTAGCACTATAAGAGGATATTAAGCATATTTGGATCTAATAGCTTAGAACCAGTTTGATGTAGATTAGAGCCAGTTTAGTGTAATGGTTAAAGTGTTGGCCTAGAAACCAGGTGACTGTGAGTTCTAGTCCTGCCTTAGTGATGAAAGCTGGCTGGATGACTTTGGTCCAGCCACTCTCTCAGTTCAATCCACCTCACAGGGTTGTTGTAATGGGGAAAATAAGAGGAGGAAAGATGTCTTAAGTTACTTATATAGTAGTAAAGTGAGATGAAAATCCAGTAAATTAATTAATTTGTGAATATATTTAACATGTATTGACCAGGTCCTCTGTTATCAGACCTATTTTTAATTTCCCCAATTTCTCCCAATCTCCTGCAATGGGGACCAAGATCTACTGTACATTGGGGCTGTAAAATGGATAAAAATACTTTGTTTTAACAAACCTTTGAACAAAGTTTTCCCTTGAAGCTATTTCACAAAGCAATGTAGTCCTTCTGCTTCTAAGAATAAAGCAAAGGAATCATGTTGCTTCACCTCACTCTACTATGGAGTCCCTGTCAGCTTTCTCTACTTACACAAGAGAGGAAAGCTGAGAGGGACTTCCTTAGTGAACATTTCAACAGAGGTCTTTCCTTCATAGCATTGCCCAAAAAGCTTCCATGAGCACTGGAGGATTATCCACAGGGTGTTTGGAGAACCCTCCGGATTTCACCAGAAGTCTTTCAAAAAGGGTGGCTTTGGCATTTCAGATCAGGAAACATCTCAGGAGTACTGAAGAAGAAAGTTGAAAAGACTTTATTTGCACCTCACTTCTCTCAGAGAGCTCAAAACTATGCCCATCTCTTAGATATTGAAGCCCCTTAGATATTGAAACACGACTATCATGTCACCCCTAGTCCTTCTTTTCATCATCACAAATAACATCCTTTCTACTTCTTTTCTGCAGCTCTCTCTTCTTTTGATTTGAATAAGTGGCTGGCACAGCTCACCACTGCTTCTTGTCTTAAGGGAAGAATGTCTAGAATAAGCCAGGAAAAAAAATGATGAGAAGACACCTTAAGTGATAGGAAGGATTCAATTCCTTCTCAGAAGCCTATAAATACAGACTACACCCAACTAAGCCTTCTCCCCCCCCCAATTAGCACACCACATCCCCCAAATGTATTGTGCTACAAATCCTATCAACTCCAGCCCATACAGCCATGGAGTAGTTGCATATTGTGATACAACTTGCACTTGAAACTATCTGTAGATCACTGAATTGGGAAACGCGGATCCAGGCAAATACTGTTAATGTCATCAGCAGGTCCACGTTTTACCTGTCAATGCCAAAAAAATTCTGCATGAAAAACAAAACAAGAAACTCTCTCTCTCTCTCTCTCTCTCTCTCTCTCTCTCTCTCTCTCTCTCTCTTAATCTATATTTTAGTTTGAACATGGGAAGATAGCTTCCACCACAGTATCAAATACTGTTTCATTCCCAATTAACGTCTTTTTCTATTGAATCTATATGTTTAGGGCTCAAGCAGCAAAATATCCTCTGGGGAGCAAGGAAAAAGTGAATAAATACATTTTATGTAACCTGTGAACATTTAATTTTGCACAATTAAAAAAGACAACACCATTTCAACGTTTTCTCTGTTCAGAAATTTTGGCTCCCTTTGCTTTACCCTGTTTCAGCTTTGCAAAAATCAGGCCTAACAGAAATAGAGAACCAGAGATGGAGTTGAAAATACTTAGTGGGAGGAGTTACTTAGGGATTTAGGCTTCGCATTCATCATGATGTCATTGCACACATGATATCCTTTGTACAATGACATCATATGTGGCTTACTGGGTATTTCTGCAACTGGGATGCCTTTTATTCCACAGACTTCTAAGTCATCCATTATTTCCAGCAGAATTTCTTTGAAACATGAGTTGCATAGAGGTGCATTGAAATCATGTAGATTTGGTTGCATTTATTCTGTTTCTCCATGCATTAAAAGGAAGGTGCTTCCATTGGTATCAGTTCTGCTTTAATGGCAATTCATCAAAGAACACAAATGAGGTTAAAATTTAAATTAACCTGGATTAAATCCTCCTGAGAGGCAAGATTATTTTTGAAATCATCTCAGCCAGAGTGGCAGCATAAGATAGAAGAGAACCATTTTCTAAGCAGAATCTTGCTGTTTATCTAAACAGCAAGGGAAATTAACTGCTTTGGTGAACACTAGACTGATAGGAGGTTAATGCTGAGCTAATGCAGCATTAAAAATGAAAACTGCTAATATGATTAAGAGTAACTTAATAGGATTAAAAGATTCTTTAAAATGGGATACGTTCTTAAGATGGGCTTTAGGTCTGCTTTGGATTAGTCTGGCTGAATGTTGCACCTGCTCCAACAAAGAAGACAAGCTTCAAGCAAAGCATCTATGGGTCCTTTCACAGAACAAAGGACTGAAATTGTGGCGTGCCTTTTGGTATAAACTATGTCATGAAATTTTATGGAAAGGGGAGAGGAAACCTTTGAAAGAAGTTTCAAAGGAAATGAGAAGACTTGTGGGTTCTTACATTCACCTTTGTTAAGAGATGGCCAATAGGCATGTTTGAGAAGAAGCACCAACTACAGTAACACCATAATAATGAATCCATTGGAGTGGGGCAACTATGTTTTTTTGTTCAGTCACTAAGTCGTGTCCGACTTTTTTGAGACCCATGGACGATAGTACGCCAGGCTCCCCTGTCCTCCCCTGTTTGTCCCAATTTGTGTGTGTTGTGTCAATGGCATTATTTAACCATCTCATCCTCTGCCGTCCACTTCTCCTTTTTGCCTTCAAATGGTTAACTATAGTAAAGAAAATGAATGAATGAATGAATGAATGAATGAATGAATGAATGAATGAATGAATGAATGGATGGATGGATGGATGGATGGATGGATGGATGGATGGATGGATGGATGGATAGATGGATGGCAGGTGGAGGCATGTTGCCTATAAGTGTTGTGTTGCCTGATGCAATTGTATACGTGACTGCATCAACACTCTCTTGGTACATGCCCCTGCCAATGTTCTGTGCCTGCAATTCATGCTCTGGGCTTATTTCCTAGCAGTGTCCTGCTCAGCTAACTATATATCTGAAGGGCCGTGTTCTGTTTTCCTACATGACTCTCCCCGCATTCCACATCTGCTGCCAACACTCTGCATCCTTATACCAAATGCATTCTCTCAGGACAGGCTACCAGTGTTTTGGTCCTCCAGATCCTCTGCCAGTATTTTGGGAGCGTTAAAAGCACCCTGTATTTCCATGATTCTGTCCTAACTCCAGGTATTTTGGCATTCTTCTCTACCATCTCTAGTCCTCTGTCACCACATGAGCCACTCCAGTCACATTCCATATGAGTCAGGGAGGGATCCTTGGTGGTCTCCGAACTTGGAGGTTTTCTTGCAGACATTTCAGGGCTTCTGGCATTTTCTGGTTACTCTATGATATCCCTTGGCATCCTCAAATCTTTTTCGCAGCTTCAGAGGTCTTCAGTTGTCTTTTTGCAATGGATGGTGATCACCACCATCTCTATTCTAAAGAGCTGACCTATCATTCCTTACACAGAAAAACCTTTGAAGGATGCAGATGGAAGGAAGGATGGTAGCACTTTAGCTACCATGTATCATCTTGGAAGTCATCAGTCCATCCATCCATATGTTTAGTGGTCAGTGAAAGGTTTTCCATTCAAGTAAGAGAAGTAAGGCAATTGCTGTCAAAAGAACATGAAGCCCACTTTAACCAGACTTCTGCCTTATCTCTGCTTGTGACATGATCTGCTAAACTGAATTAATTTGTTTTCTCTACATGTTGAAATACACCCAAGCTTCTATTTGTATTTATTAGTTCATGTCTGTCTGTCTGTCTATCTTTCTGTCTGTCTGTCTATCATCTATCTCTACATCTGTCTTTCTCTATATCTATCATCTATCAATCTCTGTCTGTCTGTCTGTCTGTCTGTCTATATCTATTTATCTATCTACCTATCATCTCTCATCTGTCAATCTATCTATCTATCTATCTATCTATCTATCTATCTATCTATCTATCTATCTATCTATCTATCTATCTATCTATCTATCTATCTATCTATCTATCTATCTATCTATTATCTTTAATTACACTAAAATACGAATCCCAGGTATATTCATACTTAAGAGAAACAATCGAACACCAGGATAAATACAAACAAAACTGTAATAAACTTAGCTTTCGTCGGCTAACTGCCGACGTTGTCAGAGTAAAATGCCACAGGTTTGGAAGCTTGCTTATAAGACCGGCTGTTTTTGCACTCTGCTCATTGAGCGAGTTACCGGTCTACCCGCCCCAGTTGGCCGTATTGCTTCTAGTTGTCTCGCATCCGTCCGTATGCTCCTAGACTCGGGAATCATCGCCTCTCTCGTTGTCACTCTCCTTGCCTGCCTCGTTCGTGTCTGAATACCCGTTGCTGTAAACTGGTCCCCTAACACCTCTTGTCCTATGGCCACCTCCTCCTGTTGCTGTATGTGTGCCCAGGCTCCCATCTTTAGTTCTTGCGCGGGACGCATTGGGGATTTCCCCCCTTCTGTCTGTCTGTCTGTCTGTCTGTCTGTCTGTCTGTCTGTCTGTCTGTCTGTCTGTCTGTCTGTCTGTCTGTCTGTCTGTCTGTCTGTCTGTCTGTCTGTCTGTCTGTCTGTCTGTCTATCTATCTATCTATCTATCTATCCACAATGTACATATCACTATTATTTCCAAGTATTCCAGTATTATTTATCTAACAAGATTATTTGGTGAGGTACAAACATTATTTTTTCCTATTTGGCATCTCATAATTCATCAGGCTCATTTGCATTTTATAAAAGAAGCTGCTGAAATGAGTTCTTTTACCTGCGGATGTCATTCAGAAATGGGTAATGGGGATTAATGAGTTGGGTTGGGTGGGTAGGGTTTGAGTTTGTAGAAAAGAAGCTGTTGGCTTTATGGACCCCTTCTCTCTAATGACTCATAACAATGAAAACATTAATTGGACCTTTTTTTAACCAAAGGACAGGAGAAAGTGGTCAGTCATGTTGCTATAGAAACATCTCCCTTTCCTTTCCTTCTTATGCACACCTGTGGGAAGGGACCTTGTGCAAATTTGTTCCTTGCAAATCCTGTTCTTAGTCGAAAAGCTAATTGTGGAAATTTTGTGAATAAATCTCTGTATCCATCTCCATGCATACCAAATTATTTCTGCTCAGCCAGTGAGGGTGCAGTGAGTGCCAGTACAATGAATAATGCTGGGAGAATGATCTGATCACCCTCGAGTGTTATGAATGAATAACTGCTCCAGTTATTCATCAGGCCATTTTTATTTTTTTTTTAAAAAGGAGGCTTCTTTTTCTGGCAGTGAACATGCCATCCATCTCATTAGTAACATTAACCAAATGTATCAATGTAGGACATAAAAGTAATTACAAAATATGGGGGTAGAGAATCATGGAGCAGTATTGTAAAATAAGTAATATTGATTCATTTGGCATTTAAATAATAGGATTAATCATCCTCAGCATGTCCAGGATTATAGATTGAAATGAAATATGGAATTTCATATCAAGGGTGTCAGTCTATCAAGCTTATGCTTTCTCCACTTTGAGACTGGCCGAGTATTTCAGCCAAAATCCATCCACAAGACTCACAGAGTCATAAAATGTAAGGGTTGAAACGGATCTTGGAGATCATCTAGTGCAGGGGTCTTCAATCTTGACAACTTTAAGACTTGTGGACTTCTGGGAGCAGAAGTCCACAAGTCTTAAAGTTGTCAAGGTTGTAGGCCGCTGATCTAGTGCAATCATCTCTCCAGTATCTATGGAGATTCTCAGTCATTTGAAAAGCACTTTTGGGACATCTCTCCAGTGAAAAAACCCACTGTTATAGCAACTCCAACAGATGGCTATCCGGCCTTTAAATAAAGTTAAGGAGAGCCACCATACTAGGACAGCTGTTCCATTGTTCGATAGCTGTTACTTGTAGGATTTTTCCCTTAATGTTCAACTAAAATTTACTTTCTTGTATTTTAAACCTATTGTTTTTTATTCTGTCTTGTGGAACAAGAACACTTCTGCCCTTAAGGCATTTGAAAACAGCTATCATGTTTCCCCATGGTCTTCCCTTTTCCAGATTAAACATATTCAGTATCCCAGGTGTTCCTCTTTTACTTCACCCAAATTCTACATCATTTTTATTGCTGCCCTCTTGTCAATGTTCTGCCTAAAATATGGTGCTCTGAGCTAGATACAAAACCAGGTGTGGTTTGACCAACCCCAAATAGAGAAAAATAACAGACTAACAGAATTGGAAGGGACCTTGGAGGTCTTCTATTCCAACTCCCTGCTCAAGCAGGAAACCCAATACCATTTCAGTCAAACGGCTGCCCAATCTCTTCTTAAAAACCTCCAGTGATGGAGCACCCATGACTTCTGGAGGTGAGCCGTTCTACTGATTAATTGTTCTTACTGTCAGGAAATTTCTCCTTAGTTCTAGGTTGGATCTCTCCTTGATTAGTTTATTAAGTTGATAAGAACAGTGACTTTTTTTGATCTTGGATTTAATTTGATTTCATCCATCAATGAACCCTGACCCAATATGCCCCCTCTACCTTATACTTATGCCTTTAATTTTCCACTTTTCCACAGGTTTCCATTGATCGCTGTTGAAATTCATATTGCTCATTGTTCCAGCTTGTCAAGATCTTCCAGAATCTCAATCCTGTCCTCTATGTTGTTTTCTATCTCTCCTATCATTGTGTCATTTGGAGATTGGCAAATTGTATTTTCTATGATTAATTATCATTCATATATATGTTGAGCAGAGGACCTAGAATGGAGCCCTTCAAGGCTTGCTAGACCTTGACATGGAAACAATGACATAACTTCCCCTGGTGTAGTTGTTCAGCCAGCTCCTTCCTTCCTTCCTTCCTTCCTTCCTTCCTTCCTTCCTTCCTTCCTTCCTTCCTTCCTTCCTTCCTTCCTTCCTTCCTTCCTTCCTTCCTTCCTTCCTTCCTTCCAGCAGGTTATAGAAATGCTTTGATTGATCAGAAAGGACTAGAATTAATATAAAATTCAGCAATGGTTGTCTGCTGTACAAGGTCCTGGTGAGAATACCAGTGTTTCCATGTGTATGTGTCTCCATGGATCCAACTGTAGTTCCCACTGGTTAAAAATTGTACATTTCTTTGGGAGAACAAAGATGCCTTAAGCTTCACAGAAATCTAAGGCCCTTCTAGTAGGTCTGTGCAAGGCAATGCAATTTGCTTCAGTGAAGCAGTTTGGACTGCGGAAGCAAGCCGATTTGCTTCACCAAAGGGAAAAGACCTCCTAATTTCCCTAACTGAAACAACTCAAGTCATCTTAGACCCTTTAGACCAATGCTGCAGGAGAAGGCGACTTTCAGCTTTCAACCCAAATACTGACCAAATTGTTTTTGAGGATTAGAGGGGAAGGGGGCTTTTTGGATTGCATGAAATATGCATCCTTTTTCTTCCAGTTTGGTAAACGTAGCACTCCTCAAATCCTCTGGCCACAGTGAAGTCATAACTTGCCTTAAATTGAACACCTGAAATGAGTAATATAGAGTGCCAAAGTTGCATGGCGCCCCAGTTCCCCTATTATCCTTCTTTCTAATGTTCCTTTCTCTTTTTCTTTGCTCTTGATACCATGTTTTATTCTGTCTCTTTTTCCAAATAACATTGCAGACCGCTAGCAATGGGATAAATTGCTCTTGCCGTAAGGATCTTAATTATGCTTTTTTGAAGGCCATACAAGCGGAAGCCAAGGGACAAAATGGCCCTAGGACTGCATGCCGTACCTGCTGTAGGTCTCAGTTGATTTTTGGCCTTGGCAGTTTTGACAAAGAAAAATTCTACTTGAAACCATGGAGTACAACTGCCAATCATTGTGACCAGGACTGAGCTAGGGGCTCCAGTGGTCTGACTTATACACGGCCACTTTCTATTGTCCAGTGCCCTTCCTTAATTGGAAATGTGCTGTTAAAATTTCATTCCTAGTATGGATACAAAGATTTAGCCCCCTCCATGGTTGTGTGACACCAAAAAATGTTGAATTATTAATTTGAAATCCAGCCAGATTTAAGGTTTACAGCTCCCTATCAATTGAAATGTGAGGCATGGTTTGAATGAATAGTTCAGAGAACTCTCAATAAATAGCATGGACATGAAGAAAACTGGTAGCTAAGAAAATAAATACATTGATTAGGCTTCTAGCTTATGTCCAACCCAATAACACTAGCTGGTAGATTTCTTTTTTATGGATCAGGAGCAGCATTACATGGATAAAGAAAAAAGGAGGATTTGTTTACAAAGAGCTGTCAATATTTTTTTCCTGGTAGTTCTCAGCTAGTTTTGCTTCGAGACTCTTTCTTTCTTTCTTTCTTTCTTTCTTTCTTTCTTTCTTTCTTTCTTTCTTTCTTTCTTTCTTTCTTTCTTTCTTTCTTTCTTTCTTTCTTTCTTTCTTTCTTTCTTTCTTTCTTTCCTTCCTTCCTTCCTTCCTTCCTTCCTTCCTTCTTTCTTTCTTTCTTTCTTTCTTTCTTTCTTTCTTTCTTTCTTTCTTTCTTTCTTTTAAAGTAAGAGTGGCAATTAAAGGCATTGCACTAAAACATGAGAACCATCATTAAAAAAGCACAACTCAGAAAGTTCAGATTGCCCCAGGAATTGTTGATACAGTTCCACAGAGCAATTATTGAGTCTGTAATCTGTACTCTGATAACTGTCTGGTTTGGTACAGCAACCAAACAGGACTGGTACAGAGTCCAATGGATAGTTAGGATTCCAGAAAAAACAATTGCAACCAGTCTGCCTTCCATTGAGGACCTATATATTGCATGGGTCAAAAGGAGGGCTGAGAAAATATCTACAGATCCCTCATATCCTGGGCATAAATTGTTTCAACTCTTCCCCTCAGGTTGCCACTACAGGGCATTCCGTGCCAAACATCTAGACACAGGGACAGTTTTCCCCTCATGTCATCATCTGCTGAATTCCTAATCCTCACAATATTGTTTTATGTCTAAGTATATTTACTCATGTTGTATAGCTGTAGTATTACTACCCTTTTCATTTCTCTACTACTCCCTCTTATTGGAATCATATTATCATTATTATTACTCTGTTGTTTTGCCTTTACTTTGAAACCTTCTGCACTGGAGACAAATTCCTTGTGTATTTAATCACACTTGTCTAAATAAAGTGTTCTGTTCTGTTCCGTTCCATTCCACTCCATTCCATTCCATTCTATAGATTATGAGTTCTAGTCCTGCGTTAGGCCCTAAGGCAGCTGGGAAGCTTTGAGCCAGTCTGTCTCAGTCAGCCTTAGAAAGGATGCAATATCAAAGCACTTTTGAAAATGTTGCCAACAAAACTTCAGGGTCTTACCATGTAGCTGCCAGAAGTCAAGACTAACTTGAAGGCTATGTATAATACACACACAAACACACTTATACACAGTGTACAGTATATAGAATATACATACATACATAAATACACACACACACACACACACACTGTACAGTATTCTATATACCGTACACTGTATAAGTGTATTTGTGTGTGTGTTACGCAACATTGCTAAGATGTTGCTTATATAATATTACCAAAGTTAAGTGCTTTAAAACACTCATTATACCACTTCAAGAAAGTATTTTGTCAAACTGAAGTGATTATTTAGAGTTATGTTATACTTGAGATGGTTTTTTTTCCTTTCTTGCCTCATCGTGAAACTTTATAAGATGTAGTTTTAAGAATGTCTATAGCAGCGAAGAGAAATGCTGAGTCCAATTAGTTGAGAATTGAAAAACTTGATTTCTAAATATAGATAGGTATCTTTAATGATATTTTTTCATAAGGATAATACATTTCTTCTGCACGCGGAGGTGAAATGCAGAGCTCCTACCACCAAGTCAAGCGAATCCACTTTATTTTACCAATTGAGCAGCTGAGAAACTCTCAGCAGTAACAAGATGGATTTCTTTTTAATGAATATTTTGAGTAGGTCTCCTATCACCAAGAAACTGGCAGGGGTGATTATTCGATAGCCAGGCCATAGCAATGAGCAATAGTTTAAGATGTGTGCTGTTCCAGTGATGTATGCCATGTGTGATGGCAAGTTGCATCTCAGAAAGTGGTTACAAGGTGGACTGTTGAGATGTTCATGGTTTTCCCAGCCAAATTTATATCTATTCACTCTCAGAGCAATCAGTGTCCTCAGGAAATGGTCACCTTGCAGTTTGCTGCCAAATTGTAATTGCTAATGTGCCAGAATAAGAAAGTTATTTTATATAGAGCATAAATTAATTTAATTTAAATAATTGTTTGATTTAAACATAGTTTTTAATGAGTTGCCCTTCACAGTCCATCTTTTTTTTTGTTGTTGTTGTCCTTGACTTGTCTCCTTTTTGGAACACAAAACTGCTTCCATAAGGACAAATGTTGGTTTTAATTTTAAAAACACCATTAATGGAGGGGCATATTTCTAGCTCAGGGTTGAAAGCAGAAGTCCTTGGTATTCCCTGAGTTTGGTTGTGTCTTGCAGACGTTTCATTACCCAAACTAGGTAACATCATCAGTGCTAGAAGGGAGAGGAGTTTTCTCTAGGTAACATCATCAGTGCTAGACTAGTTTATTACCTAATTTGGCAATGAAATGTCTGCAAGAAAACAACCAAGTTCAGAGAGCACCAAGAACCCCCTCACTAAAAAAGATTGTGTATTCTTGCCAGGATTCATAAGGAAGGGGTCAATGATAAAAACAGAAAAGGAAGAAATGAAATCAGAGACTGTATGATGACTCTTAAAATTCTCTGGTGAAATCTTCAGAATTCTCACTGGGCCTAGTTGAGACCACTTTTCTCATGAAAAGTGTAACATATAGTTCTGAACTTAAACATCTTATAATCCACCAAATAAACTACAATCCATCATATACGGTCAGGGATTAAATAAAATGGACAGAAAAAAAAATTAGTTTCCTACTATTTCCAGTAGCTCAGCAGTTATTTATTGCTCCTCTAAATGAAACGGGGAAGAAATGAACAATTTTATTTCATCTTCTTTTTTTCTTAATAGCCTGGAAATATGATTGAAAATTGATTTTGAACATTAGATATGTACATGAGTTAGAAATGTATGAATCATTCTGAGTTTTTTTTAAGATTTCATTTTCTTCTGGCATGCAGTTAAATTTTATTTATTTGCTTATTTGTTTGTTTGTTTGTTTCATTAGATTTTAGATGCCCTCCAGTGCCAATATGCAAAGTGCAATGATATATAATGCATACAACACAATATCAGTAATCATAATCAATGCATGTACCCTAGATTCTAATGTAAAATGTACCCTAGATTTTAATCTCTTAAAATAGTTTCATGCTTGGGTTCAAAACTTCTCTATCCAGATTCCAAACTGAGCCTTTTCTTAATCCACAGACCATAAGATAAGGTGGCTTAATCAAAGGCTCCTCAAAAAAGCCAAGATCCAGCTTGATAAATATAATACGTAAATATATGTGGTTGCTCATTTGAATGAATCAAGGAAAATCATATTAAGTATGCATATAGGTATGTATCTTAACCACATGTTATAAGCTGCTTTGATCTGGCAAGCAGGTTTATGATTCTTGCCCAGATCTGCTTCGCACTGTTAACTCTGTTGATATTATATTTGCTTCATTTACAGAACCGAGTTCCCATTATGTCATATCTCTGAAAGCATTCAACAATGCTGGGGAAGGAGTGCCTCTTTATGAGAGTGCTACCACCAGATCACTGACAGGTGAGTTGGAAGGGGTGCTATCTTTATCCTATTTTGTTTATTCACCCTCTCTCTTATAGCAACACATACGGTTGGGTAAAGTAAGTATATTTCTTTTAATGGCAATGACTTCATCCTATGTGCTGGGATGGGGGTGGTACAAGTCTGGAAGTTCATTCTCAGAGACATTACAGTTGACTCAGAAATTGCAAGTGAAGGAGGGAGCTGATCCCACTAAAACTATGGTGACAGCATGTTGAGACTCCAGAAAGTGTGCAGAGAAGAGCAACAAGGATGATTATGGGACTGGAGGCTAAAACATATGAAGAACGATAGCTGGAATTGGGTATGTCTAGTTTAATGAAGAGAAGGACTAGGGGGTGACATGATAGCAGCTTTCCAATATCTAAGGGGCTGCCACAAAGAAGATGGGGTTAACCTATTCTCCAAAGCACCTGAATACAGAACGAGAAGCAATGGATGGAAACTGATAAAGGAGAGAACCAACCTAGAACTAAGGAAAAATTTCCTGACAGCGAGAACAATAAACCAATGTAATGACTTGCCTCCAAAATTGTGGATGTTCCAACACTGGAGGTTTTTAAGAAGAGAACCATTTGTCTGAAATAGTATAGGGTTTCCTGCTTGAGCAGAGGGTTGGACTAGAAGACCTCCAAGATCTCTTCTAACTCTGTTATTCTGTTAATTAAGCTGTTGGGCCTGAAATGACTTTTTCACACATTCTCATCACAAAACGTTGAAAACCATACCCGTGTATAAGGCACTAAGCCAGAATTGTTCAACCTTAATTTATTGAATTAAGACAAAGCACAGTTGTCCGAGTTCACACAAGTCAAAACTAAGCCAACCCGCATCATCACTTAAAAATGATGTGTGAAATCTGGCTACCGTATATAATGAGTTGTGTCTTTGTGACACAATCGTGCTATCTAGTTTAAGTACCAGGTCTGTTACATGCATACTCTACAATCTTTTGAAGAAATTCAGTGATGCTGAAAACAGTATAAAATGCAAGGGTCCATATGATGTTACCCTTCCTCCTTCTCCTCTTCCAAAATTTCCTAAAGCTTTAGGAAGCTACAACTAACTAACTATAGGAGGTCCTCAACTTATGGCCACATTGGGACCAGAATTTCTGTTGCTAAGCAAGACGATTGTTAAGTAAGTCATGCCTGATTTTATGACATTTTTTTTTTGCCAAGATTGTTAAGCAAATAACTTATCAGTGGATAAGTGAATCATACAGTCATTAAGCAAATTCAGCTTTCCCTATTGACTTGCTGGAAGCTGGCTGGAAAGGTCACAAGCAGCAATCTTGTGAACCTTCGACACTGAAACCATTGCCAAACACCCAAATTTTGATCATGCGTCCGTGGGAATGCTGCGGTAATTTTAAGTGTGAGGACTGATCATAAGTCACTTTTTTCAGTAACATTGTAACTTTGAATGGTTGCTAAATGAATGGTTGTAAATCGAGAATTACCAGTAGTTAGTCTGTTGTTTCCATGGAACAATCATGGGAAGTCAGCCATCACATGTCTGTCCTACTGTACCTCTTTCTCAGGGTAAAATAAAAATCCTCGTATCTTCCCTTCAATCATATATTCCCATAGGTTGCCAATAGGACACTCCCAAAGAAGCCAGATTTGGCTATTGGGCCCGAAGTTCACAAAAGAGTCCATGCACCACCCATTTGAGCTTTGTCCCTTCTTGTCTGGGCTGCTGTAGAAAGAATTGAATTTGTCATATAAAGTTGCTTCCACATCTTAAAAAAAAATCTGGATCCATTATGCCTTTAAAAATGTACAAACCTTCCATTATGGTATGCCAGAATAACAGAGTTGGGAGGGACCTTGGCGGTCTTCTAGTCCAATCCCCTACTCAAGCAGGAGACCCTATACCATTTCAGAAAAATGGTTGTCCAATCTCTTCTTAAAAACCTCCAGTGTTGGAGCACCCACAACGTCTGGAGGCAAGTTGTTCCACTGATTAATTGTTCTGACTATCAGGAAATTTCTCCTTATTTACAGGTTGGCCCTCTCTTTGATTAGTTTCCATCCATTACTTCTTGTTCTGATTTCAGGTGACCCCCTATTCTTTGTGACAGCCAATGTATTTAGCACTCTGTGGCATGCCAATGTACTCTCATCCCACATTTATTAGAAGAATAACTAGGAGGAACATTATTGAGGAATCAATAATGTTTTCCCACTGTACAAATACTTCTAATGAAAATATGGATATTAATTAATAGTAATATCATATTGCAAGCTACCAGAATGGTATGGGAGTTCCTTTCCTCATAGCTCAGTACTCTCAGCTCTGCAAAGAGGAATAATGAAGTTTGAACCATTTACACAACACTTACCCGCACCAGAATGTGAAATTACTACTTCTCAGTTTGAGAGTACTGTGTCATTCACGCATTCAGCCAATAAGCTCCCTCATTAGAGATGCTACGGCAATTACACAGAGTCCATCCATATGGAAGCAGCTCTGTTAATACGTGAATTAATTATCCTTCTGGTCGGAAATGAAAAACCTGACCTATCCACCCTGAATATGCAGCAAAGTCCATAACAGCCCCTTTTGATAAATTTGACTACCTGCTAAAATGAGCCAATTGTGCCTTTGTCAAGATTCAGCTGGAAAGACTACTGATGGAGCAAAATTAAATGATTATGCTGCAAAGAAATGTATTATATGTTCACTGGTGGCTTTAACTCCACATAGGCTTTATATTAATGATCTCTACTCCAGCCATTTTACATTTCAAAATACCAAATGTAGGGATAATTTGAGGAACTGTAATGCCAGAACCCCAAAAGAGAGTGAGGAGAGAGGGGGGAGTTTCTTAACATTTATTATTTTGCTAAACTGAAGTTAATTAGCTCTAGACAGCAAAAGCACAGATGTCAGCCAGAGTAAGAAAGTGAGGTCTCATTCAGAGATGGGACATCCATGATAATATAAGATACTACAGTTTCCACCATTCACATCTTCTCTCCTGACTCATCTTTCATTCAAGCTCAATGCTGGCAATGTTCCCAATGGTCCAAGTTTCGTAAAGTTAGAATAGGAACATTAAGATGCAATCGTGAATAATGGAAAGTAGAATTCAGGAAGGAGCAATAACTCGAGGACATGGAATAGAGGAAGCCCTTGATTTACAACCATTCATTTAGTAACCCTTTGGAGTCCCATCCCATCCGTGTTGGAAGCACCAAGATGCTTCCAGTTTGAAACTATTAGCCAGTGACATCATTGTTGCCCAGGGGACAGCTGGTTGGGGGCTCCTTTCATGTGCCCATTAATGTGCCCACTGAAGTGGTATCCTTCTATCTACTTGAGATTCCTCACTTTTGAGCTGCCAGGCTGGCAGGAGCTGGAGTGAATGACAGGAGCTCACCCCACCCCACAGCAGCACTTGGGCCTCGAACGCAGGCTTGCTGATTGTTAACCCAGCATCCTAACCATGCGAGCCACCATGTTCCTTCCATTTGAAGTTATAACAACACTGAAAAAAAGTGACTTAGAACCGGTCTTTGCACTTACAACTGTACCCCATAGTCCCATGATCAAAATTTTGGGACTTTGCAACCAGGATGTATTTACTACAGTTGCAGCATCCTGGGTTCTCGTGATCACCATTTGCAACCTTTCCAGGCAGTGTCTGACAAGCAAAGTCAATAGGCGATGCTGGATTTGCTTAACAACCGCATGATGCATTTAACAACTACAGTGATTCATTTACCAACTTCGGCAAAAAAAAAAAAAAAGGTTGTAAAGTCAGAGATGATTCGCTTAAAAACCGCCTTGCTTAGCAGCTCCTCTGGTCCCAATGATTGCCGTAAGTCAAGGATTCCCTGTATGTGTTTCCTGCAGAAGGCCCCAGTTTCACAGCCTTCCATCAACATCTTGGAAATATCCACAGCTGAGAATTATTAGTTGGAATGGATACTGCTGAGCCAGAAAGATTAGTAGCCCAACTCACAAAAAGTGGTTTTATATTGTCACTTGGGCATCAGTGTTTCAAATTGCTTTCCATAAGTACAGATTATTGTAAGAGGGAAAAAGTTTCACAGGAAGACAAATGTGACATTCTTGCAGTACATTAATGATAGGTTATAACTCTTGGATCTGCAATGTCAAGATGAAACCATGTAAAAAAGAAATGGTATGAAGGAAGAGTTTCATAAATAGTTTAATAAAATGGTTCGGTGTATATACTCAAATATAGCTTGTCCCTTGCAATAAAAAAAAAATCTTACTAGGGAGTTTAAGGAAAATGCTCTTTCCTTCTCATTTTTCTTGGAATAATACTAACCTGTCTTAAGGGGTATTATAAGTTATGTTTAGACAGTAGAAGAGAAGTTGCCTGAACAATGAACAACACGATTCATATTCTTAATATTAGTACAGTATTACCTTTTCCAACTGCTGCAAAATGTACAATCTAGTCATTCTCTTCTCCTGGTGCATAGCTGAACCTCTTTAAAGCATTTGTGTGGGAAGAAGGTTATGTCAGGGAGAGCAAAAAGTGAAAAACAGAAAAGTTACAAACTACATTGGTTCACAAGAAATAAATGAAGCAAACTACAGCAGGCTCACTCCAGGTAGCTAATAATCCTTAGCATTTTGTGAGCTATTTCCATTAAAAAAAATACACCCTTGGAAGAAAAGAAAAAAACCAAAGAAAGAAAAAAATAGCACTTCATCTCAGTCTCCAAAATACTCGTTATAATAAATTCCTGGTTCTTCTTTGTCTTTTGAAGACTTTACAAGGATACATTTATCTGAAATTGTGAAATTATTTTTCCCCTTTTAAAAATGTTTTAAAATATGCTACCTCCCCAACTGGGTGTCTAACAAATAGATTATTTTATGGGAATCAAAGGAAAAGCTCTCTTAATTATCAAACAAATTATCCTTAGCTTTAGGGATTCCGGGACCAGATCACACTTTCTCTGGAACTTGTTTCTCCTTTGCAAGGGTGGATTTAACAGAGAACTTGACCCTTTAGAAATAGCTTATGAAGAAACTCAGAGATACAGGTAGTCCCCGACTTACAACAGTTCATTTAGCAACTGTTCAAAGTCACAGTATGATGATGCTGAAAAAAATTACAACCAAGCCTTGCACTTATGACTGTCACAGCAACCCAGTGCTCATGTGACCATGATTCAGCAGCTTGGCTACTGGCATGTAGTTGTTATGACCCAGGTTGTCTAAACAGATGCAAGTTGCAACAAAGTCCTTTATTGCTGTGCTATCCCATGGCAAATGGTCCTACAATGGCCAGTAAAGCGCCACCCCAAACTTTCCCAAAGGTAGCCACCCACAGTCAGTGCAACACAGATCCACAAACTAAAGCTAATAATCACCAGAGCCGATTCACAAAGCAAGGAAGAAGTCTGTAATCCAGAAACAAGATGTAAGTCCATAGGGCAAGGTCCATAAGTCATAAACAAAGTTCAAGGTCCACAAGGCAAGGTCAAGAGTCCACAAGCAAGGTTCGGTGTCCATAGGCAGAAACACAATCCAAAGCAGAGTTTTTCCAAGGCCGGGGAAGTGCGTGCCAAAGTAAAACAATTGTTCCTGATGAAGTCACCCTCCCCCAGCCTCTGATTAAATCAGCTCAAGCCAGGTGTTCCTTGTGAGGAGGGGTGGGGTGGCCTCCTTGCTAGCAGCCTTGCAGGCCTCCTTTGAGCTTGCCTCCGCTCCACTCTCCTTGCCCTTGGATCGATTGGGGGAGGTAGCTATTCCTCATCGGAGGGAATCTGCTACTTCTCATCCCCACTGCCTGTTTGCAGCCGATCCTCCCCTGTGTTTGAGGGCAGGCAGCTACCCATCTGGTTGACCACCTCCCCCAATGCCAGAGGGGCCTGGGACAGCATCCTTCTCAGCCCCTGGATTCTCCAAATATTCCAGGGGAGATATGCCATCCCCATTGGATGGCCCTGGTTCCAATTCCTCCTCCTCAAAACTGGGATCTGTTGGGTCATGACAGTATTTATGATGGTTGCAGTATCCATCCAGGGTCATTGGTTGCCATTTGCAACCTTCCCGAAGGCTTTCAACAAACAAAATTTTAATGGAGGAAACTGGATTCATTTAATGGCTGTTGATTCAATTAACTGCAGTGATTTGCGTAACAACCATGGCAAAAACGGTCAGTGGCAGATCTTGGCTGGCTGTAAAAGACACAACATTGAAGCTGGGGGAGTTGTATAGAGCTGGCGGTCAGGGTTGCTTCTGGCTACTATGTACCCAAAATGGGAATTTAAGGTGGGGAAGGACTTTAAATCTTTCTTGATAACTGTACTGTTCATATCTGTCTGAATTCAGAATAGGTGCAAAATGTTTCACATACTAATTTTGAATCATTAGATATGGCTTGGATAATGTGCATCGTTACATACAGAAACGGAAAAGGCCTCCGATTTAAACAAATCAAAAACATTGCAGTTCTGATGAAGACCCACCTAAGTAGAAGGAATACATCTCTTTCTTTCTCTCCCCGCTCACTGCGTAATATCTATTGATTGAAACATTTTCAATCCTGACTTTATAAGGCCAGCTGAATTTGTCAAGCCACCAAGGCAAAAACAAAAATTGACTGATACTTAGAAATAGTTGGGTTGTTTATCCCTCAAGCACTTGGTCTACAAGATTTTGAACAAAGCAACTAAGCATCATCAAACATAAATCATTTCAGCAACATCAAATCAGGGAAAATGGATCTTCATTCCAACCAGACCTGCACCAAAGTACTCATTCTATAATTTGCATGGTCCATAAAGGACCAAACATGTCCACTGGACCAGAAGAACCCACAGGTACCATCCCTTTCATCAAAGTGATGAAAGCAGCATCACACTGTTGCACTGAAAGCTCTCGATCCTTTTGTATGTCCCTGCAACATTGTGATGCACATATGAAAGGGATGGAGCTTGCATACCTCTCCTTTCATCCTTTGCCCCTTATTCATCCCATAAATGCACTTGGCCAAAGTTTTTCATTTTAATTTTCTTGCATTTTCCCCAAATATTCACATCACTTTGATTCTGCCTCAACATCCCTTATTGTTTAGTATTACTGTGCCATTTTAAAAACTCTGGTGTTCCCACATATCTTCTCCTCCTTCTCTCCCTCCCTCCCTCCCTGCTTCCCTTCCTCCCTCCCTCTTTTCCTTCCTTCCTTCCTTCCTTCCTTCCTTCCTTCCTTCCTTCCTTCCTTCCTTCCTTCTTTCCTTCCTTCCTTCCTTCCTTCCTTCCTTCCTTCCTTCCTTCCTTCCTTCCTTCCTTCCTTCCTTCCTTCCACAATTATATTTCCTTTTATCATGTGGCTTGGTATATTTTCTTGGTAATTTTCTTTAAAAATATCTATTTATTTATTACATTTATATATCTATATAAATAAATTGTATTTATATCTATAATACAATTATCTGGAATCTAGCCTGCTCCCACATACAATCAATTGAATTATCACATCCAATTTCTCATAATGGAGTATATTGTGTTTCTAAGGCTTTCGAGTCCATGCCATGCCTTCCATATGTTGCAGGGACTTTGAAATTTATGTATAATTTTTAGATTTTATTGTAAATATGTATACATGTTTTTGAGGCAAGGTAAATATTGCAAATTCAATAGAATGGCAGGAGGGGGAAAAACTGTGTATTCAGTATGAATTTAAGTGTGCTTTTTATCCCAGTGAATTTGATCACCATAATGTGACAATTTTTTCTCACTGATTGTTCAATTAATGGCTGTTTTTCTCTATTCTTCTCATGTTCTCCTCCCATCATTCTTATTCTCATACATTTAACACATTGTGATGTGCATCTCACTGGCGGTTGTTTTGTCAATTTATTTGACTATTCCACATCTTTGTTTTTAATTTTGATATGGTCATTTTTGGTGGCTTTGTGACCCAGATCCCATTGACCCATTAGAAGTTGATTTTTATCCTTTGCTTGATGATTTCCCTACCTCAGTCCCAGATATCTCCACCCCCATGCTCCCACCAGTAGGTGTCCAGGCTGTTGCATTAACCCATGATGCTGTGAGGGTCAGTTGGGCAGACAACTCCGTTCCCAAGAATCAGAAGACCACGGAAGTTCGGTTTTACACAGTGCGATGGAGAACCAGCTATTCTACAAATGCTAAATACAAGGTGAGACCTTGGAAGTCATCATTTCCTCAACCTTTATCTGTATTTGTTTGACAGTTCATCACATATTCCACAATTCCAGAAGCAGAGAATAGTGTAATCTAGACCAGGGGTAGGCAACCTTGGCTCTTTTATGACTTGTGGACTTCAACTCCCAGAATTCCTGAGTCAGTCATGCTGACTCAGGAACTCTGGGAGTTGAAGTCCACAAGTCATAAAAGAGCCAAGGTTGCCTATCCCTGATCTAGACCATTGTCAGAGCCATCAATAGTTTAGATAGGAAACCAATAAGTGTCTTGAATGATCAAGATGTAAACAATAAAAAATATTGAAGCACTGTGTGGTCCTTGCTGCTCTCTGAGCTTGGTGGTTTTCTTGCAGACGTTTCATTACCAAACTAGATAACATCACCAGTACTAGATTAGTTTCATTATCTAATTTGTTAATGAAATGTCTGCAAGAAAACCACCAAACTCAGAGAGCACCAATGACCCCATAATTCAACCCTGAACTACAGATATTCTTTTCTGACAGTTTTGAAACACTGCTAACAATTTGCAATTGTTGGGATGGATAAATCTGTCAAAATAAATTTTGCTCATATTCTCTTATCCATCCTTTTTCCAAATTAGTGTGTAATTGTAAAATCATTTGAAAATGGGAAAGCCACAAGTACACCCTTATTTAAAATAGATATTTTTGTCTGTATTTCCCATGATATACACATTTTTTCTGCCTTTCCTAGTTTAAACTTTTTTTTTCATAGCTTCATTTATTCAGGGTGCTGTAAACTGAATTGCAAATTCAGAAAAAATGTGGACAGAAATTTATGCTTACTTTATTTTATTGCTTTAGAATAAGACCAAAAAATATATGTGTACAAAAAATGTAGTATATAAATAATTTCAGCTCCTGTATAGTTTTGGGCAGTAAAACCTGGCTATATTGCAAGCCAAAGGATTGAGGAGCACATTGCAGCCTTATAGAGTCATAATTCTATGATCGGAAAGAGAAAGTAGAAACCAAAAATGCAGCTGGCCTTGCATACTGTGTTTATTTTTGGCAATTTTCCTTTCCAGCTAATGCCAAGAGTGAGAAATGTGCCTGGACACAGATGACTGGTATTATTCATTACTACAGCATTTTATATACTGTTTGCCAGTGGTTCAGAAGAAAACAAAATTTAGTTCAAAATAAAATGAAAACCTAAAATTAGAAGGAAAAAACGTCTACCTAAAACAAATCAATACCTAGAAGTCTGTATTTTCATCTGTGCATAAATAGAGAGCCATGGTGGTGCAGTGGTTAGAATGCAGTATTGCAGGTTAACTCTGCCCACTGCCAGGAGTTCAATCCTGACAAGCTCAAGATTGACTCAGTCTTCCATCCATCTGAGGTTGGTAAAATGAGGAGCCAGATTGTTGGTGGGCAATATGGTAACTCTGTAAGCCGCTTAGAGAGGGCTGTAAAACACTATGGAGCGGTATATAAGTCTAAGTGCTATTGCTATTGCTATAAACATGGTTGAGGAAAATTATTATTATTGCCTACCTGTAAAGGAAGAAGGGTTTTTCACTTACTCTTCTCCATCAAAATGGTGACAGTTTGTCATTTTGTGATATTAATTGAAGTAAGGTTTACCTGTGGGCAATTGTCTTCCTGAAAATTTCTGAAAATTTTAGAAGGATACTAAGAAAAGATAGAATTATTTAATTAATTAATTCTCCGATTCCCCATTACACATCTTGCTTAAAGTTTTCACCATTTGCTGTCTTTTTTCTGCCTGCATTCTACATCACAAAGTTCAGCTAGTATGCCGATTGGATTTCTCAATTCATCCATTTTCTGGTTTCCTGTGGTTCCATTGAACTGACCCAATGGTCTGAATTCACACAACATGCTAAGCTTCCCTACTATCCACACACCTGCCATAAAAAATAAAACAAATCCCAAGGTAAAAGCCAGCTAAGTGCAGTATGCAGTAAGCAGTGTGAATGAATTTGGAAGTCTTGGTTGAGCATGTGGTGCAAATCCCCCAAATAAGTCACTAAGCTGAATTTTATATGCACACCTACAGAGAGAAAGATTAAACTACTGAGTCAGATCTCTCTTGCAAAGAGTTTGCATATTTAAAAGACTGTTCATCAAAAGTCAAATTGAAGGAATCTGTATAATTTACCAAAGAAGCTCTCACTCTTTTCAGAATAAAGGCCCAATCCAATCATAAACTGTGACTATTGGAGCATCTGATATTTACATAACCTTTCATAATTTCTCTGCTCTGCTATCAGAGTTCTTCTTATCCAGATCATCTCTGAAAGAAAAAAAATATATATAGGGATTTCCCTTGGCATAAAAACAAGCACAAACTTAAAATTGGAATTTAACTTAAAAACATTCTTGCCACCAAGTTGCAAGTATTTTGTAAGTGCAAGTACGTTGCAGAAGAAAAAAATGACCCTGTCACATCATTTGTTCCAGTTCAACCTGATTATATTGAAGTTATGAACTGAAGCCAATTATATTTACTTCAGTATAATCTCAGAATGTCTTGGGGACCCCCTGAAACGGTGCTTTGGAAACAACAGTGCTCCATCAGTAAATAAACATTAGAAACAAAAGTAGAACTTTTCCATTAGTTATAAGTATAGTGGCTAAACATAAAGAACATTGATGAAGCATGAGAATGGAAATTCATAGTTGATCCATTGCTCCCATGTTAGATCTCTAGGAAGAATGCAAAAATGTCAAAAGCGTTGTTCATTAACTCATCTGTCTCCTTTTCATTGCCATTTCTTTCCCCAAATTAACAGTTTATTTTTTCATGCCCAACAAAAAAAAGCAGAATTTCGTTGGCTTGAGGATAGAATTGCAGTCTTCAACTTCTCTCGGGGGTTGTTTGATTTCATGAGTTAGATCCAGAGTCTGCCCTCTCTCTGAGATTTCTCCCATTGTGGCCAGATTGATGGTTGTTTCTCCATGGAGAAAAAATAACCCCTGTCCTTTCTCCATTTACTATATGTTGAGAAATACAACAAACCCAACGTGAAGGAAGAGGCAAATCTTTTTTTGCCAAATTGTCAGTAGGAGGCAGATTTTGGAAAGGAGTAAGATTTCATGAAGATGATGATTGTGGTGTTTTTATTCCATCTTTTTAAATGTCTTTTGGTCAACTCAAGGTGATAAGCATACCCAGGGCTTTTTTTCTCATAGAACGCTCAGAACGGAGTTCCGGCACCTTTTTTGGATGGAACCTTATAGGGTAGGCAAAGTGGGTTGTATGACATGTGTGAGTTCCGGCACCTTTTCGTTTTACAAAAAAAGCACTGAGCATACCTAAATATCCAGCCTCCTATTTTCCTGGCAACCCTGTGAGATGAGATGAGCCCAAATTCATCCAGCTGTCTCTCCGGCCTAAGGGAGGACTAGAATTCAGTTTCCACATTTCTAGGCCAGCACCTTCACCACTCTACCTCAACAGGAACTTTCTGCTGACTTTTGAGGGCTTGGGTCATCTTTGTGTCATTGTTGACTCCTGGACTAATGCTGTGTTAACCACTACATCAAACTGGCTTTCTCTAAGTATTCATGCCCATAATAAATAAACAGTAGATTTCTTATGAAAATCTGAATTTAAGAAAAGCTAAGTTGTATCACACCAAAGGCATCTTTATCCCAGTATTCTTTTTCATACAATGGTCAATGACCTATGAGGAGTCTACAAGCAGGACATGGAGTCAATAGACCTTTTTTGGCTGTTGTTTTCCAGGAATGTCATACTTTGAATCCTAATGGTATAGTAGCTATGGATATCGTTGAAGTATTTAATAATAATAATAATAATAATAATAATAATAATAATAATAATAATAATAATAATAATAATAATAATAATAATAATAATAATAATAATAATAATAATAATAATAATAATAAAGTTGGAAGGGACATTGGAGGTCATCAAGTCCAACCCCCTGCTCAGGCAGGAAACCCTACACCATTTCGGACAAATGGCTGTCCAGTCTCTTCTTAAAAACTTCCAGTGTTGGAGCATTCACCGCTTCTGGACGCAGGTTGTTCCACTGGTTAATTGTTCTAACTGTCAGGAAGTTTCTCCTCAGTTCCAGGTTGCTTCTCTCCTTGACTAGTTTCCATCCATTGCTTCTTGTCCTGCCCTCAGGTGCCTTGGAGAATAGCTTGACTCCCTCTTCTTTGTGGCAACCCCTGAGATATTGGAACACTGCTATCATGTCACCCCTAGTCCTTCTTTTCATTAAACTAGACATACCCAATTCCAGCAACCGTTCCTTATATGTTTTAGCCTCCAGTCCCCTAATCATCTTTGTTGCCCTTCTCTGCACTCTTTCTAGAGTCTGAACATCTTTTTTACATCGTGGTGACCAAAACTGGATGCAGTATTCCAAGTGTGGCCTTACCAAGGCATTGTAAAGTGGTATTAATACTTCAAGTGATCTTGATTCTATCCCTCTGTTAATGCAGCCCAGCACTGTGTTGGCTTTTTTTGGCAGCTGCAGCACACTGCTGGCTCATATTTAAGTAATTGTCCACTAGGACTCCGAGATCCCTCTCACAGTTACTACTTTTGAGCAAGGTACTCCCTATACTATACCTGTACATTGGGTTTTTCTTGCCTAAATGTAGAATCTTGCTTTTTTCACCATTGAATTTCATTTTGTTAGATAGTGCCCAGTGTTCAAGTCTGTCCAGGTCCTCCTGTATCTTAAGCCTGTCTTCTGGAGTGTTGGCAATTCCTGCCAGCTTGGTGTCGTCTGCAAATATGATGAGTTCCCCATCTATCCCCTTGTCCAAATCGTTGATGAAGATGTTGAAGAGCACTGGGCCCAGAACAGAGCCCTGGGGCACCCCACTGCACACTTCCCTAGGATAGATAATAAAAATGGTTGTAACTGGTATGGCTTTCAAATTTATCTGAAAATTCATGGGGACAAGTAATGTTCTTTCAGAGAAATCTGAGATTTCAGTTTAGTTTAGTTTATGTTATCATATTACTTATGATAATCCCTAATCATAAGGGATTTATCAATATTAAGAAGTCCCATAAAACATGACTAGTTCCCAAGTCTGACCTATGCTCATGTATGTTCTATATGCTTTTAAAACTTAATAATATTATATTCTAGCCCTGATGCTCCTTTACTTTATGTTCCTTTCTCTTATTCTACCATTGGTTGACATACTTTAAAATGAAACTTGTCATTTCAAATTGTTCTTTGATATGAGTTTAAATAAAAGAAAAATAAGAGAAAATGTTGAATATCCATCTCTTCTGTCATCAAAAAGAATAATGCAATTTTGTCCACTTTGACTAATTTAAAAACACTCGTACAAATGTGTGTGTACAATAGCAATAGCACTTAAACTTATATACCACTTGGTAGTGCTTTACAGCACTCTTTAAGTGGTTTACAGAGTCAGCACATTGCCCCCAACAATCTGGGTCCTCGTTTTACCGACCCTGGAAGGATAGAAGGCCGAGTCAACCAATGGAAGGCTAACCACAGAGCCACCAGAGCTGAGGGGCATGTGCATACACACACACAGACACACACACACACACACACACACAAATAGGTAAACCTATTTGGCCAAAATCACCAGTATAATGATTTATTTTCATTTATGTGATTAAATGTGTATGAAGGTTACTCAAAATGATCTTGTTGGAAAGGGATTCTATCAAAGATTTTAAAATTCCTTCAATTAAGTGAACGCCATGGACCCAAATCACATTTTGCACGATGTCAAAAAATTGCCTGTCCTTCTTTAATTGTTGCTCCTTTAAAGATCAGCAATACATTTTTTTTACACATTATTGCATTGCTAAAATTTATTTTTTTTATCTAATCTACTCTCCCAAGTTTGACACACTTACACTCCTTCCAGGAAGCAAAGTGGGAAAAGAAGAATCTGGGATGAAGTACAAGTGTTTTACTGCTATGGAGCTCTGCTCATTTATTTTAAAAGAGACTTTTATTTACTTCCATATCCTGCTCTTGTCTATATTACCTTGATAGTCTCTATCCTGAAGACAATTCAGAGTAAGGAGAGATGTCAGCCTGATATCTTATAGTAACACAAAACAGAAGAATGGAGAACAGAAGCCACCGAAGAGGGCTTTGTTCCTTATCAAGAGAAGGAAGGAAGGAAGGAAGGAAGGAAGGAAGGAAGGAAGGAAGGAAGGAAGGAAGGAAGGAAGGAAGGAAGGAAGGAAGGAAGGAAGGAAGGAAGGAAGGAAGGAATCCTTTGAGAACTTCCTTCTCCATTATAACTCATAATGACAATTTTATGACATAGCAGAAAGCCATCTAAGGCTGCCAGTCTCAGGGGAAAAAAATAATCACTAGGAATTCAACTGGTTCATTCATAACAAAGCCTTGAGTGTTATCCCTGGAGATGACAGAATTGTAGAAGCAGTAACTCAGTTAAGAAGAAGTTGACCACTATGATTAATACTGATGCCTAATGGTTTCAGATACAAACCATTTTTGAGTTTGGATTGAGTACAATAAATCAAGAACCTCATAGGAATGGAAAGTTTTAAGGAAAATGAAAAATGTGGGAGAAATGGTCTCTTTAGTGAATCCAGTATGACTAAGCTTTTTCTTTTCTTTCTAGTCAGCAGATACAACAGCCTTGAGCCATACCGTGTCTGGTCTTAAGCCAAATACCATGTATGAGTTCTCTGTCATGGTGACCAAAGGTCGGAGGTCAAGTACATGGAGCATGACAGCTCATGCTACAACATATGAAGCAGGTAGGTCTCTAGAAAAATTCTAATAAGTTTTTTTTTTCTGATTTGATGCTTAGTTTAATTACCTTAAAAACCATTTCCTTATAATCCACACATATTGCAACATTTCAGAAATAGTGTTAAAAATAAATTATTTTAATTGAATCTTGTTTAGAATGCAGCAGACAATTCATTTAGTAGCTCCAACTTATTTCAAGGTGAAGTTGATACACTTTGGTGCAAGAGATACTTCCCATATTGGATGACAAAAATAAATAAAGGTCGTTATGTTTGTTTTTCTAAGCCTAAGACTGAAAATCAGGCTTGTCAGATGCTATATTTTTTCTATCCTGCTCTATGGAGTAGAGAGTTGGTCTCTGACAAAAGGCCACCTGAAGAGACTAGAAGCATTTGAAACGTGGATTTACAGGCGGCTGTTACGTATAAGCTGGGTTGACAAAATCAGAAATGAGGAGGTTTTAAGCCGCCTGGGAAAGCCAAGGGAAATCATCAAAACAATTAAAAAATGAAAATTAGAATATTTCGGACATGTGATGCGACACCCAGAAAAATACGGCATACTCCATTTAATCCTCCAAGGAAAGATTGAAGGCAAACGAGGTCCAGGCAGAAGAAGAACATCATGGTTCAAAATCTAAGGGACTGGTTTGGACAAAACTCAGCAGCACTTTTTCGTGCGGCTGCTGATAAAAACATGATCGCCAACATGATCGCCAACGTCCGATAACGGATATGGCAGAAGAAGAAGAAGAAGTGATGGTTGATATCTAGCAAGATTTAAAGCATGTAGAAATTCATGGCGATAATAATTACAATTTTATTAATAATTGGCAATGAAGTTGTAGTCAGCATAGTATACTAATATTTATAAGAAGAATTAAGGGTCTGTTTTCAAACTGGTAAAGACAAATTTTCTTCAGTGTTATATATTAGTCTTCATTTATTATTGCATTGCACAATAATCATTTTAAAAGTACATTTTTTTATTTATCAATTTTTTCTTATGTAATGTTCTCAAAGGATTTAAATATATGAAGACTATCAGGCAACGTTTAATCTTACCATGTATATGTTTCAAATCACCGTCATTTAAGTCGTTTCCAAATATCATATCATGTTATGCTTTCTTTACCTTTAAAAAGATTTCTAATGTGTGCAAACATGGCGATTTTGAAGAAGAAAGCATGAAATCATTCTAAAAATAATAGTGATTGGCTATTCTTCAACTGTAACCCCAAATTTATTCATATTCTTATACCGAAACTATTGATCATGTTGTTAACTCTAAAGCTATGTATGTTTAATGATTCTTGAATCTATCATTCATGGAACATTTAGTAGAAAGGATTATATTCCTCATTTCTCCTTGGTAAATTCACCTAATACATGGCTACTTCTTTTGTCCCAAATCTGTCCCCCTAAAACCTAGAAACCTGATGTCCTATTAAAATGTGTGGAGCTTCAAAAGTGTGACCATGATCACCTCTTGACTTTTTCCATCCTCTGTGGACATGTCTGATTGCACCCAGAGTTTATCTAATGATGAGATTTCTCTGTTTGCTAACATTAAGTGGATGTGTAGTCCACAAAGTGAACAAAAAGGGCTATGTGGAGGAAATTTTTAACACTACTAAAATGTTTCCCCCCCCCCAAATGTATTATTAGTTTAGATTTAGCCCTCAGGGTGCTTTGACCTAGCAGCTTCTTTTGTCGACATGCAAAATTTCTCTTTCTGTTTACCAAGAGAGCCCCTTAAGACCAGATTGTTGAAATACGGGGACCAGCTGGAGGCAACATTTCCTTTTGAAATATATGAATTGATCAAATTCACATCCCTGTTAATAAAATTCATATATATATATATAAATGTTGATAGTTTTGTGCTACTCCATTTTTTGTAATATAATCCTCCTGTGGAAATATGAACATGAATGCATAGTTTAGAGAAAATTATTTATAAAACTATCATTTATAAACAATACAGAAAAGTGCTCATAAAATGAATACAAGGGAAAAAGTACAAGTTCACAAAACGGGTTGGTGCTGAAATGGGATGGAGTGAAATTGTGCTTGAAAACAAATGTATATGTTAGGAAGTAAACTGGTTTAAAATATGTTGGATGGTAGGGTAAAAAAATGACAATAGTTGGTAAAGTTAAGGAAAGTGGAAGGAAAGATAATGATAAAGGTGTCTTGACATAATTAAGGAGATTACTGGAATGTCTACTCTAAAGAAAAGAAGGACTAGGGGTGACATGATAGCATAGATCTTGGCCCTTTTATGACTTGTGGACTTCAACTCCCAGAATTCCTCAGCCAAGCATTTGAGAGGCTGCCACAAAGACAAGGGGGTCAACCTGTTTTTCAAAACACCTGAAAGCAGGATAAGAAGCAATGGATGGAAACTAATCAAGGAGAGGAGCAACCTAGAACTAAGGAGAAATTTCCTGAAAGTGAATACAATTAAACAGCGGAACAGCTTGCCTTCAGAAGTTGTGGGTGCTCTATCACTGGAGATTTTTAAGAAGAGATTGGACAGCCATTTGTCTGAAATGGTATAGGGTGTCCTGCTTGAGCAGGGAGTTAGACTAGAAGACCTCCAAGGTGCCTCCCAACTCTGTTATTCTGTCCTTGGATAATATTATTTATAGTATTATTTTATTATTCTTGTGAGCCTCCCAGTTGTGCCACATAAGGTGGGTGGCTATAGAAATCTAATAAATGCATAAATGAATAAATAGTTCCACATTCTCACTGGGTACAGATCACAATGGAGACATTTATCCATAAAGTCACAGGAGTTACACCTGTTTGATGACATCTAACTAAAAATAATTAAGATCACTTAAGGGAAGGAGCTTGGGAATGGTCAAAGGAGATTAGAACAAAGGAACATAACTGTCTACCATAGAGAAAGGCAGAGCCATTAGGTCCATGAGCCCCATTCAAAAGTCTACATACTATGAAAGCTCTCATGTCTGTAACATTTAATTGGATGAAACAGTGCATCATAGAGGAAACCTTTTTCAACCAAAGTATCTCAAACTGGCTAACCTACAGAATACTGGACCCATTGCCTCCATGAGAACGAAATTTCAGAATGTTCTTGCTGTTTCAGCCCAACCGTGCTGCTGTTGTTCAGCACCACCTTCTTGCTGCCGCAGTCATGTGATCCTCATTTACAATATTCAGTGACACCTTCCCACAAGGGAGAATGCTGGGAAGGTTGCAGGGAAAGTTAATGGGGAATCACATGATTGTGGCCAACTTTGAGAATGTGAGAGTTGATTTAGATTTGGATTTTCTGTTTAGGTAAGGAAGTACATATGAAAGAATGACCTATAGCAGAGGTGTCAAACTGCCGGCCCGCTGGCCGGATGCGTCATGGCGAAACCACAGCCACCCCATTGCCGGCAATGGGAAAAAAAGTCGTGATATGTTGTGACGCATCATGTGACGTTGCGAGTTTTTGACACCCCTGACCTATAGGGTTACAGTTACCTAGTCTAAATTAAAGCATCCCTGGGAAAGGGCTGTCATGCTGCAGTTAAGGAGAGCATTTTGAACTCCACTGCAAAACAGCTCCTGCTATTTTTCTAGCATTCAGTCTGAATCTGCTTTTCTGCAATCTCCATCCATTATTCTGGGTCCTGTATTCTGAGATGAGAAAGAAGTCTTGATTTGCCTTTGCCTCATATCTTTGTAAGTATTTGAAGAGTGCTATCAGTTGCTTCCCCGGCTGTCTTATTTTAAAAGCAGACATTTCCAATGCCTTCAAATCCTCTTCGGAGGATCTAATTTCTCATCCCCTGGTCATCCTCATTGCTTTGTTTTGTTACTGGCTCTACCTGTCAGAATCTTTCTTAAAGGTGTTGTCCAGATCTTCAACACAATACTCAAGGTGGGGCTGAGCAGTGAAGAATAACAAGGAAGTATTTTTGTGATCTGGGCACTTTACTTTGATTGATCAACCCTAACACTGCTGCATGTACCTTTTTGCAGCCACTTCATACAGCTGAGATATGTTCAGTTTGCAATAAACTACTGTTCCAAAATCTTTCTCTCAAGTACCACTCACAGGTACTTTTATCCCTCAGTTATTTGATTTTTCTTTCTGATGTGATGAATTGTACACTTTGCTTGATTAAAATTCATTGTATTATTGTCGGCTTATTTTTCTAAGCTAAAGAGAAAAAAGTTTATTAGTGATTTCTGAGCTATTAGCTATCTCATTCAGTTTCATCTTCAGATCTGATTAGTATTTTCTCCAGCTCTTCATCCTAGTCATTAATAAAAATACAGATGTGTCCAGGGCATAAGACTGAACTCTGGGATACGACAGTCAATGCATCCTTTAAGTCCATTGAGAAATCTTTGATAAGCATTCTTTAGATATAAGTTTCAAGCCAACTTTGAGAATCTTGTATAATAATAGAGATTAAAGAAAAGGAACTAATGATAGATTACATATAGGTGTGTCCCACATCCTGCTCAGCATGTCTTGTCTGTAAGTAATCAAGCACAAGAGATCCTTGGGTTTGTATATAAGGTAGTCCTTGAATTACAACCATTCATTTAATTACCATTCAAAGTTACAACAGTGCTGAAAAAAGTGATTTACAACCAGTCCTCACATATACGTCCATCACAGTGTCCCTATAGTCATCGGATCAAAGTTGGGCACTTGGCAACTGGCATATATTTACAATGGTAACAGCATCCTGGGATCATGTGATCACCCTTTATGATCTTCCCCAAGGGCTTCCAACGAATCAATGGGGAAAGCTGGATTCAGTTAATGACTGCATGATTCGCTTAACAATCACCGCAAAATGGGTCATAAAATCGGGTGCACCTCACTGAACAAACACATCGCTTAGTGAAGAAGTACCAGTCCCAAATGCATTCATAAATCAAGGTCTACCTGTAGGCTAGAACATAAGCTTCCAAAGCTGACAACATCTTACCAGCTTCTGCACTGTCCTCAGTTAAGAATCTCTTTATTAGCAGTAACGGTAAGAATGTCTAATTTGTACAAAACTTCATGGTAACTTGTATCATTATTGTTTTAATGTGTCCTCTTCTCTGTGTGTTTTTTCCTCCCTTTTCTGGACTTCTGTCTTTTTCTAAGCTCCGACCTCTGCCCCCAAGGATTTGACAGTCATTACCCGTGAGGGCAAGCCTCGAGCTGTAATTGTCAGCTGGCAACCTCCATTAGAAGCCAATGGGAAAATTACTGGTAAGTTTCTTTTGAGCTCTGTATCTTCTCTCCTTCTCAGAGGGTGACACAGAAAGGCATGGAATTTAGAAGACCTGCACCACAACCCTTCCTGGGAACGACCATGTAAACTCACTAGGTGAAAAGGGAAAGGGGGGGAATAACCACCCAAGAACCCCAGCCTTTTGTATTTTTAAAAGTGAGCTGTTTTGAACAAAAGAGAAATATTTACTTCCCCATCATAGAACTACCAGCAAAACAAAACAAAACAAAAAATACTCCCAGTAGGATCTGTAGTGGAATTCATCTGGAATTATTGGAATTGTCCTACCTGAAACTAGAACAAAAAACAGGCACAAAATATTGGCTAATATTTCCCAAAGGAGTTTTTAAAATGGGAGGGGGAAAAAAAGCTGATGCTTGTAAATAGGTGTACGGGGCAAAAGGTCTACTACTACTACTGAAGTCCCTAGATACCAGTGGCAAATTATCTCTTGCCTATTTATTTATTTATTTATTTACAGAACTTATATGGCTGCCTATTCATATGATAGCTTTAGGGGACTTGCAGCAATCCATAAAAAAACTTAGTTAGAAACAAAAGTACACTTCCTATCAGGCCCAGAGATGACCCAGTGAAATCCAATCGAGTTCAATCCTTAATGTCAACCATCCGACTAACATTGAGGAAACTCGACGGTTTTGAGGTACCATGAAAGATAAACTTTATTGAATACACATCTCGGTACTGAAGAAGCAAAATCAACTCTAAGTTTCCCACACGAAAATCTGGCTAGTTAACAATAGCTTTCCATAACCCCCACCCACCAAGTGTTCATGTTGCCCAAACAAAAACAAAATGGTTTGTTATGAGAACGGTCCATAACCTTCTCTGTCAGACACTTGCTTTTGTGACCTTGGGTCTCATGGTCCATAGATGGCTTCTTAAAATCCCATTTCTCCCAAGCTTCCCCTCCCCCCTGTTTCTATGGCAAGTTGAGTAATGACAAAGGTTAGCAAGCATCTTAGCAATTCAATATTGACACTTTATTTGCTTGCACCTCATGGACAAAATCTTACCAGACTAAAGCTATAACCGTCTACCTTAATAGATATATTCTGAGAAATTTTAGGGTGTGACTAACCTAAACTTCTTTATCTTCCCCACTTCCAGCTCAGGACAGTCTCTTAATCTGGGCCTTTCTCTGGGAAAACTCTGTGTTGCCAAACTCTCCCCCTCCTGCAGGTGCATATCCCATAACACTTCCCTCCCCCAGTGGCTAGATCAAACATCCTTGCAGTTCAACCCCCAGCCTAGTCCAATGCTTGAAGGAAGAGCTGATATAGGAAATGACCAGCATGAGCCTGAGGGAGGGGTCAAATGTGTCATTAGTCTTGAGTCCCTTCATGCCCAGAAGAGATCTAAATCCAGCCCTCCTTGAATTCTGTTGACTCTTATCTACCGCCAATTTGCTTTGACTGATAGTAGTTCAGATTCCTGTAGAGAGTATTGGCATGCAATAAGCCCATATTCATTTGAACTGCCTTGCCTGCTGATTTCCTGTGCTTGACAGCCAAATCTTCACAGCCCTCTAGAAGATCCTGCAAATCTCAGGTGGGAGGCTGTTCCAATTGATTGATTTTGGATTGATTAGGGGCTGTAATCTCCATAAATCTGCATATCCATTGCAACAGAGGTGCATGTAGTATCATTGTGCAATTTAGGAAAAATAAATAATGTAAAAAGCCACGTCTTTCATATAAACTGTCAATTCTCAGCACTTTAATACAGAACATTTAGCAGTATCCTCATTAATGTAGAATATGCTCACTTATAGAGCTCTATATTTTCAGATGGTTTATAGTTTTCCAGTGAACTTACCGATTCTCCTCACATATTTCAAGTCTAAAAGTTTTCTGTGTTTCCTATTCTAAGTCCCACCAATCATCCTGTCAATGAACATAGTGTGCATTTGTTTTTTTTTCAAAAATGGACTTTTCATACGTCTGCAATTTTATTTAATTAATGATAGGTTTCAAAAACTTATTTGACGTTTCCGTGCTCACCACTTTCTTTACTACTTATCATTTAGATCTGATTCAAGTTCACTGTAGAACAAGTTTTCAACTTCTTGCAAAACCATAATTAACAAGCACAGGACTGCTACATATTTAGATCACCATATTCTTAAAAATCAACCTTTGGCAGCAGAATCTGGGGGTAAATGCTTCCAAGTCTCATTTAAATTATTTCTTATTTAGTGTTAGCAATGAGTTGAGTCATCTTTCTTTGGGATCTACTGAGCCAGCAATATGTGGTGATCTATTCATAGTTAGATGGCCTTTCTTTCTAAGTTTGTGACAGATGGTGCAGAAAATAGATAGAAGAAATAACAAGCTAATCATCATACATGGCAGGTGGTTGCCTTCAAATTTGGATTCATGATATTTCATTTAGTTTGGTTACCTTTAATCCAGTTTTCTGGTAAAGACTGAGATGGATCCCCAAACTCCTTATTACACTGGTAGTTTTACAATAAAACATTAGTCAAACTGAATGCAAAGTAAAAGGCATCTGCCCTCTAGTGAGAATGATATTTATTTATATCCCATTTTTATTATTTTGATATATAACTCAAAGTGACTAACGTATCCCAAATTCCTTCCTCCTATTTTCTCAACAACTCGATGAGATAAGTTGGGCTCAGAGAGAGTGACTGGCCCAATGTCACTCAGCTGGCTTTCATGCCTAAGGCAGGACTAGAACTCACAGTCTCCTGGTTTGTAGCCTGGTGCCTTAACCACTAAACCAAACTGGCTCTCTAGTATATGGTTGACACCATAAGTTTCTTTAGGAAGAGCGTTCAAGGTACCTTTGACATCTTAACTCAAGGCACTTGAGCAGGAACGTGATCTGAAATGGAAATGGACATATGTCATCAGTTCAAAACAGCATAATAGGCTTTAAGTTCCTACACCTGTTCACAATGTAGCTTTTTCACTCTCTGGACCAGGGGTCTTCAAACTTGGCCCCTTTATGACTTGTGGACTTCAACTTCCAGAATTCCTCAGCCAGCCATGCTGGCTGAGGAATTCTGGGAGTTGAAGTCCACAAGTCATAAAAGGGCCAAGTTTGAAGACCCCTGCTCTGGACTAACTACATTTTATTAAATTCAGACTTGACCTGCAGCAATCATACCATTGATATCCATACCATTGATATCCATTGAAGTTGTCTTTGATTATGGAATCTCAGGGTCAAGACCCCCTTTTGAGGGAGCAGCTCTTTAAATCACTTTCAGCCAGTAGTTTTCTCTCAACCCAACCTATTACACAAGATTACTACAGAAACGAGGCAGGATCTTTATGTATTTCGCTTTAAACCTCTAGAGCAGGGGTGTCAAACTGCCGGCCCATGGGCCGGATGCATCATAGCGAAACCGCGCCCACCCCATTGCCGGCAATGGGAAAAAAGTTGCGATGCGTCACGACACGTCACGTGACATTGCGAGTTTGATACCCCTGCTCTAGAGAAAAGAGGGTTGCAATAATAATTGCAATCAAATAATGCTTGTTGAGAAATTCTGTGGAACACAGAGATGGCATCGCCTTTTACAAAAGTAGCCATTTTGGGCAATATATCTCAGCTGCTCTTGTTTTTGTTTTTACACAGAAGGAGGTTTTGCAAGAGATTCTAGTAATTCCATGCAAAGATAATGAGAATTGAGGACAGCAAGTCCTTCATTTCTTTCTAGAAAAAAAATGATACACTGTAAAATAATACAGCCCTTCAGTTGCAATTAAGGACAGTTCATAATAAGCAAGTTGTTTGGCAAATAATGTAAAACATAATATAGATAATGACAGGGTGCCCAGATTGACACATGGTAATAGAATTTATTGGTGGATGTTTTAATTGTGTAATAAGAAACTAAAGCACTATCTCAAACTCCTTAATACTGACTGACAAAGGACTGGATTTAATGAATGGTGATCTTAGTGCACAAAATATTGCTATTAAAAACTATGCCTAATTAAGATATCCATTAGGTCATGTTAATTTGCTAAGAAAAATAGAATTAGGCTTTTAAAAAGAAAGAAAAAAGGGCTAATAATGTAGTTAAATGATCCCTGTAGACAATGAATAGACAGCAATCCTGTATAAGAAATACTTTGCAACTTATAAAATTGTCCACATTTATAATCACACAAATGCAATTATTTGTCAGTGAGAAACGTCCTTCCTTTTATTAATACAACCAGAAGAACTTTCTAGTTTTAACTTCCAGACATTTGGAAAGTTTGACCAATTCAGTTTTGGTCACCAAACTACAAATAAGATGTTGAGACTTTGGAAAAAATTCAGAGAAGAGCAACTAAGATGATCAAACACCTGGAGACTAAAACATATGAAGAACAGTTGCAGGAATTGGGTTTGGCTAGTCTAAAGAAAAGAAGAAACAGGGGTGACATGATAGCAGTATTCCAGTATTTGAGGGGTTGCCACAAATAAGAGAGGGTCAAATTATTCTCCAAAGCACCAGAGGGCAGGACAAGAAACAATGGTTGGAAATTAATCAAAGAGAGAAGCAACCTGGAATTAAGGAGAAACATCCTAACAATGAGGACAAGTGGAACAGCTTGTGGGTGCACCATCACTGGAGATTTTTAAAAAGAGGCTAGACAGTCACTTGTCTGAAATGGTACAGGTCCTCCTGCTTGAGCAGGGGGTTAGACTAGAAGACCTCCATGGTCCCTTCCAGCTCTATTCTATTCTGAGTTTTTGTTTCAAACTTTTAGTTCATGTCTTATTACGTATTATTAAGGATTACAATAATAGTTAGATGAAGGCCTTCCTGTCCATACAGTCCTGGACCTTTCCTAATTTATACCTAACTCGTTCTTCTTTTACTTTGGATCTTTTAGAGGTGTTACAGTTCAAACTGTTGTTGATGAGTTTTCAGACCATGTGTACAAGAAGACCCATTTAAAGTTATTAATAACTTTACTAGAAGTGACGTTCCTGTGGTTTGGCTTAATTGTGCATCAAGGTTTTCCCACACATCAGAGTGGCCAACCTTAATGGGATATAAGAAAGACCTTGGGAGATGCTGCCTAGGAAACAGTCAGATAAGAGTCAGCATAGACCACAACTTGATTGTGGGTGAGACAAGAGGCTCAAAAGAGATCTTCCCTAGGCTGTTAAGAAGACAGGTGTGAGGACTATCCTTTCAGACTTGCAAGATCCCTTGCAAGATAGAAATCGCAACCAGGTGAGTTAATTCTACTTTATTGTAAAGTTTCATTGATAGAATCTTGTAAGTCTGAAAGGACAGTCTTCTCCCCCCCACCCCATCTCCTTTACAGCCCAGGATATAGGGATGGTATCTTCTGAGTCTTGCTCTACCCCACGGATGTCAAATTCGCCATGTCACTTGACGTGTCATGACGTATCGCAACTTTTTTTGCATTGCCAGAGCTGGGGTGGGTGCAGCCTTTGTATGATGCAACCAGCCCACGGGCCGGCAGTTCGACACCCCTGCTCTACCCACTATCCATTTGTGAGCTATGCTGTCTCTTATTTGATCATTCCCTTGACAGCAACTCTTTGCCCAGTCTCCCAAGGTCTTTCCCCCATACCATTGCATAATACTAATACTAATACTAATAATAATAATACTAATAATAATAATAATAATAATAATAATAATAATATAATAATAATAATAATAATAATAATAATAATAATAATAATAATAATAATAATAATAATAATAATAATAATAATAATAATAATAATAATAATAATAATAAAGTTGGAAGGAACTTTGGAGGTCATCTAGTTCAACCCCCTGCTCAGGCAGGAAACCCTATACCATTTCAGACAAATGGGGGTCCAGTCTCTTCTTAAAAACTTCCAGTGTTGGAGCATTCACAGCTTCTGGAGGCAGGTTGTTCTACTGATTAATTTTTCTAACTGTCAGAAAATGTCTACCTAGTTCTAGGTTGCTTCTCTCTTTGGTCAGTTTCCATCCGTTGCTTCTTGTCCTACCTTCAGGTGTTTTGGAGAATAGCTTGACTCCCTCTTCTTTGTGGCAATCCCTGAGATATTGGAACACTGGTTATCATGTCACCCCTCATCCTTCTCTTCATTAAACTAGACATACCCAATTCCAGCAACCATTCCTTATATGTTTTAGCCTCCAGTCCCCTGATCATCTTGGTTGCTCTTCTCTGTACTCTTTCTAGAGTCATCATCTCACCTTTTCTTTTTAAAGGCTCTTTTGAAGCTGGAAAAGCTACTAGTTCCAGTTGCAGTTTCCAATCCTGCCAATAATTAGTTAAGGCTATAGTACTGCTGATATTTGATAATGATTGTCATATCATTATCACTCACACACATTTGTTTAAGCATTCAGAGTTGCTTTAAGTATAAGTGCATGCAAATTAAACATAATAAATATGCTATACTGCTACAAGAAGTATTGTACTAAGTCTGACAAACTTATGCATTCTATCATTCTTTGAAATGCTTTCTGACTAAGGGTACAATTTTATGTATGCTTGCTAAAAGGTAAGCAGGATGTCATGCAACCCTTCCCTATTGACTTGCCACATCCAGCTGCCCAAATCTTCTCATTTCACAGCTGACTGGAATGGTTAGAGGCTGAAAACAAGGGAGCCATACGATAAAATGTGGGAGTATTTCAGTTTCTTATGAATGGCTAAATTCCTTGCAAGGTTTATCACAAAAAGGAGACATGTACACTCAGGCAACTAGGCAAGAGAATTATGTATCGGGGAATTCATGTGTGTTTTTGTGTAGAAAGGGATGGTCCATAGGTCTTCATAAATGCTGGCATCTGTGCATTGTTCCACATGAGCAACCCATATCAAAGACAATGATTACATTTCTAATAGGATTTGGCCATCCATCTACCTTAACCTGACGGGCAAATGAAATGGAAAAATATTTGTGGATGTGTTGGATTTTTAGGTGCTCATAGAAATTTTTATGCATAACACCATACCTTCTCCTGACCTACTTAATCTGTCATGTTGTGTAAGACAAAGATATGATAGTTTGAAAGCTATGGGTTGCTTTATTTGTAGCTTTCAACCCATTTTTTACAACCCACAAAGACGTAAGTTCAAGTCATCAAAATTTGACAGCCAAGGATGGGATGGGATGGGAAGATAAAAGAAGGAGAAACAGAAAAGAAGAAAAGAAAAGAAAGGGAAGGGAGGAGGAAAGGAAAGGAAAGGAACAGATGGGGAGGGGAAGGGAAGGGAAATGTGAGTTTAGGTCCCTCATATTTCTACTAGATATAACACAATTATTTTATCTTAATGCTGACTCAACTAACCTACAGAAAAACCTCCACTTCCTACAACCCTCAGATAGTTCTCCTAAATGTGTGCTCTCTAGTTGCAAGAAGATTGCTTTTTTGTGACTGATGGATTGGAGCAGTCATGCAAAAGAGCACACTGTGCTTGCCTCATACAAGGAACTTCTGGGACATTGTCTGCATAAGACAACTTTCAGTTCAATTACATCTGCATTCATCTAAGGAGCTTTATTAATCAGAAAATAAGATGAGAAGTGCTATAATAATTATTATTTTATTGGTTTTGGATTAAATCTCTAAAGGGTGCTTTGGGGTTCAAATGTAACTCCCTAAAGCAGCCATACTATCTCAAGAAATGGTACTGCATTTGTTCTTCTGTAAGTTCCATTGCACATTTTGGACACTAAGTCCTGAGCATTCCACAGTCTAGATAGACAATGGATGGATGGATGGATGGGTGGATGGATGAATGGATGGACTGATGGATGAATATAATCTATCTGAAATTGCATTATCCAGATCTATAAATTTAACATTAAGGTTCTAGTTCTGCAAGCAGGAGTTAACACAGTCCATTTGCAGCCCAGGAGTAACATGTATAGACTTGAGGAGTTTCAGTGAATTAGTTGAATAATACATCTTAGGCAGTTTGGTTTAGTGGCTAAAGGTACTGGGCAAGAACCAGGGGCACCACGAGTTCTAGTCCTGTCTTAGGAATAAAAGCAGATGATGACTTTAGACCAGTCCTACTCTCTGTTCCTTAGAAAATAGGCAATGGTGAACCTCTTAAAGAAACAACTGTTGCTAAATCCATGCAGTTGCCAGAAGTTAAAACTGGCTCCAAGGCGCCACTTCCAAACAATACCCTTTAAGATACACTTGTAAAAGAATACTAACACGGTTGAAATTGGAAAGAAATTTTCACACTATTGAGATAGGGCTAGATATGACTCTGTACAAGTGTTGACATTTCTACTTTAATAAATGCAAAGATGTGTGTAAATAGAGAAGAATGGTATGTCCTTCTATATTTTACAGCTTACATTCTGTTCTACACCTTGGAAAAGAATTCCCCCATTGATGATTGGATCATGGAGACCATCAATGGAGACCGACTTACGCATCAAATTATGGAGCTGAACCTGGATACAGTATATTACTTCAGAATACAAGCTCGAAATGCCAAAGGCGTGGGACCTCTCTCTGACCCTATTCTCTTCCGGACTCTGAAAGGTTTGGGCATGTGTCTTATTTTGTTCTGACATTATTGAAAAGGTTTAGGAGACAGTAAAATATTATTCATGTTTGCATGTTGACATTAGAAGTGCCCAAACCAAGTCTTTTAGGATCCTACTGGCAAAATTGTGAAATGGTTTAGTGTAGTTGATAAAATCAATGAATAAATAGTATTATAGATATGTTACATCAGCCTATATATACCACTTTTGGTATATATACACTGATATACATACTTACATACATACATACATATATACATAGATACGAATACTTGAAGAAGTATTTCACAAACTAGACTGGGCAAAAGGTGGAATAAAAATCAATGGCACCTATTTAAATCACTTAAGATTTGCAGATGATGTTGTTCTCTTCTCACAAGACCCAGAAGAGTTACAAAGAAACATACAAGAGCTGCACAAAGCAGGATAACCGTTTGGCTTAAAAATAAACCAGGTTATGTTTAATAAATTCACTAAAGAAATTTTAAAAATACATCTGGAGAAGAACTAGACATAGTAGACCACTACATATACCTTGGCCAATGGATCTCAATGGAAGACGATTCAATAAAGGAAATTAAACAACGTGTTAAATGGCATTCGGCAAGCTAAGCATAATTTTCAAGAACAACCTCCCCCTATGCCTGAAGAGAAATATTTCCATCACTGTATGCTATCTGTTCTAACATATACCAGTGAAACATAGACACTAACCTCACAATTGATACAAAAGCTATGAGTGGTGCAAAGAGCCATGGAAAGAGACATGCTCTGCATCACAAGACAAGATAGAAAGACCCGCGCATGGATTAGAGAAGAAATCAAAGTATACCATCAAGAGAGTAAAATAATTGAGATGGAAATGGGTTGGTCACATAGCAAGAAGAACTTGATGGCAGGGGGATCCATCATAGAATGGATCCCACTTGATAAACAGCGTCTACGAAAGAGACGTAAAAGAAGATGGATCTATGACATCAGCAAGTATTGCGGGCCCAATTGGCAAAAGAAAGCTCAGGGCCGTATTGATTGGAAATATGCGGAAGAGGGCTTCATCCTGCATGTATGTATGTAGATGTTTATGTATATGTATATAAATACAATATATTTACAATATGTACATATAATACAATATCTTGTATTGTATATATTGTATATCATACTGTATATATTGTATAGATATTGTACAATGTATACAATATACAATATATATACAATCAGTGGTACATATATACTAATATATGTATAACATATTGACACTATTGCTCAGTCATGGCTTGGAAGAATCAAGTGGTTGGGTGCACATTAAAACCATGGAGGAATAAATGAATAGCATTGTTCTAGTTATACTGCTGGTTTTGACCTAGGCTTAGCTCATTTGTTGTGATTCAATTTTTCAGGTTAGAGGAGATCCTTTTTTGTCTGGAATATTAAAAATTAACATGTTCAGCTGAATTGTTTCATGGCTACACCAAATGTTACTAAACATTATATTATATAAGAATTATTTTCTGCTCTCTACAAAAAAAAAAAGCTTTATGTCCTGTGTGCTGACTATAGATTTTCAGGGCAGTATTTTATCTATAGATATTAATTTAAAAATTGTATTCCATAGAGCCTATAGCTCATTTTTATATATATGGTCAGGAGAAGTGGTTAAGACACCAGGCTAGAAACCAGGAGATTGTAAGTTCCAGTCCCATCTTAGGCACAAAGCCATATTTAGGCATTAAAGAATTATTCAGTCAAATCTAAACCTCTAAATCTAAATTGTAGTAAAAGACCAACAGAGTCTACAAAATTCAGGTTCTGGACCATCAGTCAGGAACAGAAAAGTTTTCTTCTCTCTCTAGTAGGCTTCAAGACAAGGAAAGACATCCTTCTAGCATAATTTTAGCTGAGTTACAAAACTGTCCCATCCGGGAGAAGAGTGGAAAATCAGAATAAAATAAAAACATGTATTTTCTTCTGCAATCAGCACCCTCAGCCTGCTAGGGAATTTAGCTTCTCTGACACCACAAACACTCTGCTAAGTTACAGAAAGGGCAAGAAAACCAAAAGTGGGATTTTTCACTCTCTTCCTTCTGAGTAAAGATGCAAAGAGGACTTTTCTTCTTAAAGAGTGCCTAGTGGCCACAGGCAGAACAAGCTTCCATGGAAGAGTGGGAGGGTGAAACAGTAGGACTGTAGGAAAGGGTTTAGGGATCCCTGCTTGAGAGACCTGCCACATTCCCCTATATGCTCATGCAATTTACACTTGTATCACATGTATTAATGCAAACCATGTGTGCCAATGTACAAATGAGCACACACAGAGTCAGAGACACAGATAAGCAACCCACTGGTACCCTTTGTGGCTTTAGTGCATCACACATGGGATTTGCACCCTTATAAATGAAGCACAGATGGCATTCAAAGAACTGTTATAGGAGAGCAATCTTTTGTTAGACTAAAATAATGATCTATTACTGATCTTCTTACTGAGGAACAACTTTGGAAGCTGGCAGTTGATGGTTTCTCTTTTTTAGATCATCTTGTTTCCTTTCCTCCACTTTTAGAAAGCAGTTCGGATACCCTTTTATTTTCCTTATAATGGCGTAGTGTCGTTCCAGGTCATTGTGGGGAAAATATTGTCTTCAAGGAATTAGCGGGTAAAGCATTGATCAGCCCAACTGCTAAAACATGAACAGCCCTCCTATTCTGCCTACATCAAGTAGTAGGAAGGAAAAGAGACATTAGAAGAGGGTCTTCTGGCAGCCAGAACTATAAAGAAAAGCCACTTTACAATTTGGTTAGAAGATTTTACTCCCTTTATGAAAGAGTCTGAGGAATGTCTTCTTGCAACATTTTCAGGGACAGGCAATTTATTCTCCAATACTCCTTAGCTAAATTTGCCCCCAGACTGGAACATCTAGCTCAGGGGTCTTCAAACTTGGCCCTTTTATGACTTGTGGACTTCAACTTGTGGACCATGCAGATGCTGCAATGGTTGTAAGTGTGAAAAATGATCATATGTCATTTTTTCCAGTGCTCTTGTAACTTCAGTCACTAAAAAAATGGTTGTAAGTTAAAACTACCTGCATAGTTTTTGTTTTATATTAATTAATGTTTCAGATTTATCACCTGGGTAACAATGGTATTCATAGTAATAGAGGAGTGAATGTTATATTCTGCTATTTATTCTGCTAGTTGTTAATATATCATTCTACATATTTGTTTCACTCTGTTTTTGTTCTTTTAAATTTTGCTGGTCATTGATGGAGTGGGTTGGGTTGGGTTGGGGTGTGATGGGATGGGATGGGATGAGATGGACTGCAATAGGATAGGGTAGAGTAGAGTAGAGTAGAGTAGAGCAATAGGATAGGGTAGAGTGGAGTGGAGTGGAGTGGGATGGAATGGAATGGAATAAAGAGGGAATGGGATGGGATGGGATGGGATGGGATGCAATAGGATAGGATAGGATAGGATAGGATAGGATAGGATAGGATAGGATAGAACGGAACGGAACGGAACGGAACGGAACGGAACAGAACAGAACAGAACAGAACAGAACAGAACAGAACAGAACAGAATAGAATAGAATAGAATAGAATAGAATAGAATAGAATAGAACCACATGACCCTGCTGATGTAGTTGCTCTGGCCATAATATGGAAGCATTTTGCCCTTATCTTCTTCCAGGATATTCTTTTTGATTTCCCAAACCAGGCTGAGATTTCTTAATAATGTCCCATTCAAGTACAGAGTACTCAGTCTGCACACTTCAGCTAAAAGGGCTAGGTATGCACATGCATGTGACAGCAGTTGGGAAAGAGGTAGCTGCTTTAATGGGATTTTTTAAAAAAATATAGTCTATCCTCTCACGGGTTCTGAAGTCTTCTTTAAGGATTTGCAGTTCCTGACAAAACAAGTCTGCCTTTGTTCCCTTTCTGTTGTAATGAGCCAAGATCTAAATGTTTGCCCCCTACCAATTTTACTTCTACTATGTGCAGAAGGGAAGGGAAAAGGGGTGTTAGAGGCTTCTAAAAAGGCAAGTGACACAGCATTAAAGCATAATAACTGCTGTGCAATGAGACATGGTGGAATAGACAGACCTGGTTATCTAATCAGCACTGAGCAGTTAATAAATTCAGAATCATGCCCTTGGTGGAATTTATGTGAGATATCACAAAATTCTGTAGAGAAAGGAAATTTAGATCAACCAGGAGAGGCATTTAAAAAGGAAAAGGGACAAATCCTCATTTCGTTCTGTTTTCTAAAAACCTATGCAGAATATATTTAAAGCCTTGGCATGAATATGTAATGTCTTTCAACCCTAAAAGGATTGAGGAGCATCACATTAAAACTGATTTATTTTTCTCCCCAATATATCTGCTTCCCCATATATGATGCCAAGAGCTTCTGATAGTTGGCTTACCTTCTGGGTAATGCAGCAGTGGATTTTTTTTTTCCTTTTAGAATGCTAAAGAATATGTCTGATGTTGCATAGAAGGAAAATTGACAATAACTATGTGTAGGCTCCCACAGAGAGAGTTAAAGAGACATGGAGCATAAGGCATTTAATTTCACGTGGACAAAGGATGCATAAGAAAAAGAATAATTGAGTTCTGCAGTATGCAAATGTGTGTGTACAATGTTTGGAAGACTGCAATAATAACTTGTAAATTGTTGTTGCATATAGTACATGTAGTCTACTGAAATATATATATATATACAATACTACTTTTAAGTACTTTGTACAATTCGACAATTATTTTTTCCTGTTAAATATTTAGCTCCCTCTTCTTTAAGTTCCTATTTATATTTGTGATATACATTAATGTAAATCAAATAAACATAAACATAATTTTTGTGCCACCTTAGCTGATTCCAACCAGACTTCCAAGAAAATCCAGGACTATTGAGAATTGTGAATTACTTATTCCTTGAGGAGGTATATAAATTACTGTTACATAATTGGTAACAGTGTCACTAAATTACACTTTGACGGACATTAGGTGTGCTTGTGTAACAATAGTCAAAGAGAGGCCAGTCATTCTTGACACATAACAACAACAACAACAACAACAACAACAACAACAACAACAACAACAACAACAACAACAACAATAACAATAACAATAACAATAACAATAACAATAACAATAACAATAATAATAATAATAATAATAATAATAATAATAATAATAATAATAAAGTTGGAAGGGACCTTGGAGGTCTTCTAGTCCAACCCCCTGCTCAGGCAGGAAACCCTATACCATTTCAGACAAATGGCTGTCCAGTCTCTTCTTAAAAACTTCCAGTGTTGGAGCATTCACAATTTCTGGAGGCAGGTTGTTCCACTGGTTAATTGTTCTAACTGTCAGGAAATTTCTCCTTAGTTCTAGGTTGCTTCTCTCCTTGATTAGTTTCCATCCGTTGCTTCTTGTCCTGCCTTCAGGTGCTTTGGAAAATAGCTTGACTCCCTCTTCTTTGTGGCAGCCCCTGAGATATTGGAACACTGCTATCATGTCCCCCCTTGTCCTTCTCTTCATTAAACTAGACATACCCAATTCCAGCAACCGTTCCTTCTATACTTTAGCCTCCAGTCCCCTAATCATCTTGGTTGCTCTTCTCTGTACTCTTTCTAGAGTCTCAACATCTTTTTTACATCATGGTGACCAAAACTGGATGCAGTATTCCAAGTGTGGCCTTACCAAGGCATTGTAAAGTGGTATTAACACTTCACGTGATCTTGATTCTATCCCTCTGTTAATGCAACCTAGCACTGTGTTGGCTTTTTTGGCAGCTGCAGCACACTGCTGTCTCATATTTAAGTGATTGTCCACTAGGACTCCGAGGTCCCTCTCACAGTTACTGCTATTGAGCAAGGTACCCCCTATACTGTACCTGTACATTTGGTTTTTCTTGCCTAAATGTAGAACCTTACTTTTTTCAGCATTGAATTTCATTTTGTTAGATCGCGCCCAATGACAGAACTTACATGACAGAACATGCCACAATTTAGCAGGTTAATGGTCCATAGGCTGAATCGTGCAAAAACCAAACCTTCACTTCCAGCCTTCCACTGTGTTTATAGCAGAAGGATTTAAAATCATAGACTCATAGGGATGGTAGGGACGTTAGAGGTCTTCTAGTCCAACCCTCTGCCCAAGGCAGGAGATCTTATTACTTCCCAATCTTTGTCCAATCTTTTCTTGAAAACCTCCAGCGATGATGCACCCACAGCTCTGGTAGACAAGCTCTTCCATTGATTGTTCCATTGTTCTTATTTTCAGGAAATTTCTCCTTAGTTTCAGATTGGATCTCTCTTTAATGAGCTTCCACCCATTGCTTCTTGTCCTGCCCTCTGATGCTTTGGAGAATAAGTTGACCCTCTCTTCTCTGTGACAGCTCCTCAAGTACTGCAAGACAGCTATCATGTCACACCTCTTCATTAGGCTAGATATACCTAGTTCCCTTAACCATTCATCATATGGTTTAACCTCCAGACCCCTTATCAACTTAGTTGCTCTTCTCTTTACTCTTTCTAGAGCCTCGGCATCTTTTTTGTGTCACTGTGACCAAATTGGACACAATATTCCAAGTGTGGAATATTCCAAGTGCGAAATAACATTCCAGCGTACACATTTCTGTTGCAACATTTCCATGAGCAACTGAACATCGGAAGATGAGTGGCTCCATTCAAGAATGTAGTTAACGAAAAGTATCAGTTCAAAAGAGTAGCCTATGTTCATATCACGCCAGGAAGTAAATCCCTTGGTTTTTCAAATCGTTCATTATGAGACCGTGCTAGCTTACACCTAGATCTAAAATTGGGAATTTGGGAAGAGTCAGACTGATGAGAATTATTCCCTTCTGCTCCAATTGTGGCATAATTTTATTCAAAACTGTCACTTCCAATTTTCACATTAATTTTAATTGCAGACTGGATTCTGTAAGGCAACTGAATATTAAAGGTCCTTAACAGGTGCCTTTGTCAAGGGACAATTTTCAATCAACACACTTTCTCTGCCAATCCCTATTAAGAAACTTTTTCATATACATGGGATGAATACTATATGGACGTATTTTAGTATTATTTGACATGTATGAATCTTTCATGAAGTAGAATTGGAAGCAGGCCCTGTTTGTTTTGGTCCGTGGAATCCTAGTCATGTTAGAGGAACATAGGTAGAAGCAGCAGGCAATCTTGTTTTATCAAGTTTTCTTATTGCTTAAAGACTTCAGGTAGAAATCTTGATTAGAGGCCCATTGCTTTTTTTCAGATACGTATGATATAGGAAGATGATATAAGGTCAGCATTCTCTAAACATAATGCTAGCTTAGTCTTCACCAAATTGGCATCATTCAGACATGGGTGCAAAAGTAGATAAGATCTTAGAATTCTGGGAATTGTAGTCCTATCACATTTAGAGAGCATCAGATGGGAAATTATGTGGTGTTAAGTAGCATTTTGAAGATGTATACAAAACCAACAAGGGGGTGTTTCTGCTATGGAAGACATGAATTCTTGAGCTGAGCTATTAAGAAATTACACTCGTGCTAATGGATAAAAATAAATGAAGCAATTAATAAGAAATTAGATCTATTAAGGATGCCTTTTTGAATTGAATATTGCTATGTTGGTGACTTGAATACGATACTGGAAGGTTATTTATTAAGTTAGAAGGTTATAGCTTTAACCTTCCAAGGTTCTGTCTATTTGGTGTAAGCAAGTTTCAAATTTGAGTGGATTGCACTGTGTCATGTCTGGGGTATGAGTCTGCTATTTGCCATCCCATTATGTCAGAAATCCTTTCATATTGCCTTGATACAAATATGTTCCCTTTCATTACATCCAATAGTTGTATGGAGGAGGGGTATTTCTGTAAAATAGGAAACTAAAATGGTCTTCCGTCTCCATCTTTGCACCTGCCCTGAGAATTTGAAAATGGAGAGTGCTGGAAATATTGTCAGTGCATTGGCATTCATAGAGAAAGTATTCTTACATCCCGGCTAACTCTTCAGTTAGGCCAATTTTAAGAAAATCTGCCGAGCGTGTTTTTTAAAATCTTACTTGGGATTCTGGCTGCCACTTCAACAGAGAAAGAGAGATGGAACTGCAGTTAATTATTATAAATGCCAAAGCAGAACTGAGCCACCCCCCCCCCAAACCAAAGAAGAAAAACTCAATGGTCCCTGCCTGACTACAATGCATGTTTTTCTTTAATAATATAAAAACAATTTCCAAATACTTAGATTTTGAAGGCTTTCCTCAGTAGAACTAAAAAAAAAATGCAATGTAAACAAATTGAGAAAATGGACCCAGAAGCAAACTGGCAACCAATGCAGTTCGAGTGTAACACATTCTATTCTAAGAGGCACATAACTGCCAGTGCCACTACATTCTGTATCTCAAGGTAATAATTTAACAGCTAACCAGCTTGTATAATGTGAGATGTATGATGTAATGATGAGAATGACTCAGCAGGGTCTATGTCCCTTTAGGAGCCTTTTTATAAAAGGGAAGGCTCTGCTGCTGTGTTCTCTCTCTTCTGTTTCCTGCTGTAACTGCTGTGTGTTGGAGCCTGCTGTATTAACATGTGTATGTATATTGTTCCTGGTATATGATATTGTAGATAGTGTAAGATAAACCACCATTTAATATAGACCATTGTTTACTGTGTTTACTCCTGGAATATCTCAGCACAAAAAGACTGTGCATGCTCTGACAGTGTACCAATTGAAGATAGGCCTATTTAGAAGTCTCTTTGACACAGTAGGAGGAATCACGAAGATGAGTTAACTTAGCTCTAGGAAGTTCATGTGAAATGTCCTCTGATTTGGATAGGAACTGAATGAAGAGAAAAAAGATTAGAAAATCAGGGCCAGTGATAGTGCTATTCAGAAGTTTCTTTGGCACATGGCTGCCAAATAGAGATACCATACAGCATTGTTAGGCAAAGTGCCTGGGAAACTTTTTTACTTCTGTCTACTATTTTGAAACAGTATTTCTATAGAGATTCTCGATCATCCAAGTCACGGTTGTCCCAAAGGTGCTTTTCTTCTTCAGAACTGAAGAAGCTTCTTGGATGAGAAGCAAAACATTTTCAAGGAAAAAAAAAAACAAGAAAGCCCAGTTCCCTTTCGGAAAAGCACCTTTGGGTTTTGAAAAATAGGATACTGTTTAGAATTCTATGTGGTTTTGAACTTCAGTTGAGTCATTTTCTACAGTTTAAGAAAGAGTTTGTGGTTGTACTTCTAGCAATATGTAAAAATCTTAGACATTTAACTAGACCATTTGTAATTAAATCTTTCTTTTGATTATTATGAAAAGCCAGCGAGATCACTTTTTGAAAGGGCTTAAAATGTTAACTACTTCAATCAGAACTAGCTTTCAGAACTATCACACAGGAGGATTTTTGTCTAATTATTCAAAGGAACAATCTCTCTTCCATCTCATTTTCACATTTAATTAAGCTTTCCAGATGATACCTCACATCTAAAAGGAAAACAATGTGGATTACTCCCCCATTTAGAAAAGCAACATCTAACTTCATTAGTAATGAGTCACAGATGATCCAAGTCACACTTGTGTTTTCAGTCCCTCAAAATGACTCTGAGAAATGCTAAAATCTCGCCTTTTCTGCCCATCAATCTGCCAAGGAAAAGTGTGAAGTGGCACCATCTTGAAATAAAACTTGGTTAACAGAATTGTTGACTTGATGTGTCAATGTACATCCCAGAAAGTGTCAAAAATCTGACAATATTGTATTTGCTTTGCAGTGGAACATCCTGACAAAATGGCTAATGATCAAGGTAAGAAGTTCTTTCGATATATTCTTCCTTTTAGAATCAATGCCAAACCTTACTTTCCCTCCCTTGCGTTCACCTCTTCACCTGACTAGCACACCTGATGAGCAGGCACTGGCATGATAATTAATCTTGTTAATGAAGTTCTGCTCACATGAGGCAACTGTTTTGATGGGAGAGATGTAAATTTCCTGGAGAGGAAATTGTTTTGTCTGTTCTGAAGGACCAATTAAAATGTCAGGCTCCTTTGTATGTTTTTCCCCCTCTCCCTGCTATGCTTTGAATAATTCACATTAAGTATAATTAAGCCCAGCATAATTTCCATAACATACATACTTTTGTGGATGATAGATTGAATTTCCGAAGCATCTTGGTAAGGTACATTCCAGCATTCATACATATGTATACACTTGTGATAGGGGAAAAAAGATAATAAATCTCTTTGTCTCTCAATCTGGGAGTCCTTACTTGATAAAACAAGGCAAACTTTAATCAACTTTTTGAGACATTGTATTGGTCACTTTTCTTAGGCTTTTTTGAAAAATGACATTTGTTCTTTTTATTGTTATTTCTTCCATTTTATATTTTCTTTCACTTTGGTTTCGTGTCACAAGAACCCAGAAATGTGAGTTAGTAGCATTTAGTAGCATTTAGGTCCCCTAACATTTAGCTGAAATTTAGTTCAGCTAAATTTCATTTAGCTGGGAAAAAAACCAAAAAACTAGGATGCTGTTTTTAAGATTCTGAAAGAAAATTGACTTTCCTAGTCATTTGATTCCACTGATTTAGCTACAGAAAATATCACACACAGTTAATTCCCCAGGTACGAAAATACATTTCGCGAGTTTTCACAAAAACGAATTTATTCAGAAAGGGTACTTACATTAGAAATTTTAAATTGCGATCAAGAAGAGGCCTCTCTAGCCGTGTGACTTGGATTCAGTCACTGCTGCAAACGGCCGCCATTTTAACTCGGTGACTTGCCTGTGCTGTTCGGGTTAATAATAACAATAATAATAAAGTTGGAAGGGACCTTGGAGGTCATCTAGTCCAACCCTCTGCTCAGGCAGGAAACCCTATACCATTTCAGATAAATGGCTGTCTAATCTCTTCTTAAAGACTTCCAGTGTTGGAGCATTCACAGCTTCTGGAGGTTATGAATGCAATTTCCTGAAGCCAGCAGAGGTTTTTTTTTTTGGGGGGGGGGTTGTCCCTGGTCACATGGCCAAACAAGAGCCAGTGATTTTTGCAGCCTGCGCCAAGGGACTGGAGTGCTAGAATTGCTTCTGTAAGTATTTTTTTAAAAATGTTACTCTATAGTGCTTGCAAACTTTGGAAACTGCTCTTCTTTTTAAGTACTGTACTTTGCAAACTATTGTGTTTGTAAGTACAGTACTTTGCAAAGAAAAAGTTTGCTTGTAGAAATGCTAGCCAGCATCCACACAAACCATTCTATAATGTTGTGTTTCCTTGCTTTTAGTTTGGAGATTAGCATATATTACTGTAGTTTGTAGGTTTTAAATTTAAATTGCCTCCAGAAGATGTGGGTGCCCATCACTGAAAGCTTTTAAGAAGAGACTGGATAGCATGTATCAGAAATACTCTCTTGTGAGAGCAGTGGGTTAGACTAGATGACCTCAAGGTGCCTTCCATCTCTGTTACTATTGCAAGCCCACAGTTGTGAAAAACCCCTCCCCCATCTCCCTCTAGGTCAGGGGTGTCAAACTGCCAGGCCGCGGGCCAGACGCGTCATGTAGAAGTCGCGCCCACCCCATTGCCGGCAATGGCAAAACAGTGCCGATACGTCGCGCGACATCACGTGACGTCACGAGTTTGACATGTCTGCTCTAGATGGCTGGCTGGAGACTCTTAAGCTAATTAGTGGCAAGTGGTTTTTTAAAAAGCAGACTAGCAACAAATGGGTTTAAAAAAAAATAAAGCAGTTGCAAACAGAGAGTTCTGCAGCCTCCTTGGAGGCAATTTAGTTCCTAAGCCAAAGGCTGCACCGGAAACAGCTGATGGGCGGTCAGCAGCAGTGTGGAAAGCCTCTCAGTTCAGGCAGTGAGCAATTAACAAATAGGAGGAAATAGTAAGTCAGATCTTCGTTCATTTAACGATCCATTTGATTCAATTAATGCATTTGATTTTAAAATTTTGTAAAATTGAGTCTGATACGTTTGACTAATTTTTTGACTTAAAAGCCTAATGGGCAGGCTCCATTAGGTTCGTACCTCGAGGACTACCTGTAATATGAAGTTCATAGCTTAGTTTCAGGTGCTGAAGAATCTAGTGTAGAGAAATGATGTTTATTGAATTCATTCTCATAATATGCAAACTGGGTCTTAGAATAATCATTTATTTACCTAGTTATATTCTAAAAATTAAAATATTCTTCCAAAAGCTGCGTAGGACACCAAAATCACATTACATTAAGAAAATGCTGCATTGTGGCATCAGATGTATTTATCCGTGAGTAAAATCTGTAGGATGAACAGAAAGAAACAGACTGGGTCTTTCTGCTAAGAAATGTCTTTTATATTCTGACTCCAGGATCTATCCTTTTCTCTCTAGATTACACAGTACAGTACCAGTGCACTGATGCCAATATTTGCTTTGGATCTAAGAATCTAAGATTCCAACAAATGTAATTTTGAAGTTGATGCTCAATGGCCCATACGGAGCCCATAAATCAGTTGACAAAACAACAGTGTGCATAAAATCTTGACAAATGTTATATTCATGCACACATGATCAGCAATCCCAGAGCTGACAATAGAGTTTTTGACTGATGTGGCAGGATAAGAACAGCTCACTTCTCTGTAACACATTGTCTGTGTTTCAGAACCTTATCTAGAAGTTTCTCTTGATTTGCATATGCATTAAAATACCCTTATTATTTAAAAAAAACAACACACACACATATCTTGGGTCATTTCCTGAGCCTGACCCAAGCCTAATGGTCTAATTTTATGGCTAAATGTTTCCTGGGAGTCAGGAATATATATTCAATCCCATTATAAAAGCCAAATTCCAAGCAAAGAATCTTGATACCTTCAAATATTACTTCTCCAAAAAGAAATCTCACAGAATAGAACAAATAAACCCATACAAACTTTTTTTTTTTTTGCTAGAGTTTGCAATTCCATTTCCAGAATTACACAAGTAAGACAGGAAACTTCCCATTGTCTCACTATAGACTGGCTCAAAATATTCCGAGCTATTTAAAAAGTAAAATCCAAAAACATGTTTTTTTTTAAAAAAAACAATCTGTGTTTGGAGATCACTTTTCCAACGCAAAGATCGTTAGGGACAGAACAACTTTCCCCAAACCATCAAGGTCTTCAAATGAAAGAAGACAGAAAAGGGAGATTAGGTCTTCCACTTTTCCCTTTTCTCACAGTACTTTAATTGATTATTTGCCATTCAATCATAATTGATTCTTAGTGACCACATTTTCTAGATGTTGAGCTGCTCCCAACCTGGCCCTTCACATTTTCAAATGGTACACCATTGCTGGTGCAATTGATTTCATCCACCCTGCTTCTGGTTGTCCTCTTCATTGCTTTCTTTCCATCTTTCCTAGCGTTACAACCTTCTCCAAAGAGTTAGATATTTGCATAATATACCCAGATAGGGCCATTTGAGCCTCATTATTTGGGTCTTGAGTGAGAACTCTGGGTTGGCTTCTCATAATTGGAGTGCTAATAAAAGAAAAGGAAGAAAGAAGGGGGGAATTCCAGAATAATAGAGGGAGGGAGGGAGGAGACAGAGAGAGAGAGAGAGAGAGAATGAGACTGGCTGGCGCCAATGTCACCCAGCCTGGTTTCCATGCCTATAGTGGAACTAGAACTCACCACCTCCTGGTGATTGACCCAAAGCCACACAGCTGACTTTCATGCCTAAGGCAGGACACTCACAGTCTCCTGGTTTCTAGCCTGGGAGGGTGGGGGGAGAGATGTAAAATAGCTATGTTCCCCAACTCAGATTTTAATCCATGCCTAAAACTAATTAAGAAACCTTGTCAGGCTAGAATTAAATCCACCTGCATCTTTGGTTAGAGAATTTCACAGTAGACTCCACCAAACACTATTGTTTAATTTCAGTGTATCACTTTGTTTAAGGCTGTTTTTTAAAAAATAAAGACTTTTTTTAAGTAAAAACAAAAAAAATACCACTTGTAATGTATTGAAGTGAATTACTTGGAATTGTTGAAAAAACAGTCATAAGACTGTCAGTTAAGTGCCAGACTTGCTGTCTGCAGACTCATTATAATATGTTTAGACTGTGTCAGTTAAGTGCAGACTTGCTGTCTGCAGACTCATTATAATATGTTTAAGCGGGAAGGATACTTGAATCCTATTGGCTGCTGCCTATTGCTGAATGTATAAATAGAGGTGGAGCAGTAGTTAACCAGGCTTCTGTTTAATCTTGAATAAAGAGTTAGTTGTTTCACCTGGTGCCTCATCAATGCCTCACCAAACACCAAACACAACAGTGGCAATGAGGATGGGATTTGCTGCCAAGCTCGAAGAGCTGAGTCACTAAGGGGGTAAGGCCAAGCGACATAGTAGTTGAGGGCAACCACACAAGCCTCATCGGGCTTGATTGGTTCGATGCATTGGAAATCAATGTGACTGGAATAAACAGCACACAAGCAGCAGATCTATCGGCAGTTTGCCAGGAGTTTGCTGACGTTTTTAGCCCTCAGTTAGGGAAATATAAGGGACCTCCCATAGCTCTTCGGCTTGATCCTGCCATAACTCCAATACGGATCAAGCCGCGCAGAGTGCCTTTCGCCCTCAAGCAGAAGATCGATGCAGAGCTGGACAAGCTGGTGCAGCAAGGCATCCTGCAGCCGGTTAATAGCAGTCAGTGGGAAACCCCCATAGTTACACCACTTAAGGCCAATGGAGAGGTGCGCATATGCGCCGATTACAAGTGCACTATCAATAGAGCACTCCAACAACATGCATATCCGGTGCCTGTAGTCAGCCACATTTTGGCGTCACTAAAGGGAGGTCGCATATTCGCCAAGTTAGATTTGGCTCAAGCCTACCAGCAACTGCCAGTGGACGATGCCACGGCGGAATCTCAGACCATAGTTACCCACAGGGAGCTTTCAAGGTGAAGCGCCTATAATTCAGGGTCAGTGTCACCCCAGGGCTTTTCCAGGGAGTGATGGAGCGCACGCTCAAGGGTATTCCAGGTGTGTGTCCGTATTTTGATGATGTCCTCATAGCTGGGGAATCAGTCAAGAAATTGGCAGAATGGCTGAAGGCCGTCCTTCAGCATTTCCGTGAAGTGGGGCTGAAGCTGAAATGGGAAAAATGTAAAATTGGGGTAGCTTCAACCCAGTTCCTCGGTTTCTGCATAGATGCCAAAGGCATTCATCCTGCTGAATCCAAGCTCAAAGCAATTCAGCAGGCCCCCAGTCCCAAAACAAAAGGAGAGCTCCAGGCATTTTTAGGCCTGCTCAACTTTTATCATGCCTTCCTTCCCCACAAGGCTGCAGTGGCAGAGCCGTTACACCGGCTCTTGGACAAGAAGGCACAGTGGCAGTGGACGAGCGTCCACAAGTTTTCAGCGGTCAAATCACTGCTGTCCTCAAACTCGGTTCTGACGCATTTCAATGAGCATCTTCCGATCAGCATTGCGTGTGATGCGTCCCCGTATGGGGTAGGAGCTGTGTTGAGCCATTTAATGGCTGAAGGAACACAAGTTCCTATAGCCTATTATTCCAGGACCCTGTCCTCGGCAGAACACAACTATTCCCAAATAGATAAAGGGGCATTGGCCATAGTGGCCGGAATCAAGAAGTTTCATGATTATTTGTATGGTAGGCCCTTCACGATCTTTACGGACCACAAGCCACTTCTGGGCTTGTTCACAATGAACAAACAAACACCTCATATCATTTCTCCTAGGATGTTGAGGTGGTCAATCTTCCTGTCAGCTTATAATTACAGTCTGATTCATAAACCAGGCAGGGAAATGGGCCATGCAGATGGCCTTAGCAGACTGCCCCTGCCGCATTTAGAGCCTGACCCCGCTCCAACCACTCGCATCCTGGCTATCCAGGATGTGCCAGAATCTCCCCTTAATGCAGGGGACGTGGCTGCCGAGACAGCTTCAGACACAACGCTGAGTCGTGTGTTGAACTGGGTGCTCACAGGATGGCCGGAAATTAGACCGGGGCCTAACTTCCAGAGCTTCAGTAGGAGGAAGGATGAGCTGTCAGCTCACTGGGGGTGCTATTTGTGGGGTAGTCGGGTTGTCCCAAACTCACTGAGGGCTAGAGTCTTAGAGTCTCTGCACGAGGGACATCCAGGAATAGTCCGGATGAAGGCACTCTCACGAAGCTACCTTTCGTGGCCTGGGCTAGATAAAGATATTGAGGCTCAGGTTCACAGCTGCCACATTTGCCAGCAATCTAGACCAGAGATGCCCCATGCCCCAGTCCACTGATGGGAAACCACACAAGCCCCGTGGTCTAGGATCCACATCAATTTTGCAGGGCCCTTTCAGGGACAACTCTTCCTCATTGTGGTAGACAGTCACTCCAAGTGGTTAGAGGTCGCACCTGTCCCAACTATGACTACTGCCAGGACCATCCAGGAACTGCGCAGAATCTTTGCCATGCACGGGTTACCCAACATGATAGTCTCAGACAATGGGGCTCAATTTACCGCTGTGGAATTTCAGTTCTTTTTGAGGGCTAATATGATTAGGCACGCCACTTCGGCTCCTTTTCACCTGGCCTCTAATGGCCAAGCGGAGCGCATGGTCCGAACAACTAAAGAATCCTTAAAGAGGATAGCAACCGGCAACTGGCAGCACAGGCTGGCAGATTTCTTACTCTGCCAACGCACAACTCCCTGCACTTCCAAGGGCAGAAGCCCAGCAGAATTAAGATGGGGCCGGCGCTTGATCACAAAGCTGGATCACCTGCATCCAGACAGAGTTGCCTCACAAGCAACACAGCCAAAGGCACCACGGCGCTTGCAAGTTGGCGACCCGGTTTGGATGTGGAACTACGGGCAAGGGGCACTGTGGGTGGTAGCTGTGATTGGTAAGGTGTCAGGACCACTTTCTTACGAAGTGGTCCTGGAAGACAGTCACGTGCTTCACAGGCACATCAACCAACTGAGGTGGAGGCTAGCGAACCAGCCGCATAATCCACACTTTCTACTATATATGCATACTGTGTATTCAGAACACACACAGACACACAAAGAGATGTATAAACAAGGACTTAGCTTGGGCTTCTACCACTTCTGTCAATCTGTGTTTGCCAAATATTCATGATTTTAAAAAATTGCCAATGTTAGTACCAGTTATAAATAGAATACCAATCTACTGTACAGTATTTGCTCTGACTACACGTGTTAGAACACAAAATAGGTACCATTTTCCTTCCATTAATGTAGCAATTTTGAGTAAATATAAAACAGATCAAAGGCAAGGATTTTCTATTATTTGGGTGTCAGTACAGCTAATTTTCCTGCCTATGCGCTACCACCATAAGAAAGTGAAATTTGAAAAGCAAAATGATAAAAGAACAAGAGAAAGTGCTTGAAAGCTAGAGATGCATTTATTGTGCACTTATTTTTGTTGCATAAAACTGTTGCTTTGGTAAGTGATGTTCAGTACCAGATTGGTTAAATTAAGATTTAAAGAGATGTGGATAGCTCAGCTTTTGGAAGGGAAAGTGTATATTGCAAAATAGCATTTTGGAAGACGTATGTGGTGCTTTTTCTGAATTTGATACAATTTTGACTGAGAAAAGCAAATACTTCAGATAAAAGGTATAGATTTTTAAAAACAGTTCAAAGACCCTGTTGTAACTTGGTAGACTGAGAAAGCCTGAAAGATATTATTCTATTATAGTGTTTTTCCAACTTGGCAACTTTAAGAGGTGTGGATCTTCACTCCCAGTTGACCAGGTAGTTCTGAGAGTTGAAATGCACACATGCTAGAGTTATCAAGTTTGAAAAACACTATTCTAGTCATTGGTTATCCCAAAGATGCTTTTTCACAACGGGACTTTCTTGTTTTTCTTTGAAGATGTTTCACTTCTCATCCAAGAAACTCCTTCAGCTCTGACTGGATGGTGGGGAATGGAAGGATTTATACTCCTTGCAGACAGCTGGTCATTTGCATTCTTTTAGAGAGTCGTTGTGGCCACCTGGAGGTTTATTTGTGTCCTCAGGGTCACCTGAGTGGTGCAAATGGGTGTGGAATAGTGGTGGGATTCAGCCAGTTCACAGCACTTCGGCAGAACCGGTAGCTAATTTTTTGTTGCCCAAGCCCAGATGGACTTCCAGAAGTGGCTTCCACACAGAGAACCAGTTGTTCACATATTTGAATCCCACCACTGGTATGGAGCCTTCTTGGAACTGCTGAAATAACTGTGTTGTAGACTGGAGATAGATGATGTATCCCTCCCCCTCTGTTGAGAGAGGGCTGTTCAGTATTGACATAGATGCCCTCTTTGACCCCTCTTTCAAACCAGCAGTCCTCTCTGTCCAGAATGTCTTTGAAAGAGTGGCCTTTGTCTTTTAAATGCAGATGGACTGCTGAATCTCGTCCTGATGGGTTTGTTCTCCTATGGACAAGATTCAGGACAAAAAGCACCTTTGGGATAACTATGACCTGGATGACTGAGAATCTCCATAGACAGTCAATGGTTGTATGCTTTGGTAGGGGGGGGGAATGGCAATGTCTTACTCCCCTATATTCTCTAGACAGATCCATGATCCACTGGCTGGATGGACCCTTTGGGCTAGATTCATGTCATAAAGTCAACCAGTGTCTTTAGATTCCCACAAGTGCCAATTTGGAAATGCTGATTTAGTTTGTTTGAGACCCCCAAGGTTATTTTCAGGTACTGTGTCTTCCAGTTCTCCATGTAGCATTAAAAATGTCTGCACTTTCTATCTCTTATATTTTCATCTGCTACATGAAAGGTTTTTGGGACAACTTCCTTGAGTACAGCTATCTTATGTGTCTTCCCCTAGGAATGAGGCACAGTTACTCCCATGCATGACTGTCTATGCAACAAGAGATTGATGCATTAAGGAGGCAATAGAATTGTATTTCTTCACTCTGCAAATGGGATGACTTCATTTTTAATGTTGTCTGTATCTTTCAAAATGCGTGTAGTTGGCTATATTAAAAAAACGGATTGGACAGATCAAGCCTTGGGATGGAATTATTGTTGAGTCCTTGATGCTCTCTTAGCTTTTGCTTGCAGATGTTACTGACTGCTAGTGTGCTTGGGGTTTAATCCCTGTTTATATAAAGTAGTTTGTCCTGCCATTTTTGATATATAGTGTTCTCTTTAGTAATTCCTCCATTAAGGTATTGTTTTCTGTATGCTTGTTTGTCTGGAGTAAATCCATGCTTATCTGGGTGTAGGTTGCTGGAGAAGATGTGTTCTCAACTTTTTATTTCCTTCTTAGTTTTTATATTGTCTCTTTGAATGGTGTGTAAATGTGGCCTGTGTGTAAATGTGTCTGTTGATAGCTGATTTGTCTGAATGCCAAGCTTCTAGGAATTCTGTAACATTTTTTGGAAGTTTTCATTGTGTCTTCTTACTGCTAGTTGGTGTACATGGATGTGCTCTGCTAGTCTTCTGCCTGTCTGTCCTACATGGTGACTGTTACAGTCATTACAATGTATGTTGTAGATGACTTCAGTTTTTATTTCTTGGGCTGCTGGGTCTTTTGGTTTATTTAAGATGTTTTGAAGGGCTTTAGTCTATTTCTGTGCTATGATGATGTTGTGTTGCTTGTATCTGAGATTTTTTGATGTGTGGTAGTATATTCTTTTCATAGCTTTTATTGTTTGAGTGATCAAATGTTTTTTTGATAAAGTTTGCATGGGTATCCATTTTGTTGGAAGATAGCAATAGCAATAGCACTTAGACTTATATACCACTTCACAGTGCTTCACAGCCCTCTCTAAGCAGTTTACAGAGTCAGCATATTGCCCCCCAACAATCTGGGTCCTCATTTTACCGACCTCGGAAGGATGGAAAGTTGAGTCAACCTTGTGCCAGTGAGAACTGAACTGCTGAACTGCTGGCAATCAGCAAATAGCCTGCAGTACTGCATTCTAACCACTGTGCCACCACACAGATATTACATAGGCAGTATAAATATGAATCGGAATATGATCTGAATATGGTAGTAGCCTTGATTGAGTGGCGCAGTGGCCTAGAGGTGAAGAATCTCGCCTCCCACTCAGAAGGTTGAGAGTTCAATCCTAGGCAGTGACAGATGTTTCTCTACCAGGGTGCAAAGAGAAAATATCTGCTGCGAACTCTGTGTAGGTGTCAGGAAGGGGATCTGGCCAGTGAATGCTCAGGTCCACTCAGTCACCCCACCCTGAAGCAAGAGATTATAGGATTGTAAAAAAAGAAAAAATGGTTAGTAGACCTGATTCAGCCACAGAGATATTAGTCTATAAAAATAATACAAATGTACTAGCATTAACTTTACTATACGGTTGCATTAAAATAATCTTGCAAGTCTGAAAGCACATCTCTTCCCCTTCCCCTTTACAGTGCAAGAAATCAGAGAGGGCCCTTCTGAAACACTTGCCAAGCCCCAGTTTCTTCTGCAGACTCAACTGCCACTTTATCTGACCATTGTTTACTTTGGGGCTCTTCGCAAGGTCATTCCCAGATACCATGACATCCGATCACCATGTCTCTTCCATTTGCATCCTCTATCGCAGAAAGCTAAGGAATTAGCCACTGTAGTACAATACTCTGTAAAAGTTTCCTGCCTTTCAGCCTGTTTATGGCTACTATTTTCGTAAAGAAAAAAAAGTGTATGTCATTTCATTTTGATAGATATTTGGGGCAAATACCCAAAGCCCAAGAGATTGTGTCCCGTGTAAGCTGAATGATCCTAATAGCTTCCCCCCTCCCCTGGTTTTATGTCGTTTAAGCAGAAATTTACACAAAACCTCAGTCCATATTTGCAAAACCTTATTTGAAAAATAAGCATGCCGACTAAATCGGAGAGGGAGCACTTTTATGGAAACTTTTCAGAAATAAGCCTATGTTCGAAAGGATTGGTATCAGTATCAAAATGGGAGGGCTAGCTATGCATTTCTTTTAAAACAATCTCAAAAAGACACCCACAGTCACACAAAAACATACACAAGGCTTATTTCCTTTGTTTTTGGAGCTCATTAGCCCTGCCCAACTACTGGTGATGATTCTAGGACACAGGTGTGTTTGTCTGGCAATTTCAGGCGGCATAAAATCTATCAGGACTTTGAACACACACTACCTTCCAACCTCCAACCCCCCAATAGTTTCATGAAACTGCTATTAGGAGCAATCCCCCATATCAACCGCCAAGCAAAGGACTGGGTTCCAATTGCTCAACCATTCCTGAACAAGAATTGGCATTGACAAGTCACTAGCTGCTGGATGTTGACTGCATTGAATCTCATTAATAAATGTCTGAGTGAAGAGAGAAACAGAAGTTGGAGATTTTTTTTTCTCTCTCTCTCTCTCTAGTTATTATTTTCTATTTCTATTTGCTTTTGTACTAAAACAGGACAATTCATCCTTTGTCTTCCTTGGACTATAGCAAGCGTGTTGCTGCTTGGTTACATGAAGCACAGAACTGTTGCTGTTCAAAGTTGCTTGGCTGCAAATCAGAAAATGTCTGGTTTATCTTGTCACAATGCTTCCACCCAGCTGGTGGTGGCATCTCTGCAAATTACTTCTATTTTCTAATTCCAGCATTCACCCAGGCGCTTTGCTCTATGCTGGAGGCCTCTTTGCCACCAAAAAAACAAAACCACAAAAAAACAAAAGCAGACCAGAACAAACAAAGAAAAACTTTCGTTCCTGATGTTTCCTTTGCCCCGTTTGTGCGTATGTATGTGGGTGTGTAGAGGAAGAGTGTCAAATGGAATACAGTGTAGTACAATGCAGAGGTATTCAGATGGATTTCAAAGCTGTTTTTAAAGAAAGCAGCACATTTTCTTCTGATTTGGGTATCTACAGTAAACACAGAGATGATAGAGAGTGAATGAGAAAGAATTTTTCAAAAAAAGAAAAGAAAAGAAAGCTTATTTGTCTCCTCACCCCAAAAGTTGCCACCCCTATGTCTGATTTTTATAAAACAGATGAAAATGTAACATCTTCAGAGCTTAGGAATTTGAAAGGTTTCCTGCAGTTGGAATTCACAGCAGGCTCTAGAGATAATAGAACATAATCGGCCATCATTTTTACTGTTTTGTTTAAAAAAAAAACAACCAACAACCCCAAAAGAGCCAGAAGATTCAGGCGTTTAGCAGCTATTAGGATTATGTAATCTTTGGTGAGAAGGGAGTAAACATTAATCATGATTAGTATTTTTAGATTAATCATCATAATAACTGTCCCTTTTCATAAACATGGCAAAGTTTTAAAATAATTAAGTGTTTTCACTTTCTGGAGAGGTCAGTAGATAGATGATAGATATACAGGTAGATGATAGTTTAGCAAATAGGGACTAGTAAACAACTACCATTAGCAAGATATGGTGATGGCTACAATCCCTGTTACAATGTATTTGTATCTCTCTCTCTCTCTCTCTCTCTCTCTCTCTCTCTTATTTTAGGACTGCTAAAATCTTAACTATGGAAATATCGTTCATATGGAGATTGAGAGATATTGCATGATTTAGGATTTTGAAAAATAGTTCTACCAGACCATTTGTCAGCCACTCATTATATACCAATGACTGATTAGAGGCAGGACTGATTTATATCTCCCATGAAAAAAGAAAGTACCCCAATACTTATCAGTTTCTTAATTCCACCAATATAAGATAGGTTGGGGATAGTTTTTCAGCCTCTTATCCAGTAATATTCATGCACAAGTCTTAACAAGTAACTGTAGGGGAAGGAGTGGCAGAACCTGAGGGTCAAAGCAAAAGAGGGTTCAGCCTAGAATCTCTACGTAGCCACAAGCGAACTAAGTCCAATTCCACCCCCCCAAGGTTCAGTTGACCTCTAACTCCATCAGGTGCTAGCCATTAAGTTTAGTAATACATCAGTTTTACCTTCATTTGTGGACCTGGCCTTTGTAGTTGCCTAATAGCCTTTAAGGGCAGCCCTAAGTAGAATTCATTAGTGTAGTTCAGGAGTCTTCAAATTCATTAGTGTAGTTCAGGAGTCTTCAAACCTGGCAACTTTAAGACTTGTGGACTTCAACTCCCAGAATTCCTCAGCCAGCCCTGGCTGGCTGAGGAATTCTGGGAGTTGAAGTCCACAAGTCTTAAAGTTGCCAAGTTTGAAGACCCCTAGTGTAGTTGAACTAAATAAAGGTGAGATTTTCACCATCTAGATGGCTTCCTTTTAAGAGTCTCATCCCCAATCTCCGTCTTGTTTTCTCAAGACTAAATATACACAGATCATTTAATCTTTCTTCCTAGAACTTAATTAATACATGGTCATCCTTATTGCTCTTGACTGAATTTATTGCAATTTGGCTGAAGTTTTCTTAAAGGACCTGTCGCCACAATAACTTTGACTTAAGTAGTTGTATGGGGAACTAATGTGTGTGAGAACACCAAAAAGGAGTCACTTAATTCAATCAGCTCTAAACAGATCCAGTCATGCATATGATTAAACAATACAATCTAGATGTGTTGCAGAAGTAACTAAACTCAATAAAATTATCCATTTTACATAACTAGTCCTCTAAGAAAAATCAAATCATGTATTGACAATAATAGTCAAGCTTCACTATTTCATATAATAAATGTGTTTATATATACATTGAATTATTGAATTTATTAATTTTTATTCAGTTATTTCCAATCCATTTCTTTGATCTAGTGATATTGTTCTGGATTTGATTTCTGTCTACATTATGTTTGCAGAATCCCCACAATCTACTAGGAAATTTTCTCCTTTAAAGAGAGGATAAAAATGAGGAGGTTTATCTGTCAAGACTTCTGTTGACAAATTCATGCTGACTTGATAATCTTTTTTTAAAGGTGCTTACAGTTAGATCACTTCTTCTGATGATTATAGGTAGTTTCAAAAGAATGGAAAGAAAACATGTACCCAGTCTATTTTTAAATATAAGTTAAATGCAACTTAAATGCAAGTTAAAATGAGCCATTATTCCTTGAGATTTCTGGTTTGGAAATTAAAGAGGCAATTTCATCCATGCTGAATTCAAAGCAAAAACATATGGTCAAAATAAGGTAGAAATGGGATAATATTTGCCCTATGTATCCATATAGATTGTTCATACATAAAATAATTTTGAAACTTTGCAAGGGATAGAGGTACTAAATAAAATATTACTTTAGTCTGCATGCACAAAACAAAAAGAAAATAAAGAGTGAGAGACACATTGGGTTTGTGACTATGAAAATGGCCTGTTTGCTCTCCAATCCTAATGATTATGACTCAATATTGTGCAACTTTACTGAGGATCAAATGCCAATGACTCTGCAATTAACTTGACTGAGAAGTTGATTATGCTGAAAGCTCCTATGATGATAATGACTTTGCATTCCTAATTGTGCCGTTTGTGCCAGAGCACTTCATACATTGACAGGCAAAAGCATTTAAGAGAAATAATTTCAGGTGTACAGAAGCTGGAAGCACTTCTTCTAATGAAAAAAAAAAAATCAACTCCTCAATTTAACATCATCTCTCTCAAGCGTGTGACAGGTTCTCCAACAAGTTATAAGCAATTGCTGAATTTGTTTCATGAATTTCCAGGATAATGTGGGCATGGCACAGGATTGCCCTGTAACCTTTTATTATGAGACTTTCATATTTTTCTAGTAATCTAAGATCTTCCATCTGTTCTGAAACGTGTATTGTGGCTTCACTCTTTTATCTGGCTTTCTAGCCCCAATTATTGAAGCCAGCATGAATGAACCCCACCGTGCTAGAGAAGGTAGAGGAGATAATGTGGAAGTTAGAGAGGTAATTTGGAAACCTTTTGGTGTGTTTGTTGGATTTTTTTACTAAGGAAAAAAAAAGACTAGTATAATATACTTTGAATAAGCTGGCAAAAATGAAATGACAGGAGGGGATGACTCTGGAGTGAAAAGCAGACTGATAACATAAAGCAGGCTGGTGCTTTAACCTAGAAGTATGAACAGGATCACTTGATGAGCATAATAAAGAATAAATGTTTGTGTTAGCTAGTTTTAGCATCAGAAAGGGAGGACCGAGAAAGAACCTTTTTTAGAAATGCTGAAATCTGAAGGCACCAGAAGGGTCTCCATAGTAAGGTCACCTACCGTCATCTGAAATAGCATTCCTGGTATGGAAGTTGTACACTAATTTATATTACTGTACCTTTGTAATGCATTGCATCCTCTTAAAAGGCCATATATATATAACCTTAATTTTGTAGGCTTCCTAGGTCTTTAGCACTTCCCTGCCCAGGAGCCCAGTGATCAGTTTCTGCATGCCAACAAACTATATTTTGCTGCAATGTTATCAGATGCTTTTGTTTCCTGTTTAGGAAGAGAATGGAAGAGGAAGAGGAAGAGGGTAGAATAGAATATCCCAGGTTATCTCTTCTTAATAATAATAATAATAATAAAGTTGGAAGGGACCTTGGAGGTCATCGAGTCCAACCCCCTGCTCAGGCAGGAAACCCTACACCATTTCGGACAAATGGCTGTCCAGTCTCTTCTTAAAAACTTCCAGTGTTGGAGCATTCACTGCTTCTGGAGGCAGGTTGTTCCACTGGTTAATTGTTCTAACTGTCAGAAGTTTCCTTAGTTCTAGGTTGCTTCTTTCCTTTTTTTCCATCGTTGTTGTCCTGCCTCAGGCGCCTTGGAATAGCTTGACTCCCTCTTCTTTGTGGCAACCCTGAGATATGGAATACTGCTATCATGTCCCCCTAGTCCTTCTTTTCATTAAACTAGACATACCAATTCAGCAACCGTTCCTTATATGTTTTAGCCTCGGTCCCCTAATCATCTTTGTTGCCCTTCTCTGCACTCTTTCTAGAGTCTCAACATCTTTTTTACATTGTGGTGACCAAAACTGGATGCAGTATTCCAAGTGTGGCCTTACCAAGGCATTGTAAAGTGGTATTAATACTTCACGTGATCTTGATTCTATCCCTCTGTTAATGCAGCCCAGCACTGTGTTGGCTTTTTTGGCAGCTGCAGCACACTGCTGGCTCATATTTAAGTGATTGTCCACTAGGACTCCGAGATCCCTCTCACAGTTACTACTATTGAGCAAGGTACCCCCTATACTATACCTGTACATTTGGTTTTTCTTTTCTTAAAATATTTCTGATTTATAATTTATAATTTATATAATTTATATTTATAATTACTGAGCACTCTGTACTTTGCACTCAACTTAATCCCTGAGGTTTCACATTTAGCAAATGTGTGATACATCTTATACATTATCTCCCATGCATAAGTTTTCAGTGTACATACAAACATCAAAGTAATTTAGTCATAAGATACTAATAGGAGAAGGTAGCAGGAAAGGTGAGAAGGATAATAGTAATCCAACCCTACCACAGCACATGAGTAAATAACCTTAGACATAAGACAGTGCTATGGGAATTATGTGTTCAGAAGAGTGATGGCGCGAGGGAATAATCTGTCTCTGTGTCTAGTTGTTTTGGCATGCAATGGGCTAAAGCAGCGTCCTGAGCGGAGGAGTTGAAACAGTTTATGTCCAAGATGTGAGAGGTCTATAGATATTTTCTCAGCCCTCTTTCTTGCTCGTGCAGTATACAGGCCCTCAATGGAAGACAGGCTGGTTGCAATTGTTTTTTCTGCAGTCCTAACTATCCATTGAAGTCTGTAACTATCCTGTTTGGTTGCTGTACCAAACCAGACAGTTATAGAAGTTAGTGGGCATTTTTCCCCACAACAAATTATTTGGGGAAGATAGCTTTTTATTCTTCTGTAGTTCTGGACATGGCTGGTCTCCATTCTCAAGAGACAAGCAAAGACATTTTTTATGCTGGAGGTGCATAAAGATGATAAGACTAAGAGTTGGCTCTTTTTCAGTATCATCTATGTGGTGAAATAATCCATCAAAAGTGTGGATATCTTTAATCACACTTGCTGGATCATTTTCCCTAAATCATTGAAAGTAACAAGCCTGTTTAAGTGCATTGCTGAGTCTAAAGTTATTATGGATATTCAGAGATAGGTGAGAAAAAGAGTGTTTAGCATGATGGTGAAAGCTTTTCAGATTCTGCAATTATAAGAAATCAAGTCATTTTGTATCATTTTTACCATACTTGAAATATTCATCTATCTGTCTGTCTGTCTGTCCGTCCGTCCGTCCGTCCGTCCATCCGCCCGCCCGCCCGCCCGCCCGCCCGCCCGCCCGCCCATCCACCTACCTACCTACCTACCTACCTACCTACCTACCTACCTACCTACTACGGCTTATATATTGCTCCGATCAAAAAGAACTCTTGAATATCTTGTATTTCCCCTTTGCTAAGAAGATTTTAAAAAAACAGTGCCACCAAAATATCCATTAGCATAAAAAGTTTCTGCATCAGAGGAACGAACTTTTCAGTCATCAGTGCTGGTTGTCATCCAAGTGCAGGAGACATTTGAAGCTCTACACAGTCCTCTTCTGTGTGTGTGCCAGAGAATTAAGCATCTAAATGCTATGGGAAACAGGCACTTGATAGAATAATACAGTTACCTGGACTAGAAAAGAAATGTTAAAACTGAAATTTTGAGAAAACGTGAACCACTGCAAAGGGAGTACAAATCACATTGTGTTGGTCATGGAAAGTATGTATAGTTCTGCTATCAGATCTGTCATCTTTTGAGAATAAATTTTCTGATTGGAACCACATTCTTCTCCTATTTTGTCACTTTAAACTAGCAACCCTTGATAGCAAAGGAAAGATGGAGTCAAAGCCCTCCAAGATTTTATTTTAGAAAGTCTGCTTTCACATTGACCTACAAGTTGCCTTCTCTAACAATATCGACTGGCTTAAGCATCCCACTGATACCCTTTCAAGCTCTGGACTCAGCTGGCTATTCAGTTCTGGTGTTTTTTTTCTTTTTCTCAGGTCGTCATGGAGATGGAGCCTATTGGCCTGTTGACACTAATTTGATTGACAGGAGCAGCCTCAATGGTAAATATGACTAATGCCAAATCCTTCTCTTTTGATTGTCATTGGTTAATTCTGTTTGATCTGAGTGATCCCTATATTTTTTTTTACCCTTTCTTCTATCCCATTTCATCTTGGTGCCCCCTAAATGAGGCCAGTTTCAACTTTGGGAAGTCCTCAAGTAAATTGGCATAGAAATTTCTCTTAAATGTTAGAGTATGGGTTGACTTCATGATTGAAATGGGCATGGGGATGATTTTAATTGGTTCAGAGCTTAACTGAGTGGGCCCAATGGCTCAGTGATTAAACAGAATAACAGAGATGGAAGGGACCTTGGAGATCTTGTAGTCCACCCCCCTGCTCAAGCAGGAAACCCTATACCATTCCAGACAATGGCTATCCAGTCTCTTGTTAAAATCCTCCAGCGATGGAGCACCTACAACTTCTGGAGGCAAGTCGTTCCACTGATTAATTGTTCTGTCAGGAAATTTTATTTTAGTTCCAGGTTGCTTCTCTCCTTGATTAGTTTCCATCCATTGCTCCTTGTCCTGCCTTCAGGTGCTTTGGAGAATAGCTTGACTCCCTCTTCCTTGTGGCAACCCCTGAGATATTGGAAGACTGTTATCATGTCCCTCCTAATCCTTCTTTTCATTAAACTAGACATAAGCACTTCCTGCAATTGCTCTTCGTATGTTTAACTTCCAGTCCCCTACTCAAATTTTGGGCTCCATTGTGGTCGTACGTCAAAAACTACCAGTGCCAAGTGAGTGACCCAACGTATATACTCAACGTGATAAGGGCCCCAGCATCAACTCTTACCATGAGCTGGTCAGCTGGAAAGCTAACAATCTGGGTTCAAGACCCGAGCGCCATGCAACCTAGTGGTTCAAAAGCATGCAAATGCGAGTAGATTAATAGATACCACTTCAGTGGGAAGGTAACAGCATTCTGTGTGCCTTTGGCATTTAGCCATGCTGGCCACATGACCACAGAAAATGTCTTCAGTCAACACTGGCTCCCTTGGCCAAGAAATGGAGATAAACACCATGCCCTAGAGTCGGACATGATGTGACAGGAAAACCTTTACCTTCAGAGCTTAACTACAGCACACTCACTTAAAGCCAAGAGGCATAGTCCTATTTACTGAACTTCTTAAAAGGGTTTTACCAACATAGTTTACAACAGTGGTTCCCAACCTTTTCTATACCCCATTCCCCTAGAACTCTTCTGATATATTCTCGCACCCCTTACAAAAGTTCAAAATAACAGCAACGAATTATGCATATACACTATAATTCTGAAAACCCAAGTTTTCACACCCCCTGGAATATCGTCTCACAGCCCCAGGGGGTGCGAGCACCCCTGGTTGGGAACCCCTGGTTTACAATATATTGCTTTTACTCACTTTTCTTTTCTTGCTTTTTCATTTTTTCTTTCATTCTATTTTTCTATTTTTTTTCTATTTCCTTTACAAGGTTATCTACATCTATTTTTGGAACAATGGCATATAGTGGTGCTATCAATATCAACATCAGGTTTATGATTTTTAAGCATTTTAAGAGATTTTGAGTTTCTTAAAAGTAACACAATGAACTTAGTTCTATACATTTCTATAAATATATATTAATGAAATAAAGGATTTTAAATTTTATGATAATTTTTCATTGCTTACAGTATTTACTGATATCAGCTGTGTCCCTTTTTGTCTTATTTTCCTTTTATATAGTTATCTACTCTGTTCCTTTAAATGTTTCAATAAATAAATTATAGCACAACACAACACACCCAAAAAGCAAGTGTACTGAATTGCCACTGTCTATACGGATGAATCATGTGTTTGTGTGATTGATAAATGTTGGAAGTTGTGGTCCCATCATATAGGGTAGTAAAAAATTGGGTAACCATGTCCTGCTACATTATTTTCCAGCAAAATAGAACACAGATCTACAGATTGGGCTTTTCATTGCCACAACAATGGTAACTTCCTAATCAGGCTGTATATTTATGATTACAGTGGTTTGTAGAATAACTAAACCTCTGAACCTTCACTTCATTTCACTTATGGTCATTCAGAATTTCAGCCATCTTAGACAAGTCAATATAACGTAGTTCCTTTTGTACATTCACAAGGGCTTCCTTGGCGATTTGCAAAGCTGTTGCTCAGATAACATTTTGTATAGGTAACATAGCTGACAGGAATGTTGATTCAGCCAACAACTTGTTGCTGGTTGCAGGGTAAAAGAAATAAGTAAAGTTGCTGATTTGGAATACTGTTTTGTATGTTCTTAATTAAGAAGATTTTGGCTTGATAGCCAGGGCATACAAATTATTTGAAGTGGCATGCAACATTTCCCTAAAAAATAATTATTTCATAGATGTTTAGTAGTTGTTTTGGATACTGCTCACTAGAATGCTGTTTATTACAATATGGAGCTATTTCATGGAGACTCAGCCCATTCTTTCACAAGAATGTCCATCAAAAGTTATCTTAATGAAAAACTTTCAAAACAGATTTTTAGATCAACAGGCCTTTGGCTACTCAATAGCCAATTATTGGCCTAATCAAAGCTTCTGTAAACTACAAAGAGCTTTACTTGATCGAGAGTTTCATATAGTTACAAATAATCAGGAAAGCTCAAAAGGATGCAAATGGTGAGACATCTCCCCATATGTTATGGTCAGGTGGCCAATATGATCTTCTGAATTCCAAATTAATATAAAGTATCCTTGCATAGAGTATCCTTAGTTCAATGAGGCTTCCATTTAATAAAATTCCTGGAGAATGCTGTGTAAAATAGCAACTAGAAATTTCCAAATCATTTCCAAATTAAAGAAGAAAGAAAGAAAGAAAGAAAGAAAGAAAGAAAGAAAGAAAGAAAGAAAGAAAGAAAGAAAGAAAGAAAGAAAGAAAGAAAGAAAGAGAGAGAGAGAGAGAAAGAGAGAGAGAGAAAGAAAGAAAGAGAGAGAAAGAAAGAAAGAAAAAGAGAAAGAAAGAAAGAAAGAAAGAAAGAAAGAGAAAGAAAGAAAGAAAGAAAGAAAGAAAGGAAAGAAAGAAAGAAAGAAAGAAAGAAAGAAAGAAAGAAAGAAAGAAAGAAAGAAAGAAAGAAAGAAAGAAAGAAAGAAAGAAAGAAAGAAAGAAAGAAAGAAAGAAAGATCAAAACCAGCTATTTACAAAGAATGATGAACAGGCTCATGAAAACATTCTGTGTAAGAAGACATTGCAGTCCATGGAGATTCTCAATCATCCAGGTCATGGATGTTCCAAAGGTACTTTTCCAAAAGGCAATTGGACTTTACTGGTTTCTTCCTTGAAAATGTTTCACTTCTCATCCAAGAAGCTTCTTCAGTTCTAACTGAATGGTAGGGGATGGTTTCCTCATTATTCAGTTAGAACTGAAGAAGCTTCTTGGATGAGAAGTGAAATGTTTTCAAGGAAAAAGCCCAGAAAGCCCAGTTGTCTTTTGGAAAAGCACCTTTGGGATATAGCATGTGAAAATTAGGATAGATTATGGAGAATAGGGGTTCTATGTTTAAAAAGAGAGAGAGAGAGAGCTTTTTAGGGGATATAACCCTAAGGTCTTGAGGATACAACATGATGTGCCAGGACCACATATGACCCTGGAAGCCTTTCATACTACACGTAGAATAAATGGTAGATTCCTGTTGTATGTTTGTTTGGAGAAACAAAATGTATATTTTGTTAATGTATATGAGGTGGTGATGGAAAGGTTTAAATCCAGGATGTCATATTAAATCTCAAGACGTGGTGATAGGTATTATACTAGAGTAGCTTTAACATGAATTGGCTGGATTCGTAGAGGTCCAGTCTACCAGGGCTATTCATCCTAAAGATTATATATGTGGGTTGAGAGGTAGCACGTCTCCCAATGTCAGCTACAGGAGAGCAATGGAAGCATAAGGCCCTCCCACTTGTGAGAAGCTCAGAAAGCCTTGGTTCAAAATATTGGGGTACAGTGGGCCTTCACCTAATTCAGCAGGTTATTTTGTTATTGTTGTGTATTAGTTACATCTGAATTTACACATCTACAATGTGTTTAATTGGAGCCTATCTTCAAAGGCACTTTAGAAGCTGCTATTGATCCCACATGCAAGTTTTCATACAAAAATTGGCTAAAGCGGGACTCTATCCCCAAAAGGAGACAATTAAACGAAGACCTTTTCTGATCCTCTAATCCCTGTTAAATTGTCTTTGCAAAAACCAATATAAGAAAGCGCTGAAGCCGTTACTGGAGACGGTACAATTTGGTATGCAGTTTCTTTCAGTGATTTCATTGACATAAACAGAGAGAGATCATCAGACCAGACTTGATATATATCAATTATTGCTGAAAGGATAGCAATCATAATTTTGAGTCAAGTATGCTACACAATACATTAATTTAACATATTTTGTGCCAGGTTGTGAGCAGAGCATGAAAGCAGGCAATCAAATGAGTCGGCAGATAGGAGGCCCATTATGCCATAAACACCAGTGGGCAGGAAAATAAAAGTCCATCACTCCTCTTATCCCATCTTCAAGGACATAATGGTAATAATGATGTTTGATGAGGTCCACCAACTCCTAACCTAATGGATTTTAGTGCAGTAGGAAATGACTGGTGCCGCACTGAGCATGGCTTTGATATTTTCTAGCTTTCTGTGTTACTTTCATTTAAACCTTGTAAAGTTTTCTAAAGCCTTAGTGAAAGATAAGACAGTTCCTTTCTGCAGTCTCATATTTTAAAGGACGCGACTTTTTAAAAGAGGGAGGGGGAAAACAATTTAGGTAAAAAAAGGAAACATACATTTGCATTTGCTTTTCTTTAGCATTTCTTCGTCATTTTTCTAGGCTGGATCGTGTAATTTGGGTTTCTTGGGAATGGCAGAAGCCAGAATGGACTGTATTTTCCAAATGAGGGCTTCCCTTGCAAGTGATTAGCTGTGACTGAGGCTGTCATCTTATCTATTTTGTTTAACAGTTGATTAGAATGGAAGAAGCTGTTTAAAATAAAAGAAATGTCAAGAGGTGTAAATATCACTGCTGAAAAAACAAAAACCTGAAGAATAGCTTGAAGGTTAAGAGTTCCTTGAGAAGAGCTATTTTCGTAGAAAATTTCAGTCCTTTGTTATACTGCAAACAGGTCAATTCTGGGGGGGGGGTGTTCCCTTCCTCCTTCCCTCTCCATTTCCTCCTTGTACCCTATCCCCATTCTTCATTTTTCTTCTGTAGCTGATAAGAGAAAGAGGTGAAACACCTATATTTGTAGTCTTTGCTTTGTAAGAGAAAATTGTTGAATGTGAAAGAAAAAAAAGAGAGTGATATTTGCAGATGGAGGATCAGTTCATTTTATAATCAGATTACTATATTGTTTAGATGGGGAGAAGATCCATGTTAGTCTGTGGCAACAAAATAGAACATCATCAGAGTTTGGAAGGGACCTTGAAGGAGATCAAGCAGGAAACTCTATACTATATCAGACAAATGACTGTCCAGTCTCTTCTTAAAAGCCTCCAGTGATGGAGCACCCACAGCTTCTGAAGGGTAGCTGTTCCACTGGTTAATTGTTCTCACTGTTAGGAAATTTCTCCTTAGTTCTAAGTTGCTTCTCTCCTTGATTAGTTTCTTGTCTTGCCTTCTGGTGCTTTGGAACATAAGTTGACCCCCTCTTATTCCATTCATAGTCATGAAGTCTGGTGGTGTCTTCAGGATTAACCCATTTTATTGGAATTGCTATTCATAAAAGTTTATTTCCCAATAAGTGGGTCAGTTTGGAAGGTACTAGCAAATTCCATTACTTATTTTATGGGTTGGTTGGTTAATTAATTAATTTTAATGGATAGTTATTATTTCCCCCCTATTCCCCCTACCTTGACATGGTAGAGGCTGGACATTTTACATTTTTTTTAATGATTTATCTTTCTTTTGGAACGGGAGTTCATTGTGGACTGCTTTTTTTTTTTTTTTTTTTAGGTAAATAGGGATTCATCTTCTTGTTGCAGTGCAAGGCCATGATCATTTTTGGTAGATTTCTTCATGTTTTTCTCTGATGTATCAAACTATATTTTTCTCTTGTTAGGCTTCTGTTCTAAACCCCAGCCTGTTTCTTTTCTTTTCTTTTCTTTTCTTTTCTAGAGCAGAATTCATGTGGCCTTGGCAGGCTGTAAATTGTATCTGTTTTTATATGTAGCTTCTTTACAAAAATAGTAATAATAAACTAAACAAAACAGGTAAGAGGAATAACATGCGAAAGTGGAGCGGTAGGTTGTTGACTTCCTATAGATCAAGTGAGCTGGATATTTCTCATAAATTCTAATCTTTTATATCTTTATGCCAGAGATATATTTCTACAGCATAAAACAACTTACTTTAAAAAAAAAAAAAAAAAAACTCTCATAAACGTCCTGTGAGGTATCTCCATCACATTTCAGGAACCCGTGCTGTGCCCATGTACCTAACGGTTCTGATCCAAACAATTTCAACTTTTTGGATGTGGAATGATTATGTTCATTTGCTTTTGAATGCAGATTTATCTAAATTTAATATTTCCAAATCAATACAAGAGTGGAAACTGAGATATTCAGAATTCAGAGATTATTTGCCAATAATATAAAAAGAATACAATGGAAAAGTGTATCAAATAATGAATATATTTCCAAAAGTGTAGTAAAAAAAATAGTTTGTATACACTGCGAAATCGAATTTCGGTTGGTCACCCTGAGCAGAGATTTACTCTTCCAAGCTTTTGGACTCATGCTGGAGCCCATCTTCAGGGAATTTCTCTACTGGAATATGTGCTTTGGGCTGTTCTATGTGTCATGTTTATGTGATGCCTTCCTATTGGCTGATTAGTGTGTTGATGGCTGGCTATTGGCTGCCATTTCCTTGGGCTACCAAGCCCTCGGCTCCTAATTATTTGATAAGCTGGTGGTAAATCAGCACTCCTGCTAACTGACAAGGGGCCCATTTCCCAGGCTTCAATCATTTCCCTGGCTATTTTTGTACCTGCATGGCCAATGATCTTAGTTGCTGTGAATTAAATGCGTGTCCATGTTCATTGCAATGGGAGACTACCAATGAGCTCGGGTCTCCTTGTCGGACCGCTCGCTTGTGTTCTTGCAATCTGGTGGTTAGTCACTCCCACTCTCAACTTATTCGGGGTCTTCCAGGTAGTATTAAGGGAGATCAGATCCCTCAGCCGTATCCTCCTTTAATATTATTCTTTAGTCAGTGGTCTCCTTCCTCCATCTTTTAATTCAATTTTGTTCTTGTGTACCTTCAAGAATGTTTGTTCTAGCCATAAAGCTGTTCCTAGATCCAAGTCAGCAGGCTTGGGGTATTTGTCCGTTCAGAGAATGTCTCTCCTGATCTTGGGTGAGGCAATGCCAGAGAGAGAATACATTTTCTCAATTGGTGTAGGTTTGAGATATCCTATCACTAAGCTTACTGCTTCGTTGACAGCCATGCCAACTTGTTTTATTTTCAATTAGAGGACTTTTCTTTAAAGGCAGGTAGGACAAGGAGCTTGTAGTGCCAAGGCAAGTGAACATCCATAGCTGTCCCATTGTCTATTTATAGCCTCTAGGATTAAGAGCTAAGAAGAATTCAATTTTAGTAGCAGCATGGAGGAACAATTGTTAGCTTTCTTCTAATTTCTCATCTTATAAATCGCAGGATATTAATTTAGCAAGGGAGAGAAAAGCACTAATACCTACATGTACTTCCATGCACATTTCTTCTCAAGTGTACCTTTTTTGTCCATACTTAGCTCAGAATATAGCCCTTCAGCAGATAATTTTCTCATAGGAAAATACATTTGTGTCTGAATACTTCTCTAATAAAAGCATTGGGGGTATATGTTGCAGTAAAGTATAGATTTGGGGCTGGTATGTGAACTAAGTATTGTACAATGCTGCAAATTTCTATAAAGTGCAGATTTCAGCAACATTTTGGCCTCTAACACATTCAACAAGAATATGGAGACCGAGGTGTAGTCCTCTTCTAGGCACATATGCTGGTTACATGTTTTTGAACCAGCCTTTTCCTCTCAACCCTAGATTGGGTAGTTGAAAAACATCTATCAACTCACACTGAACCAGGATGGTATGTTACCCTGGAGCCTTCTGTATTGCTATGTCTTATCTTCTCTGTAGACTTTGCGTGAGGACAATGAGATGTTCGGGGATTTTCATTTTCCTAACGACTTTCCACAACGTTGCATGGTCTATGCCAGTGATGGCGAACCTATGGCACGGGTGCCAGAGGCGGCACTCAGAGCCCTCTCTGTGGGCACGCACGCCGTTGCTCCAGTCCTAGGCCTTCAGCTGGGTTTTATAAAACCTTTTCGCTTTAGGCCTCCGCCACCATGTGCAAAAAAAAAAAAAAGGTTCAATCAGTCAATTTCAACTTCTCGCGGGGAAAAAAAAGATCTTGCAAAGTTGGAATTGATTGATTGAACTTTTTAGTCCCACCCAGTCTGCCATTACCACTGCAGCCACGCCCACCCAATTGGCCACACCCAGCCAATGGGCCACACCCACCCGGCACTCGACGACGCATAAGTGAATTTTGGGTTGCAGTTTGGGCACTCAGTCTCTTAAAGGTTCGCCATCACTGGTCTATGCAATCATAGCCTTTTTTATAATCAGTCACCAGTTGACTTGTTTTGACAATTGTTGACTTTCTCAATTATTCAGCATGCAACCCCAATAATGTCTCTTATTTTTCAGGTTTTTCTAAAACCATATTAAAAATCTGATATTGCCCTTTTCATATAGGGTTTTAACATGTTAACTGGTGAAATTAAGGACATTGTGTGCTGCTTTGCAAATTCTGTTAAGTCTCCTTTCTTTAGCACTGCTATATAGATTGATCTCTTCCACTCTGTTGATCACTGTGTTGTTTTCCACATTTGTAGACCTAGTTTTGTTAGAACCTTAATTGATTCTTCTTCTGTTGCTTGCCATATTTCTGTGGATATTCTATTTCCATAGCTTTGTGACTTGGTAATTACTGGAGAGCTGAGCTAAGGTCATCTCCTATAGCTTTATAAGGATGAAATATCTTCAAAGTTATAAGATGTTAACTTGTCACTTGTACCAAATTTCAGTATGTTCCTTCCACCTTTGTTTATTCTTCTTGGAATCATTTACTCTCCATTTGGCATGTTTCAGCATACTTGCTTTAGCAGAAAATAAATCATTTCTTCATATCTGTTTGCTATGCCTTACAGTCCAAATGCATTTTTTTTCTTACTATTTCCAACTTTGACATTCTAGTCTCTAGCCATAAGCAGCACATCTTGCTTGTAATTGTGCTTTTACAACTTCAGATTTTCTATTCTTTCTCTTTTCTTTCTTTCTTTCTTTCTTTCTTTCTTTCTTTCTTTCTTTCTTTCTTTCTTTCTTTCTTTCTTTCTTTCTTTCTCTTTCTACATCAGCAACTCTATTTCTTTAATCTAGTTATACCACAAATGCCATTAATATTCTGAACAATCCTCAACTGCTTATTGCCTATTTGTTTGATTCTGATAAAAGTAAAAAAAATGAATGCTTTAGTATTGTCATTTCTCACATATCATGAAATTATGCCCTTGCCATTGTCACTAAAGTGATCTTCTGTTTTCAGTATCTTCCTATATCGCTGTTGCCCAGTATAAGTTGCTACTTGCTTTAACTGGCCAACTGGCATGACCTGCATGGGTAACTTTCCTAAAGTATATACTCTTGGCATTCATTTCTGATGTTCTTTACCCGCCCAGGAACATGCCATCACCACCATCACCACCAAGATGAGGCAACATATTATTGCCCAATATATTAAGGGGCTCTGTATCCAGTTCTTGCAGTTTATGATGGCAGCATAATTTATAGAAGTAATGCACGAATGCATGATAATATGAACCAATCATAGATCCTCCATGTTTGGAGAAGGTCTGGTTCATTAAACTTCACAGAACCAAATGCACTATTTTATGGCTGTGGCATAAATGGCTGTTCATGCTAATCACATTCAAATGATACATTTGATTTGTTTATCAGTTTAAACAGCCATCAGAACATGCAGTCAAATCAAATCAACATTTTCATTCAAAGCATGGATGAGATTCATTCAGTTTTCTCAACTGATCTGAATTGTCAAATCTGTTTTGATCTGAAATCAGCTTCAAGTTGAGTATCAGTGCTGAATTTTCATAAAGAGGTTGCATTTTTGTCACATTGGGGGGCAGAGGTTTGATAACCCAACACCATATAATCAATTATTCTGAAATTAAAGCCAATTCACATCTTCCTTTTCGATATGGACAAATTATCTCATGAATGATCTAGTATCAGACGTCAATCATTCACTAAAGAGACAATCCTCAGTATTTGTTATAATGAAATAGAACTAATCCTGAAATAATTTTCTTGGTTGCTTCAGTGCTTAAATAAATCTCTGCAATTCACGTTATCAATTCAGTCAACAAAGACAACCCATCAACATATTTCTAATATTTCAGAGCCCCCCATTGGGCAGATGCACCCTCCACATGGAAGTGTAACCCCTCAGAAGAACAGCAATCTTCTTGTCGTTATTGTTGTGACTATCGGGGTCATCACTATCGTTGTGGTCGTGATTGTGGCTGTGATTTGTACAAGGCGTTCATCAGCACAGCAACGAAAGTAAGTCATTTTAACATCTTTGATCTTTGTCAATTCGCCCAAGGGCTTGAGATATTTAATATCATTTCATTTTAGGGACGTTTCCCATTGATCTGATTTCCTGAATTGTGTCAAAGTGTTGATGGCACTACCGACAAGTAAAAACAGTCTAGCACATTTCTGTGACTTGAAGAGCAATCCAGATGGTCACTTAAATATACCACGATAATTAAGAAGTAAAGTAATATACTGAATAAATGATTATTTCCTTCTTACTTAACTATATCATGATGATTAAGATTGCTGGGGCCTTTTCCCATTGATGTAAATCTTGATAGCACTACAGACAAGTAAAAATAGAGTAGCACATTATTGTGATTTGGACAGCAATCCAGATGGTCACTTAATTATGATGATGATTAAGAAGTACAGTACTATATTGAATAAATGATCATTTCCTCTTTCTCAAGATAAGAGTTCAGACTCACCTTTCCTGGAGCAGGAATTAATAGAGCTTTAATATCCCCAGTAAAGTTGGCAATCTACATCCTCTGAAGTTCTTTATTTTTAATTCACCAAAACATTACCTAGTTAATGTATTGAATTTAGCAACATGGTTCCATGATATTTTCAGATGAAAAACACAAAAGAACTGCAATGTGAACCCTGAAATGGTTAAAACCCAAAAAAAAGATTGAATTCCCATCTCCACAAAGGAAAAAAATGGAAGGGAACTGAAACTCCTGGTTCATACGGGAGATATAGTCTGGCCTATTTTGCCAAATATCTGAAGTGCAGGTCTCTGATGTATAAGATGAACAAGTGGAGAATGAATGTTGGAAGACGAATGGCCATTTATCTTATTTGAAATTTAAGATCTTTAACAAAGCAATTGAAATACAAGACTGAAGACTTGACAGAACAAGAAGCAGAGATCTAGATATACTGAGCAGTTCATTTTCCGATGCCTGTCATAATGGCCGTCACGACCATTGCTGAAAATGCAGGAAGTTGAAGTCCATACATCTAGAAGTTGCCCAGATGGGGAAATGCTACTTTAAAATAACTCTACCCACTGTGATTTCTCACTGATAAAAGACAATCAAACCAATAGAAGTGAATATTTATAGCTCAGGATTGAACTCTGGGGTCCTTGGTGATCTCTGAGCTTGGTTGTTTTCTTGCAGATGTTTTATTACCCAATGAGGTAACATCTTTAGTGCTAGGCTAGGGCTAGGCTAGCACTGAAGACATTACTAAACAACCAAGCTCAGAGAGCACCAAAGAACCCACAATCATAGCAATGTCAGATCTTCCATTGGTGTTATGAAGGTTTGCTTATGATAGCCGACATCCTTGTCTCTTGTGTGTCTGCTAGACTTCCCTTAACTCTCCCATTCCAAACAATTTGTGCTTTTAGTTCCTTACCATATCTTGTCACAAAGGTGCTTTTTCAAAAAGCAACTGGACTTTGTTTTTCCTTGAAGATGTTTCGCTTCTCATCCAAGAAGCTTCTTCAGTTCTGAAGAACTAAAGAAACTTTTTGGAGGAGAAGCGAAACATCTTCAAGGAAAAACAAAGCCCAGTTGCTTTTTGAAAAAGCACCTTTGGGACAACCATGACCTAAATAACTGAGAATCTCTATAGACACTCACCATTTCTTCTTTTCATGTGATTAACAGCCAGCATAGTGAATTCAAAAATATGGTTTTTACTTGAATGTAAAACTATTTCCAAAATAAAATAGAATTTGATTGTATAAGGGTACTCTTCTTGTTCCTTGAAAAACCATTAGTTTGCACCCATTAAAGTAAACAGCTAGCTTGAATAAAGTCAATCTTACAAGTGAAGGCAGAAAATTAAGCTCCTCTTAAAATGCCTTCTAGCCTACTTTTTTCCTAATAGTGACAAGCAACCATTAGTTTGGGACAGGCTTTGAAGATTGAATAGTGAAAATGACAAAGGATCACCCAGGTGCTCAGAAAATATATTAGCCATTTTAGGCTCTCAGCCATTTTTCCTTTGGATAAATTTCTGCTCTCAGCTTTGCACACAATATCCCTGAGCGCCAGCATTGTCATTGGCTCTCTAACACTGAGTTTAAATGTACGCTGGTCCTGGGTGGTCACAGGGAAGCTGTTCAACTATTCTGTCGTCTTTACTGACAATAAGTCATAAAGACAAAATTATGTATTCTTATTACTACATCCACTGTATCTGAGGTTCCCTTTATCAAATATGGAAAAGTGAAAAGGGAAAAGGTTTCCCCTTTCCAGTTATATCCAACTCAAGAGAGTAGTGCTCATCTCTGTTTCTTAGCCAAGGGAGTCAGCATTGTCTGAAGACGCTTCCATGGTCATGGGGTCAACATGACTATATGCCAACGTGCACAGAACTCTGTTACCTTCCCACAGAAGTGGTACCTATTTACCTACTGGCGTTTGCATGCTTTCAAACTGCTAGATTGGCAGGAGCTGGGGCAAATAACAGGTGCTCATCCCATCATGCGGTGCTCGGGTCTTGAACCCTGGCTGTCAGCTTTCTAGCCAACAAACTCAGCATCTTTAACCGCTGAGCCATCACGCCCCCTTACGTAAAAGGAAAGGAGGACGGAAGAGCAGCATTTCAATGCAGAAATATCCTCAGCTAAATACTATCATGGCAAGCTTATATTTCTTTTGTGTCAGTTTGCCATTGTTTGAGTAGAACTTTGAGTTGCTGGACCTTTTTATATGATACAGTAATTGATTCAAAGTTCAGAACTAAAACTGGCATTTTATACATAGCCACTAAATAAAAATCCTGATGCCAATCCTTTTTGAGCCATTCTTTATTCCTACGATTTAAACATTTCAAACTACAGAGATGTAAGACTGCCTCTAACATTCAGAGATGTTGTAAAGGAAAAGGAAAGAGAGAACTTTGATTTTTAATTATATTGGTGAATGCAAAAGTAAGTTCCTTTCTTTCAAAAAGTAACTGTTAGCTCTTGCAAAAAGTAACTCTGATCTCTTTTTGGTATAGTCCTAGATTGCCCTGTTTGCACTGGTTTTCCAGCTACAGTCTTTGTTGCATCTTTTATCTCTCAGTGTTTGTATTTGCATTAAACCAATTGTGTTTCTTTTACTGGCAATGCATACCACAAATAGATCTGATGCTGCCTTTTTCTTGGTATTGTTATAGATATAGTAGATACATAAGTATGTACCCATCAAGCATTTCCCTTTTGAGATGGATAACTTTATGCAAAGAATAAAAAGGGGAGTAAGGAATAGAAAGTCAAAGAAATTAAAAGCAAAAGATGAGAAAAAGAAATGCGAATATATCTAAACCTAGTTATGCTACCACCATCCATAATGCAAGTTTCATAGCTTTTGTCCTTGCACACAATTGATTTCCTTTGCATTCATATATCATAACAAACAGGATCTTTTGTTCCTCAAACTGCTTACATCTCTCTTTTTGAGAATCTCGTCAACCTCACCCAACCATGTCTTTCCAGTCTTCCTCTTCTCAGCTCATTCATCGTTGTCACATTTGTTTTGTAATTATGGAGTCCTTGGTGCTCTCTAAACTTGCTTGTTTACTTGCAAACATTTCATTACCCAATTAAATAACATCATCAGTGCAAGATATGTGAGGTTGGTTCCCTGTTTATATATTGTAAGCCATTTGTTTTATGAAATGAGCAGCTATATAAATTTTAAAAATAAAAATAAAGAAAAGGCATCATTGATATGAGGGAGTGTGGGATTTTCCCCCTGGCTTTCCAGCATCCTATTAATCCCTGCCTCTCCCGCAGCCCATACCTAGATAGGCAGGGTTTAATCCCAGGCAAACAATCAAACAGAAAACAGTACCTTAAACAAGGAACTGCCAAGGAGAAAACCACACCCCCACCAAAACTGGCAGAGCAAACTACTGTATATAAACATGGAACAATATCCACATTTGCTTTCATGGATTATCCTACTTACCAGGGTAATGAAACATCTGCAAGCAATGAACCAAATTCAAAGAGCATCAAGGACTCCTCAGTTCAAACCTGAACTTCAGATATTAAGGAGCTACTTCAGTGTACTGGTCACTTACTTTTGAATTCAGCCCACATTCATTTAGTGCTCATTCCTTCTCCACCTTTCTCTTGTTTTACCATACAAACTCCTTAAGTGTCTCATTCCCACTACACTTAACTTTTATGTTTCAACTCACACCCATACTTTCACTCCTGTATAACAATGTGGGTAGAAGCATTCCTTATATATTTTATAAGAAATAGCAATGGCACTTAGACTTATATACCACTTCACAGCCCTCTGTAAGCGGTTTACAGATTCAGCATATTGCCCCCCAAAATCTGGGTCCTCATATAAGCAGCATTTCTCATACATTCCAAAATATATAAGATGGCAGATAGATAGATAGATAGATAGATAGATAGATAGATAGATAGATAGATAGATAGATAGATAGATAGATAGATAGATAGATAGATAGATAGATAGATAGATAGATAGATAGATAGATAGATAGATAGATAGATAGATAGATAGATAGAGAGAGAGAGAGAGAGAGAGAGAGAGAGAGAGAGAGAGAGAGACAGACAGACAGACAGACCGACAGACAGACAGACGACAGACAGACAGACAGACAGACAGAGACAGACAGACAGACAGACAGACAGACAGACAGACAGACAGACAGACAGACAGACAGACAGACAGACAGACAGACAGACAGACAGACAGATTTGGCTGCAGCTTCCAAAAAAGCCAATGCAGTCCTAGGCTGCATTAACAGAGGGATAGAATCAAGATCATATGAAGTGTTAATACCACTTTATAATGCCTTGGGAAGACCACCATGGAATATGCTTCTTGAATGAGAAGAAAAACAAAATCCAGTTGCCTTTTGAAAAAGCACCTTTGGGATTTTTATAAACAATAATTCATTCCAAACAGATCATATTGTTATTCAAGATTTAGAAAGAGACAATTTATTATCCTGTACATTTATTTCAGCACATTGCCTCAAAGCCCACTGATAATAAACAGGAACAGAATTTTGAGACAAGACTATAGGAAGAAATGTCACTAATAAAAATAAATGAAAATGAATGACTCATTGTTGAGTATGTTCTCCCTGTATAAACATCACTATCCTGTAAGACTTAAAGTAATAACTACTATTCAGATCACACCTTCTCCCTATCTCTAATTTTCTGAGCCTCTAAACTCTCCTGTCTCTTTCCATTTCCAGTGAAATTCCCTCTTAATGTCCTTAAGTGGAAATGTAGGTTAGTGAGCATAGGAGAAGGAATTCTGTTTAAATCCCTCCTTGATGATTTTTGGAATGTAAAAATATTCCACTCAAAGAAGTACCTTGCATCCATTCAGATCCGAGCCTCCATCATCAGCACCAATTTTGGAAGCATATCCGACAGTAACACAAGGGAGTATAGTCCAACTGGATGGTCTTCACAGGTTAACATCACATGGTTAATTGTTATCACACTGTGTTAACACCACACTGTTAACATTTTTCTCTTATAATGATCAAGTATGCATAGACGTAGCGCCCCAAGGGTACCTGTTGCCTTAAACATTGATTCCTATTGGCCTGAAGTAAATTGTGCATGCTAATTTAATTATGTAAAGTTAATCTAAATAGTCAATTCAAGCAAGTCTGGTGCCACCGTTCATTTGCATGGAAGGAAGAGATCGAATTAAAGAGGAATGAACTAAAATAGGGGTGGATAAATTAATTTTTATTTGTAGAGTACCCCAGTGATCAAAATGGGTGATCCTTAATAACCATAACCAAACAAATCATGTAGATCCAATAAAACCACTTCCAGGAATGCAGCTGCCCCGAAGAATAATAAAGCCACCTGAAGAGAATCAGGACAGGCCATGCCAGATCTAGGGCAAAACTCCTTAAGTGGGGAATGGCTGAGAGCTTGCAATGTGACTGTGCACTGGAGTAAACAATAATACATATTTCAAGAACGTCAGGAAATTTCAAGGCCCCTGGGATAATCTCATCACAGCCACACCAGAAGCAGTTAGATTAGTAGCTTCCCTAGATATTGAACTATAGAATCTATCCTGTTGCTTTGATCTCCGAGTTTGTCTGCAAACATTTCATCTCCATTCGGGGGGGCATCTTCAGTGCACTTCAAATTGTGCTCGTCTGTCAGAGCACTGGCCTTTAAATACCTTTTTGTGTGATATAAATTGTTGTGGGTGTTATTTGTCTGGATGTTTCTGAGTCATGGTCTGGTTTCGGGCTGTTTGATTGGCTGGTTGTTGTTGCCGGGCCATAGTCTTTGGTGTTTAAGTATCGCCTGTATGATGCAAATGGTGTTTGTTTGTTTGTTTGCCTCTGAGTCATGGTCTGGTTTCTGGTTGTTTGGCTGGCTGGCTGTGGTTGTTGAGATGTGGTCTGGTTTCTTATGGGGGGTTGTGATTTTTGTTGCTGTGTGATGGGGTGCCTCTTTGTTCATTTCAAATGCTGCCTTTGGGGTTGTGGTTGAAGTAGTTTTTTCGTTCTCAGCGGTTGGTAGATTGGGTCAATGTCAATGTGTCTATTTATTGACTTATTGGTGGAGAACCACGCTTTGATGAATTCTCTTTTTTCCCTTGATTTTGCTTGGGTTACAACAGTGGTCCCGGTTGTATCAAACTTGTGTCCTTCTGAGTTTTCATGGATGGACATGAGGGATAGTGGGTCGTGTCTTTTGATAGCTAAGAAGTGTTCATGCCATCTGGTAGATAGTTTTCTTCCTGTTTGGCCCACATAGTTGCTACACTGGATGCAGTATATGATGCCTGATCTTTGGTTGGTTTCTGTCTTCTCCTTAGGTTTTGACAGGGTCCATCTGAAAGTTGAGGCTGGTTTGTGGGCTACTGCGAGGTCATATTGGCATAGTAGTCTTGCTGTCATCTTTGAAACATTCTGTACGTAGGGAATTGTGATTCGTCTGGTTGTTGTTGTTCTTGTTGTAGTTATTGTATTGCTTTGGGTGTTTGTATTGTTTGTGTGTAGCGATTTCTGGATGAACTTTCATGGTTATTTGTTTCTCTTGAAGACTTTGTATAAGTGTTTTTGTTCTGCTGATCTGGCTTTCGTGGTGTTCTGATGCAGCTTTGTTTATGGCATTTGGGGTGGTTGCTGTGGAAGTGGAATCTATCCTATTGCAATTCTAGGGTACCATATTATGGAGATTTTATCACAATTTTATTCTAATTCAATATTTTACCTCATCTATTGTATTGTCCACACATTTTACCTATATGTGTTCGCTGATTCTTTATTTAAACTCATATTTGTATTTGTACAAATGATGAGGTTTATTAGTGTTGTGTATCAGAGATTGCATGGTCTCTGCCATATGCTAAATAAACATAAAGTACCCTTCTTCCCTTAAGGGAAGAAGATGGTTTATCTTTCATGTTATTATTCATGTTAAACAATCTCTTGCAGTGCTAGAAATAATTTCCCCCCAATCAAGATGAAAAATGGGGGGGGGGACAATCGATTTATCCATTTCCAACAGCTAAGATGACTTTCATTCATTCTGAAAACTTCTCCCCTAAATTATTTATTTAGTGTGAGCATGTGGCTATGTGTGTGTGTGATAAACAATATGCATTTTTTATTAAGGAATATCAAACACTCATTGATTAGAAGAGATTTTGGAGATCATCTAATCCAACCCTCTACTCCATGCAAAAATCCCTGACAGATGGCCATCCAACCTGTTTTTAAATATCTCCAATACCATCTATATTCACAGGCTCTCACTGCTTTTGTCAAAATAAAGAAGGCACTGCCACAGTGTTGTGCCACAAACTCCATCCTTTGGGCATGTGTGCAAAATCATGACATATGTAGAAAGAGGGTGAGGCTTGCACCCAGAATGCCAAAACATTACAGAGTTACTTACAATACATCTATCCTTCCTGTTCACCTATTTCTGATGCTTCTGATGAAGATAGTTATTATATGTCTTTGAGCCAAATGTGCTTTTTCACAAGGCAACTGGACTTTCTTGTTTTTCTTTGAAGATGTTTCGCTTCTCATCCAAGAAGATTCTTCAGCTCTTCTTCAGCTCTGACTGGATGGTGGGGAACGGAAGGATTTATAATTCCTTGCAGAAAGCTGGTCATTTGCATTCTTGGAAGTTTACCTGTGTCCTTGAGGGTCACCTGAGTAGTGCAGATGTGTGTGGAGCCATCTTGGCTGCAGGATGTTTTCTGCCCTTTCCTGTAGTCTGCAATGTTTTCTGGAAATCCAGTCCAGTCCAGTTGCCTCCTGAAAAAGCACCTTTGGGACAACCATAACCTGGATGACTGAGAATCTCCACAGACATATCTCTCTGAAATTTTCTCTTCTCTTCTCTGGAGTAAACATACCCAACATCTCTGATCATTCCTATTACAGGTGGTCCTTCACTTACAACCAATTTGAAGTTATGAAGGACCTCTCCAGGGCTACTTTCAATCTAGATTTGAAGTTCCAGCAGCTCCTTCTTTCCAGTCACAATATTGCATTTTGGGTGCTCAGCAACTGGTTCCCATTTATGGCTGTTTGCAGCATCCTGTGGTCATATGACCACAATTTATGACTTTTTTTGCTAGGAATCAACATTTACTTCCAGTTTCTGGCACAAAAACGCCCACTGAGGACATGACCGCCACAGAAAAAGTTGTAAAAAATCAGGCATGGCCATATGGTGACCTGCTTAATGACCAACATGACTTAGGACTGATTCTGAGCTCAGTTACAGACATAAGTCAAGGACTACCTGTATCATCTTGGTAGCCATCCTCCAGTGTTGTTCCTAATAAAAAAAGTGTCTGAAGGCAGAATAGATTTATCCCAGTCTTCATTTGCTCCTAAAAAATTATTAATTAAAAATTTCATTCCTTAATGAAAATATTCATTAATTAATAGGATCGGTGTTGCTATAAACCAAGAGGAACGGTTTGCCAACTGTTCTCCAGACGAACCAAAGGCAAGCTTTTTTCATCTAATAGTATAGGCATTTTCCAAAGAAGTAATATCGGTTCAGTGTGGCTTATAATTAGGCATTACAGATACAGGCTGTGCACTATGATGTGCACCATCTGTGCTAAAATATGTTTCTCCCAAAATAATCTCCATTGTGCTAGAATTCCCTGTCAGAAATTCTGAAAATCCTCCGATTAATGAGTCTACATTAATAGAGTTTCCTTGAAAACTCGGAAACAGTCATCTCCTCTTGAACAAGGTTTTTGTTCCTGCAATTTTGATTCATCTGATAAAAGTGTGCAAACAGCATTTTGCTATCAAATATAGGATGTTAATACTACTCACAATAATAATGAGTGTTTATGATGTCTTGGCAGAGGAGCATTTTATTAGGTAATATTTATTTGTGTGGTGATTTTTGCTGTTTTAAACTTGTTTACATGTAGGATAATAAGCTGTTTGGAATTAGTTAACCACTGGAGTGGCATAGAAGCTTAGTAAAATAAAGGAATGTATTGTAATATGCAAAGGTATTACATTATAATACAAATGTTCCTGTCTCATGAAAACACATGTATAGTTTGTCAGCTTTTCTCTTTTTCTGGTACGAAAAGTAAAGGTGAGATATTTCTGGGAAAAAATATGCAAACATCCCTGTCATATAAGAAGAGAACATACTGTAATAAATATTCATAAAATGCTAACATGTAATGAATACATTCTGATGCCAAATAATACTGGGGTTAAAATGCATCTGAATATATGTCTAAGATAAATATAGCTGTGTGGGAAATGTAAAAGAAAAAGTAGCTACTTCTATTAATTAAAAATCTACATTACAATGGAGGTTGGTGGTATCAGAAAATATACATTTTTACTGAGGAACTTCATGTGTTTCCTCTGTTTCTGGAGGGAATTTTATAATAGTTTTGCGCCACCTAGTTAACAAGTGACCTCTGCTGAGCAGCAAGCTGGCACCTCTTCAAGCTGCTATTGACGTTTCCTCTGGTTGGACTTTGTCAGTTTATCTTCCCAACATATGCTTTCAGCATGAAGCTTTGTGTCTAGCTGCAAGGGGTTGGCAACTAGCCTCAGCTGGAGCTAATTCTGTTGCCACTTTATGGTGCTCAATAAAGCAGTCAGTTGGAGAGACTGTGGGAAGGAACTCTCTGAAATCAGATCAAAGATCTACCTGTTTCTATCCCATCCAGAGACTTCTCCCTCTATCATCCCTTAGGGTTGAAGGTCTATGGCTAAGGTCCCTCTAATCTAGAGGTGTCAAACTGCTGGCCTGCAGGCCGGTTGCATCATATGGAGACCACGCCCACCCCAGCTCCGGCAATGCAAAAAATGTTACGATACGTCGCGACACATCACATGACGTGGCAAGTTTGACACCTATGCTCTAATCCTAAGCAGTAGCAAAGAGACACCTTGATTCGTAGGGCCCAGAAGCTAAATTAATTTTTAAACTCTCCACATTTAGCCAATCTCATGTTTAAGGTGTTGATCTTGATTTGATGATCTTCACTATATTTCTTGATACTCTAATTTGAGTGAAGTCTTTCCTTGAAATCTCTTATTTGATGACTCCAAGAATGAATTTGTGTTTTTTCTCTCTCTCCTATTTCTTGCATGTCCTCTCTAGCTTTATAAACTTTGTAAATTATCTCCACTTGTCACTTTTCTTAAATTCTCTAAAACATGTCAAACATTGCAAATCTTTCTCCCAGGTGGTCTTCTTCAGCTACTTCCACCTCCTTCTCTCCCCCAATTTTATTTTATTTTTTCCCTGCATTTATTTCTTATTGTGAGATGTCCTGATTTCCACATTATTTTTGCAAATCTAACATATATATTTTATGAAGATATTACTGTAAGGCATTGAGAGTATTTTCATAGAATGTTCCGGGATCCCTTTCTTACTTAGTGATTATCAGCTGAAACATTTTTACTGGATATACAGGATATACAGGGTGCATTTTTTTGTCCAATGTTTATTACTTTATACGATTCTTCTGTTCATCTCCAAATTTTGTTGTACATTTTCCTGCTTGACAGACTGCAATATGTGTTCATTGCTTACTTTTAATCTCCATCTGATAATGCTATCTCATGCCATAGTGGATTTGTTAATCTTCAAGATATCCACAGTGGAATTGCTCCAGCATAGATGGAATCTCTGGACATAGTTTTGTACTTATCTAGGCTAAGGATGATCAGACATATTTTCTCCTTGATTCTTAGGGATGGACTTGGGAAGCTCTTCAGCTCTCGTTGGCTTTCCTTCAGAAGCCAATTTAAAAGTTGGCTAAAGTGCTAATATGCTGGTTATGTTTCAGTTCAGAGGTGTAGCCTATGCATTTTGTACTGATGTTTGCTTGCATGATTATATGCCATCAAGTGTGTGTAAATTCCTAGCAACCACATAGACATCTATGTGGTCTATGAGTATCTATGTGCGTGTTGTATACTTCTGTTGTTCTTCAATCACTAAATCATGTCCAACCCTTAGCGACCCCATGGTCCTTAGCATGCCAGCCCCCCCCCCCTTGCTCCACTCTCTTCCAGAATATGCCCAAATTTATTTTCATTGTGTCAATGGCCATATCCAACCATCTCATCCCCTGCCATCCCCTTCTCCTTTTGCCTTCACTCTTTCCCAACATCAGGGTCTTTTCCAATGACTCCTCTCTTCTTGTTAGGTGGTCAAAGTATTTGAGCTTCAGCTTCAGTCTCTGTCCTTTCAAAGAACAGTCAGGGTTGATTTTCTTTAGGATTGACTGATTTGATCTCTTTCCAGTCCAAGAGGCTCTTAAGAGTCTCCAGCACCACAATTCGAAAGCATCAATTCTTTAGTGCTCAGCCTTCCTTGTGGTCCAACTCTCACAACCATAAATTACTACAGCCATAAAGTACTACAGTACTATTACTACTGTATAGCTTTGGCTACAACAGGCTGTTGTTCTGTTGTACCTCAAGGCATTATCCAAACTCTGACAAAATAGTACTTCTAAGACCATGATTTCATTAACAACTGGCAAACCTGAAGTTCCTTCTGTCTAGCTGGTCCATCACATGGAACACAATGCTATCTTCGAATTATTGGGTTTAAACCTCTGATTGGCTATGGTAGCAGAGGAATTTTCACTTGGCAGTGGGATGCTACTATCATTTTCCTACATCTAGTTCACATACTTCTCTGCCTCTCTCAACAGCTTCAGGTCAACTGCTTTGATCTCAACAGAACAGCTTTATTTCCAAGACTCAGGAACTCATTATCTGAAAACATTCTTTCTACCAAATAGAGGGTCCTGGGGTCTCCAACACCAGGAAGTACCATTTGCTCTTAGACCTCTTTCTTGGTGTCCATCAGATTTCCTGCTTTACCTCCCTTTAACTAGATAGTTAAATGAATAGCTAGTGCACATGTAGTATATATGTTTTATAATTGATAATGGACAAGCCATTCCATCAACCATCTTGTACCTTTGACATGTTCTCAAAATTCCAAACGTGCCTATCAGCCTGAGACAAGGTTGAGGATCATTGGCTTTATTTTTGAAATATGCCAAATAATGCCTACATCCCCACTGGTTTTATAACTGTTTGGATACTTATTGATTTGGAAAGCTGATGCCCATAATATTAAAAAAAAAAGGAGGAGGAGGAGGGTTGGTAGCTCTGGATAACCATCTGGTTTCATAGCTTAAAGACTATGCAATGTATCAAGTGCTTTTATAGAAGCCTGGAATAGTAGTACTAATAGTAGTCCTCAACTTAGGATCAGCTTGGGACCAATATTTCTATTGCTAAGCAAAGCATTTATTAAATGAGTTACATCCAATTTTACAGCCTTTTTTTCCTCATGATTATTAAGCAAATCACTACCGTTACTAAGTGCATCACATGGTCATTAAGCAAATGCAGCTTCCCCCATTGGCTTTGCTTGTCCGAAGCTGGCTGGGAAGGTCACAAACAGTGATCATATGACCCTGGGGCACTGCAACTGTCACAAATGCCTGACAGTTGCCAAGCACTCAAATTTTGGTCAAGTGACTGTGAAGATGCTGCCATGGGTGGAAGTTCAAGGAGACATTGTAAGTCACTTTTTTCAGTGCTGTGGTAACTTTGAACAGTCGCTAAATAAATGGTTGTAAGTTGACAACTACCTGAATTATCCTATATGCTGCTCTTAATGCTTGGTTGTATTCCTGCCTGGAACATCTTCCCCATATGACAACTAACATGCAGAATGATTTACCATTTGGAACCATTTTGATTAAATTTCTCCATGCAGCCTAAAAGATTCATAGATTCCTTTTATACCTAGTGATTATGCCCAGAGCAGTGATTGAATTATTTTGTTGTGATACAGCTGCATAAGACATCTAAGAATCTCAGTCATTTGCACAAGTCTTAACATTTGTCTTTTTCTCCCAACTGGCATCTTATTTGAGCAATGGGTATTGATGGGAATAATCCACATGATGAATTGCCTTTACAGTAAAATTTGGGATCACAGCCATTTGGGGATCATAACATGGGTGAATGTCCTTCCCCAAGACAGGATAAAGCTTGATCAATTTTTCTTGACCAATTCAGACTGAAATCATACTCAGATAAAACAAATAGATTTAATCAGTCCTTTACTACAGAGTTCCCCAACCTTTCCAGCCTTGCGGACTGGCGGGGGGAGGAGAAGGGATGTTTCCATGTGAGCAGCAGGCACGTGCATGCGCTCACCTGCTGCTCATGCAAGTAGGGATGTTTGTGCATACGTATGTTCTCCTGCCTCTTCGAACGGTCTGGTTCTGAACAGCTCACAGCCCAGTAGTGGGCCACGCCCAGGGGTTGGGGATCCCTGCTTTGCTACATCCTTTGAGAACCATGCAGAAATAACATAATATTTATGAAATTTAGAGCTTTTGACTTTTCACTTCTAACTTCTTCCTCTTCCCAACAGAAAGCGTGCTACTCATAGTGCTGGCAAAAGAAAGGGCAGCCAGAAAGACTTGAGACCTCCAGATCTTTGGATACACCATGAAGAGATGGAAATGAAGAACATTGAAAAGCCATCAGGCTCTGATCCACCAGGAAGAGTCTCACCAATCAAGAGCTGTCAAGAAATCACTCCAGGCAGCCACAGCCAATCTGAAACTCAGATGGGCAGCAAGAGTGCCCCACAATCTGGTAATATTGCTTCTTACCATATGTAAAATCCCTAATGAATTCCAGTGAAAAATCACATGAGAAGCAATTATGGCACTTCATCCAGAGGTGTGTATCAAGAGGAGATGCTGTTGGCATTGAGTGAACTTAAGCATCAGTTTAGGTTCATCTGCCCCACATAGTGGTCAGATGAGAAAAAATATAGTCTGTGTGATGTTTTTGATGCCAAATATACCAGTCCCGTATATGTTTGATGGCAAGTAATATTTTACTAATCTTGCTAGCAAACACACGGCAGAGGGAAAGTTCTACAAGACATTAATTCATAAGATTTTGTGGTTGACAATGGCCTATTGATTAGTCTCTAGATATGTTTTGTATTGTGTTTAATGTCTCCATATTTTGTAAGTTCTTGCGTGTCTCTAGATAGAAAGGTTATAAATCAAGGATTGATAGCTTTTTTTCAACCTAAGAACAATTGAGGCTTTCTGCCAACCATGGTTAAAGCCATAGCCCAACTGGATGGAGTCACTGCAGTGGTGGGATTCAGATATGTGAACAATCAATTCTCTGTGTGGATGCCACTTCCGGAAGTCCATTCTGCGCCTGGGCAACAAAAATTAGCTACCGGTTCTGCTGAAGTGGTGCGAACCGGCTGAATCCCACCACTGAGTCACTGCTGATACTGCCAGCACCATGTTTATCTCCCCACCAACCTCATTAATAAACATCATTCAAGCATGCATACACTCCCTTATTTAAACACACTTATTCACACAACCTCTCATACACTTTTATTATTTTTACTTATTTTTCATTCAGTTTAGCCACCCAACTCAGCCAAGTGACTCTGGGCAGCTTACAATTCTAAAACTATAAAACCATTAAAACAATAAAAAACAATAAAAACATCCAAAGAATAAGCACATAGTTAACCAACTAGCATTTAAGCCAAGAAAGGGGGCTTAAATCTTTAGCACATTCTGGCTATCTATCCCGAGCCTGGATAGATAGCCAGGTTTTTAAAGCCTTATGAAAGGCCAACCAGGGTCATTCTAATCTCTGATTAAGATAATATCTGATTATTCTTTAAATTTTACTTGATCACTTGCCACCTCAAGGCCCCAAGATACAAATTAATATAAGGTGCATAGCTGCCCTGACCTTGGGCATTGCAGAAATAGGATATTCTATAAGAATCTAGACTAGTCCTGAGACTGGTTCAGTTCAAAGACCATTCTAGCCCAGCATCTGTCACACTGGCCAAACAGATACTGTATATCAGAAGTTCAGAAGCATCACAAGTTGATGATGGTCCTCTTCCTCTGTTCCTCCTAACAACTTTGTGAGTAAAATGTAGGTTTGTGTGTGGCATCATGGATCTCAGTCAGGGTACTTGACTGGCATCTTTTCATGAATTAAGATCTCAAGCTTTGGATTCTGGTTGGATAAGCAAATTTTTTTCCTACCTAGGATTACATTTAACTGGATCTCAGATATTTCAAATAACACCTTTTTTTTTTATAATCATTAGTAAAAATTAGATCTGAAATCTACAGAGAGGGCAACATGTGTTAATGCAACTCAAAGGCTAAAGCAAAACTCTTGAATAGTAAACAATTGCAAGCAGATTTTCTTCTGCAACTCTAACGCTCATAAAACCAGTAATTGCTATTGCAGATATAAACAGGTTTGTTTATATCAGGGTTTAATATAGATAATAATGTGTATAGCAAATGTGTAATTCCAGATATTTATACTTGTTCGTGTGTGGAACTAAAGCTTCTCATTTTGTGCTATCAGTCTGCCGAATTTTCAACCACAGACTTTGCAATTCTGGCATTGGAGTTTGATTTGAAATTATACTAAAAAATATTAAAATTTTGAAATATGATACCCTAAGATTTTATTCCTGAATGTACTGTTTAAGTTATCAGGATTCATTTGTACAACAATTGATCTTGAGAAACTGGAGATTATATATTGCCTTTTAAATGCTCTCCTGAGGGTATCTGCCCATTCATTAGAATCAGAACAGAATAGAGCTGGAAGGGACCTTGGAGGTCTTCTAGTCCAACCCCCTGCTCAAGCAGGAGGCCCTATACCATTTCAGATAAGTGAATGTCTTCTTAAAAACCTCCAGTGATAAAGCACCCAGAACTTCTGGAGGCAAGCTGTTCTACTGGTTAATTGTCCTCACTGTTAGGAAGTATCTCCCTTATTCCATGTTGCTTCTCTCCTGGGTTAGTTTCCATCCATTGTTTCTTGCCCTGCCCTCTTGTGCTTTGGAAAATAAGTTGACCCCCTCCTTTTTGTGGCAGCCTCTCAAATACTGGAATGTGCTATCATGTCCCCCCCCCCCAGTCCTTCTTTCCTCTAGACTAGCCAAACACAATCTTGCAATTAAGGTTTGGTATAGTGGGCATGCTCCAGGTCTCTTGCACCAGGCCTTGTCTTGCTTTAGGTTTAAACCTTCTCAAGTTAGAAATCCTCAAGACTGGGGTAAGCTGCAATTCTACTTGTCTCTCTTTCTTGTGTTATCCCACGGTCTGTTGGCCGTGGCGAGTTGTCCCATGGCAAGTTGACCTTGGCAAGTCCGCTGGGAATGAATCAACCGCAGTGAGACAGCCAGGGTGAGTCGGCCATGGCAAGTTGTCCCAATCTTTGTTGTTGTTAATTGCGAAGTCGTGTCCGACCCATCGCGACCCCATGGACAACGTTCCTCTAGATCTTCCTGTCCTCTACCATCTTCTGGAGTCCATTTAAGCTCATGCCTACTGCTTCAGTGACTCCATCCAGCCACCTCATTCTCTGTTGTCCCTTTCTTCTATTGCCCTCTTAGCCCTCCATTAATTGATGAAGGTCAGACATTGGGAGAATAATATTGGGATTAAGAGAATAGATATACATACAGTCTGGGCCTCTGATTTATTTTTCTTTCTTTTCATTTTGTATTTATTTTTATTATCCACTTTTTATCACTGTGGTTAGCAACTCAGAGTTGTGTGCCACAAGATGGGTGACTTTTTCTTTTCTTCCTAGAATTTTCCCACAAGTGCAGGGTTCTTTTTTTTTTTTTCAGATCAACTGAGTGTTGATCCATTGGTAGGAACAGGATTTGATCTGATTTGTCACCTGAGCCTGACATTGTGGGCTGAGAGAGTGGCTGGCTTTCAGGGCTAAGGCAGGACTAGAACTCCCAGGCTCCTGGTTCCTAGCCTTGAAAAAAACAAATAAATAAAATCACACAGAATGTCATATGCTGACTGAACCAAATAATTAGCATATGAAAACATGATAATTCTTGCTGTGGATTTCTTACACGGACTATAAGGAAATCTAGTTGCCAACCATATTTTTTGAAAGATGATCAGCATTTCTGCAAAGTATTTTCCATCGGAGCTACAAGGAGACATGACTAAGCTGTGACACAAATTTATAGGGAGGAATTAGCATTCAAAGTCAATTGTGAGAAAATGAGAAGCAATTCATTTGATTCCAAAGTGGCCCTTAATATTTTCTGTGTTACTATTAAGATGGGATGTTGATTGAGTCCCCCACTTTTTTAAATTGGAAGCTATGACAAAACATGTCCATTTATCTTTCCTCTGACTGGGAAGCAAGGAGCCAAACAGCTTGTATTTGAATTTTATTTACTCATTTAAAGCCTTTATATAGCCACTCATCTTATGCTCATGCATTTAAGCTTTGCTTTTTTTCCCCCTTTTAGTTCCTGACACAGAAGAAGTGGGAAGTAGCATATCCACATTGGAACGTTCCCTTGCAGCTCGACGAGCAACCCGTGCCAAGCTCATGATTCCTATGGACTCACAGCCCAGCAATCCTTGTAAGCCTAACACCTACCTTAATATTCAAACAGGAATTCCATTGTCATGTTGCTAGATAACTCTCTTCATTCAGTTGGATAAATAGACGTGTTTACAAGGAAGTCTTCTCCTACGTGATTGTCTCTACCTGCTTGGATCTTCAATGGAGATCCCACCCTAACTCAGGCTGGTGAGTGATGCACAGCTGATGGATATATAGTATGGAGCCATCAATTGTCTTCATTGTCCATGACAATCACTCACGGACTCTCCTAAGAGGGGATCATGCCTAGAAATGCTACAATGGGAATATCAGCCACTATGGTTGATTAGAGTCAGTTTAGTGTAGTGGTAAAGGTGCTGGCCTAGAAACTAGAAGACTGTGAGCTCTAGTCCCTTCTTAGCCATGAAAACTGGCTAGATTACTTTGGGTCAATAACAAGGATACTGTGAGTTCCAGTCCTACCTTAGGCATGAAAGCTGACTAGGTGATTTTGAGCTAATCATCAGGAGACTGTGAGTTCTATTCCCAGCTTAGGCATGAAAGCCAACTAGATGACCTTGGGCTAGTCACTCTTATTTAGCCTAACTCACCTCACAGAGTTCAGGTGACAATGAGGTTTAATCAACATACACTGACAAAAGGAAACTTAACCAGAGTTAGAATAGAATAGAGCTGAAAGAGACCTTGGAGGTCTTCTAGTCCAACCCCCTGCTCAAGCAGGAGAACCTATACCATCTCAGACAGGTGAATGTCTAGTCTCTTCTTAAAAATCTCCAGTGATGGAGCGCCCATGATTTCTTGGGGCAAGCTGTTCCACTGGTTGATTGTCCTCACTGTCAGGGAGTTTCTCCTTAATTCCAGGTTGCTTCTCTCTTTGATCAGTTTAATTCCCATTTCTTAGACATACAAGTAATTCTTAACTTACAACCATATTTGGGGCCAGAAATTCTGTTGCTAAGCAAGACAACTGTTAAGTGAGTTGTGCCTGATTTTACGGCCTTTTTGCCACCACTGTTAAGTGAACCACTGCAGTGGTTCAGTGAATCATACAGTCATTAAGTGAATTTAATGCTCCCCATTGATTTTGCTTGTCAGAAGCTGAGGTCTCAAATAGCAACTTTAAATCCCTGGGATAGTGCAACCCATCATAAATGCCTGCCCATTGCCAAGCACCTGAATTTTGATCACATGACTTGGGGGTGCTGCAGTGGCCTTAAGTGCGAGGATTAGTCTTAAGTTCGAAGTCACTTTTTTCAGTGATGTTGTGACTTTGAAAGGTCATTAAATGAATGCTCATACGTCAAGGACTAGCTGTAATTTGAATTGCAAATAAATTATCCCATGTCATTTATCAGAACTGTTGGAATGATATTTTCACAGCTCAGGTACAACAGTTTCTTGCTCTATTTTTTGGGAGTTCTACCTTGGACTTTTAAGAGAACAAACCTTTCTCTCTATTAAAAAAAGGGAGGGGCTGAGACAATCCAAGCATATATGTTAAAGCCCATCTTCTAGAATAACAGAGTTGGAAGGGCTTAGAGGTTTTTTTAGTCCAACCCAAGCAGGAGACTTTATACCATTTCAGACAAATGGGTGTCCAATCTCTTGTTAAAAATCTCCAGTGTTGGAGCATCCACAACTTCTGGAGGTAAGCTGTTCCACTGACTGTCAGAAAATTTCTCCTTAGTTCCAGGTTGGTTCTCTCCTTGATTAGTTTCCATCCATTGCTTCTTGTCCTGCTTTCAGGTGCTTTGGAGAATAGCTTGACCCCCTCTTCTCTATAGCAGTCCCTTACACTTCAACGGTATCTGGCATTTATAAGGGTGCTGAATGCATGTTGACTATTCACAACACAGCCACTAAAAAAAAAAAAAAAAAGCAAAGAAAACATCTTCTGAACAACTTGGAAAAGCTGCTAGTGCTGGATAAAGCACAGAAGAGATTCAGCTTTCCCTTTTAATTGCTATCCGTATTAAGGATCCCTTGATTTAAGTCTCTTATCTAAACAATGAAATAAGGCATTCAGTTTGGTAAGAACAGTTTCATCAGGTATTGATTATTTTAAAAAGAGAACCAAAAGGCCTTCCACTTACCCACAAAGACAAAATTGTTCTAAAATTGGTTGAGACAATTGGTGATCTACTAGCTAACTGTGCAATTGCTTCTTATACACCATGGTTGAAACACTTTTTACGTTGCTGGAAGTAAACTGCAAGTAGTTTTTGTTTTTTTTCCAATTCTGCTTTGGGATTATTGATGTGTACAATAGAAAAACAACATTTTATAGAAATAGAGATATGAAAAACTTACAGTATGCATTGGGCCAATCTTCTTAATCTGATCCCTTCCAAGATGATATTCCTAGAGGTCATCAGGTTGGGGAAGGTTGACTTAGCAGATCATAAGCAACAGGGATGTAAATATATATCAAAGGAGGGAAAGGATACAGGGATTATATAGCTGGGCAAGCCAACAATGACAATAATTTAAAGTACATGTCAGCACCAGATCATTAATTGAAGTGTAATTACCAGACATTAATATTGATATAATTGACCACCAAACAAAGAACAGGCAGAGAATTTCTTCCACAGTTGATGGAATAAGGACAAAAATTGAGCTTCTTTAAAGTGTGAGTGAAGAATGACACTTGGGAATTTTCCCCATATGTAACTAGCAACCAAAAAAAAAAATACTGTACATTAGTTATTTAAAAAAACAAAATCTTCTGATTCATTGGCTGAGTGTTTGATTGATTTTTCAGTGTATATGCCATTCACTTCCAAATAACTTTGTGGAGATCTTCCCCAAAATGCCTCTGGGAAGTCCCCTACCCCTAAATTGATGGAAAGCAGTTCCTGGGTCCCATTTTGTCAACCAATAATAATTGTTTGCTGGCACACTGTCAGGGTAATAGTGAAAAGTCATCATGGTGAAGTGCCCTAGAGCAGAGGTCTCCAACCTTTCTCAGTTGGCAGACCAGAGGGAGAGGGAGGGGGAAACATTTTACACATGTGCGCGTGCGCACACACAAATGGGGGTGCGAGCATGCACGACACAAACAGGGTGGTGCTAACACCCACATGACACTCACTAGCACTGCCCCGTTTTTGTCATGCGGGCACTAGCACCACCCTGTTTTCGCCGCACAGCCCCCCGTTTGCATAGCGGCAGCACGCTAGCACGAGTGGGGGTGAGTGTGCACACATGTGCATGCACTGGCCAGCCTGGTAGTGGCCCGTGGCCCACAGGTTGGGGACCCCTGCCCTAGAGAGACCATTGGTGTGTAGATTTCTCTAATTGATTTTTAAAACACTAATTGTAAAGACTTCTTTACAATTAGTCATGTACTAGACAACCTGTGATCCATTGAGTCATTCTTTTTTCCACCATATAATATAGGATTGGGTCATTTTCCATCCCTTCACGAACCTCAGGAGAAACCCAGTGAAGTCTCCTTCTCCTTCTCCTTCTCCTTCTCCTGCCACTTTGCTGAGGGAGGAAACAAAAGGAGCACCAGACCATAAGGGACACTGCATCCCCATTCTCCATTCTGGCATGTCCACATGGGCCCCCTTCCTCCAGGGAGGAAAAGGGCTCACCTTTCAATCACCAGTGCCTCAATTAATCAGTGTAACAGCTTGCCGTCAGAAGTTGTGGGTGTTCCATCACTGGAGACTTTTAAGAAGAGATTGGGCAGTCACTTGTCTTAAGTGATAAAGAGTCTCCTGCTTGAGGAGGGAGTTGGACTAGAAGAGCTCCAAGGTCCCTTCCAGCTCTATTCTGACTGACTGATATGGGAAAGAAAGGCCTCCCTATTCCATGCTTCTGCCCTGGATTTCCTGCCAGTTGCAAACTTTAATTTGCAACAAACTTTAATTTGCTGTGCAGCTCACAACATGAATTAAAAGTAACAAGCTTGAAATCAATAGCTCACAGTAGAAATTTTGAATTAAGCGAAAGAAGCAGAAAAAATGCAAGCCAGTAGCATTCTTTTATAAAAATGTACAAAACAACCTTGAAAATGATAGAAACATTCAGCTCCCACCCAAACACCATCAAAAAGACTACCCAGATGTGAAACAAACAACACTCAAAGGGTTCTGATTATCCAAAGGAACAGTCTGGAAATCTAATCTGCTTCTCTAGTTTGTAATTGTTTTGTAAAAGCAGAACTTGTAATTGGACAATATGAATTTGTGTCTTCATTCACTTCTGCCACCATAAATCAGCTGGGCTACCACTGAGCCTGTCACAGGAGAAGGCTTTGGCACTCCATGGTTGCAAACTTATTTATCCATTTGTCAAGTAGGAGGCCTGGAGCTAGTCTGAAGATAGCTGTCAGTTATTTTAATGACATGATCTTATCCCTTTATCTGTGCATGTACATACATACATACACTCAGATGCACAAATGCTTTATCAAAAAGAATTAATCATCTTCTTTGTTCCTCAAAATAAGTCTTTATGCACCATAGTTTCAAAGGCTATGGTGTGAATATTTATTTGCAGTTCTTGTGCTTCTGCTTTTCAAAAAAGCCTACAACTCTCTGGACAGTTTGTACTTGAATTTAGCAGCAGGGAAGAATCCCAGCCTTCTTTCTCTTTTGGAAATGCAGGTGGCAAAAAAGAGAAGTAGATCCATTAGAATACATTCAGACTAGGAGTTCTTAGCAAAGAATGTCACCATGTTTTGTAGTTTTCCCATCTGAGTATAAATGCTGCATATTCACCGATCAGTTCAATAGCTTATGAACCTAATAATGGCAGCCATGTTAGCTGAGGGAAAGGATCTGAGTAGATGTGTCATTAAATTAATTCCACAGCATGAATCAAATATGCTTAGATTTTTTTACTCTCATCCATTTGAGCAAGACTGACTTGATTTTAATATGCATCAGATGAACAATTATTATTTGTTCAATATAACAAAATGCCAGGTTTTCTTTTTTGGATTAGTATCTTGGAGGTACAGATTTGGCCTCCGAATTAAGAACAAAATTCTGCCTCCTTGAAAAAGATGGAAATAAATGTATAATTTTGCTGCTATCAGTAAGTAGAGTAACAATACGAGGTACCACAGGGGTTCTTAAACTTTTTGCCATCACAACTCATTTTAGTGTAATCTTAATTTACACACCTACGCTAAAAATCCAAACACCAAAATGAACACAAATGAACAACATCAAGAACAAAAAGCAATACAATAAAAATTTGGGGAAGGTACATTTATTGTAACCTATTATGTATTACAGTACAATTACAAT
>JALGBA010000226.1:1587500-1817500 GCA_023970755.1 Azemiops feae | reverse complement strand
GATAAACGTACTTAGTCAAAATTTCATCATGTCTAAAAGTTCTATTCAGTTATCTTTGAAAATCCTCATTTCTCTGATTTTTGTGATGCCTAAAAGTGCATATACTGGGAGAGAAATAATAGCAATAGCAATAGCACTTAGACTTATATACCTCTTCATAATGCTTTACAGCCCTCTCTAAGTGGCTTACAGAGTCAGCCTATTGCCCCCAACGAACTGTATCTTCATTTTACCGACCTCAGAAGGATGGAAGGCTGAGTCAACCTTGAGCCAGTCAGGATCGAACTCTTGGCAGTGAGCAGAGTTAGCCTGCAATACTGCATTCTAACCACTGTGCCACCATGGCTCATAAAAAATAAATGTTAATAAAATTATATATATATATATATATGATTCTCAAATAGTTGTAGAACCTCAACAAGAATGAATTAATTTAAGATTGGAAATAAGTGAGAAACAGAGAGAAACTAACACCAACATCTTTCTCCTTTGGAAAATCAGACATTTTGTTCTTTCTATACCTGTTGTTTATCAGGGAAAGAGTAGCGAGAAGCACATAACCAATTTTTAAAAACCTTAAGAACTGTTCTTCTTTCCTTTTGAAGGAAACACTAGGAAAATTTCAAATGTATTCTTATTTATTCTTGATTATCTATAGCCTTCACCTTGTTTCCTTTTGCAATCATTCAAAGGAGGGGGAAGTCTTTTTCCTTCCACTTGACAAACTGTGAACTGGGAATAAGAGAGAATGATTATTCTCCTGATTAAATTTCTTCAGTTGTTGCCAATAGTACACCTGGTGTCTGGACTCCTTTCCTTGTTAAAGCATGATGTGCTCTTAAGCGATCAGATGAAAACAATGTATTACCATTGACATGTAACAAACTTATCAAGTAAGTGCTTTTCTTACTTTCTTACTTTCCCCATGCTTGGTTAGAGACTACTTCAGGAATCCCAAAAGAGCTCACCCTGAACTTTACACTATATTTTTTTTCTTGACATCTATATATCTATATCTAGACAGACAGACAGACAGACATTGATTAGCAGGGCATCAAAGACAGCAGAAGACGTGTGTGTGTGTGTGTGTGTGTGTGTGTGTGTGTGTGTGTGTGTGTGTGTCATTGATGCCCTGCTAATCTGATGCATATTTTTTTTTGAAAAGAAACAACATCAATACTTTGAAGTCTTTGTCACATTAGATGTTCCAGTGCAAACCAGCAGCAACAATGTTTGGGCTTGATTGAAATGTGACACCTGACACATGAAATAAATGTAGAAATTAAAATTTAATTAAAATATAAAATTAAAATGTAGGGAAAGGGTATGGAAAAGAGCAACAAAGATGATAAGTGAACTAAACTATGATGAATGATTGAGGGAACTAGGTATGTCTAGTCTAACAAATGGAAGGATTAAGGATGACATGATAGCAGCATTCTAATATTTGATGGGTTCTCATAAAGAAGAGGGTGTCAACCTCACAAAGAAGAGAGATCCACCCTAGAACTGAGGAGAAATTTCCTGACAATAAGAACAGTTAATCAGTAGAATGGCTCACCTCCAGAAGTTGTGGATGCTCCATCACTGGAGGCTTTCAAAAAGAGACTGGGCAGCCATTTGTCCAGAATGTTATAGGATCTCCTGCTTAAGCAGGTGTTTGGACTAGAAAACCTCCAAGGTCCTTTCCAACCCTCTTATTCTATGTTCTATGTATTAAATTGCTCATTAAGATATCTCAGACTAATATAGTAAATGCCATGGTTCAAGGAACCAGTGACTAGATTTAAAGATGGTAGCGGGAGTATGAAACTATGCAGATTACAAACTTGCCAATGAAGAGTTACCAAGGGGAAAGATGTAGTCCTGGTGTCTTTCCAAATTGCAGAAGAAAGTCAGGTCAACCTGGAGAAACCAATGGCAGTGATTTTATAAATTCATTTGCAAAGCAGTGGCACGCTAGATAAATGCAGCAGACATTTTTAACGTAAGCTGCTGAGATCCCTACCCCTTTGTAGACAAGTACAAATGGTGTGTTGCAGTAACTCAGTTCCAAGTAACTTGCCCTGCATTATTACATGACTGAACATTCTATTGATTGGAAAGAGCCACCCTACAAATCCATCATGTGGAATCACATTAGAGAGAGCTTCACCATTGAGTGTAGCCATTCACTCTGCCCAATGGGCCGTATTTGGATTTCTCTTTTGTCTGTTTTTGAAATCTATTTTAGATAAATGTGGAGGTAGGAGTGGATGATATCAGGGCTGGGGGGGGGGAAATCACCCTCAGGAAAAAGAAATCCATTCAACCATCTGCTGCAAGAGAAATAGAAGAAAATAAGAGAGACCGGCAGAGTTCAGATGTTAAACCTGTCTGCCATATTGACCACTGTCAAAAATGGCTGGTAGCAATAGTCCAAAATAATGGCTTTATATTGACTTCTTTTTTTAATGCCTTTTGCTAGGAGGGGAAAAACATGGCTATTTTGTCAAAGTAATCTCATTCTATAGATCAGCTTCACGGTGTGAAAGGAGTGTTATGGAGACATATGAATGGTATTTTCTCAAATATTGAGGATGGATGTGTTTTAATTCCCTGCACCTTGAATAACGAGACTGTTGTTGCAGCCAATGTAAGAAAAAAATTGCTTTTTTCGATGTGGGCTCTCCAGACCAGCAAGTAGGGCTGGTTCAAAAGGCTCACACCACATGTAGCTGCAGAAAAAATGGGTGGGGGTCTAAGCCAAAGCTTTCCCCATTCCCCATACATCCTCCTTGTACATGCCTGAGGCCACCATGGTCCCCAGCCTTTGGCTATTGCCAATTCCTGTGTCCATTCTGTTTGATCCATTCCTGGCTGAGCAGACAACAAAAAGACAAAAGCATTAGGTCATAGAAGCAACGGAGGAGAACCAAGTCAGAACATTGCAAGTGACAACGGGTGCTGCTCAAGCTGAGAATAGTAAGAGAAAAGCAATTTGCATTACCAGACATCACTGAGAATTATGCTGGACGTGCAATGTTCTGTATGTCCACCAGACTACGGGTCCACAATCCAGCTTGCCTATCCATTGCATCTCACGCCTCTGGTAGCATACAGTCCAGATCTTTTAAATGTTGCTTCCATTCACCCACCTCTGGTAGACTCACCTGTTGTCCACCTCATTGGTCTGCTCATTTTTTGGCTCTACTCCTAACATCTCAGGCAAGCCTAAAAAAAAACCTCTATTGGTTTACAAATCCCCGGGCTCCTTGTATAAAAGGGGTGGAGCCAGTGTTGTTCTGTTCTGTTTTGTTTGAAACTAATAAAGAAGCACTTGCTTAACGTTTGGTCTATTCAATGCCTTACCAACGCAAAGAACAGAACAGTCACTATCCAAGAATATGTAAAATGCCATCTTTAGAGTAGCTACAGGTTGAGAGTTTCCTATCAATGGATCAGATGATTTCCGAATTCTACAGCTCTTTGGATTTTTTTTTTTCCTGGTGCTTTCAGCTACCTGCTTTGAGGTCATGTGGTGTGATTTGTCTGAGATGAAATGATGTTTGAGACTTGGACCAAAATAGGCATAATTCTTGTTTTACTTTTCAAACTGATTTATAGAGCCTCTGAGCTTTACAAGTACAATCCAGACAAATTATCACTTTGAACAGGCAATTCAACCCCCTCTCTAGCAACAGTCTGATTTGGAAGGATTGCTAAGAAGAAAATAAGCAAAAGCACCTTTGTTCTCCAACCATTAGAGGAATGAGAAGAGCTTAAGATTACAAAAGAAAGCTCTGGCAAATGTTAATGCCCTTGACTTCCTGTAATGCCTCCAGATTATTAAAACGGAAATGCTTGCACTTTAATGGTTTCTGTTTAGTTAGCCTGTTATTAAGAGCTTAGAGCTAGAGCTAGAGGTAAAGTTACACTCACGTGTATTTATTGCCTAGAGATTTCCAATGGTTTTACCCCCTTCCTAGGTATTTTGAACCACCAGCCACAATTTTTATTTTATTTTTGCAAACTAGTGACTAGCCAGCCAAAGCTCAACAGTCTGTTCTCAGTATGTAAAGAAGCAGAGTGCTGGTAACCTCTAACCCAGGGGTGTCCAACCTTAGCAACTTTAACATTTGTGGACTTCAATTCCCAGAATTCCCCAGCCAGCATGGGGAGTTGAAGTCCACAAGTCTTAAAGGTTGCCAAGGTTGGACACCCCTGCTTTAGCCAAAGTACGGGTTCTGGAAACTCTCAATCTGAGTTGTGTGACCACTAAATAGTAACCATGCCCAATGGCATAAGAATTGAGAGAATTTTAACCTCTGTGAATTCAACAGTGCTTTAACTTTTAAACCACTGTTGCAGTTGTCCCTTTTAGGTTTTGGGCTTCAGGATGCCACTAGCGTAGGAAGACTGTTGTGAATTTTAGTAGCCTGAAAATCTCACAAGACAGTTTCACACAATGATCTAGTTATAAATGATATAATGATCACAGCATCATTGTTAACTATGGTCAAAATAGCTCCGACACAGCAGAGTAGTGCTAATACTCAGATGTTCATCAAACATTCCCCAATTCATGGTGGGAAGAGCAAATGTAAACAGCTATAACATTAAGTAAGCAGGGCTGTCCTTACAGTATGTTCTGAAGCCTATCTAGCCCAACAGATGACAGGGACCATGTGAAAGATATCATAACTGGATCTAAATTCTCAATATCTTCTCAATATCTTTAATAGTACCATTGCATGGGTCAATGACTGACCTGATTATTGGAGAACACGAATGGGTGCTCCTTTGATGTAATATATTTCTACCACTTAAATAACCGTCTCTAAGTTTCTTTTAATTAAAGAATAGAGGGGAAAAAGAACTTATCCTGAAGCTATCTTGGCCACATCTATGGCTACTAGCAACAGAAGGCAGGAGACGTTTTATTGGAGGAATAGATGTCGGGGGAAAACTGGCCAAGCCACAGGGAGCAGTCAAATGGGGAATTAGTCTGGAATCCATACATGGGCATAAGAGAGTGAAGCCTGACCCACTCCAATGCCGTTAAATCTTTTCTAGTCTGACCCAGGTGCAAACTGCAAGCCTGAGAAAGTTCCTGAGTTATAGGCTGAGCAATAAAATAGCCAATTGAATACTTTACATGTAGCTCTGATTGTTCATGCCTGACATTAGCTTATGGAGGAAACTTGATACAAATTGAGTCTTCTCCTCCTTTTCCTTCCTGCTAGGCAGGAAGTCTTAGAATTTCAAGTACAGCATACATGGAAACTTTATCAGACTGAGAAGTCTGGTCAGATCTATAATTTGCAAGAACCTAAATGGATTGCTCAGATAACCATTGCATCTGTTGGAATTCTTTGCTTCCCTCTCCAGGTTAATTATTAATAAGATGAAAGGAAGTTTAATCAACTATTATTTTGTGCATTATTACGGTGGGCTGTGACAGTATTGTCAACCTGGTTTTTGGATCGCTATACTACATATAACAAAAAGTGTGTTATTCTAATGGCCCTGCCAGGGGTTTCTTTAATTTGAAATGATTACTCATTATCAGGCCTTGGAGTTCTTCCTGTGGCTGTTGCATTTAACTTTGTTTTCTTGGGGCCAATGGAGCAGTTGCTGATGGGAATAAGTGCAAAAGTGCAATCATTTGACATGATTTTTGTCCTTGCAAGGGTTGTAACCAAGCAACAAATGGACATGAAAATTGAACCAAACACTCATTTCTCTGCAGGTGGCCCTCTGAAGTTATTCCTGTATCACATTGGCAGAATGGTCTAGACTGCAGGCATTAGGTCGGCCAAAGTTGTATTAATCAGCCTGCAATCATCCGGCCTGCGTACAAAATAAGTGGCAAGAGGAGGAGGAGGGAAATTGGGATGTTGTTGTATATGGCAACCTCTTGTGGCTCGATTGCCTTTCGCTTTTATTTCTGCTTCAATTTTTGCATTAATTCCAGTTCGTGGGATTGCTAGCAAACATGGGGATAGTAACAAATAATAATGGCAGAAGCAACCCTTAGTATTGTTATATACCAGTGTAACCTCAAATGTTGAACCTGCAAGCTGATGCTACAGAAGAGGATAAACCTCCAGGTCTGAGAGGACTCTCTATGACTCAGACAATTATGATACTGGAGGCTAAAGCATATCAGGAACGGCTGCTGGAATTGGGTATGTCTAGTTTAATGAAGAGAAGGACGAGGGGGGACATGATAGCAGTGTTCCAATATCTCAGGGGTTGCCACAAAGAAGAGGGAGTCAAGCTATTCTCCAAAGCACCTGAAGGCAGGACAAGAAGCAACGGATGGAAACTAATCAAGGAGAGAAGCAACCTGGAACTGAGGAGAAACTTCCTGACAGTTAGAACAATTAACCAGTGGAGCAACCTGCCTCCAGAAGCGGTGAATGCTCCAACACTGGAAGTTTTTAAGAAGAGACTGGACAGCCATTTGTCCGAAATGGTATAGGGTTTCCTGCCTGAGCAGGGGGTTGGACTCGATGACCTCCAAGGTCCCTTCCAACTTTATTATTATTATTATTATTATTATTATTATTATTATTATTATTATTATTATTATTATTATTATTATTATTATTATTATTATTATTATTATTATTATTATTATTATTATTATTATTATTATTATTTAGAAACAGTGGAAGGCAAATTGTTTGGAAAACTGCAGATATTGCAAGTATAGGAAATATTAAATAGTGGTCCATTGTTTTGTACTACTTGATGCCAGGGAAGGATCAATGCTCCATTACGCATGTGTAGCATTAAATCATTATTAAGTCCAGCTCAGCATTCTTGTTGAAAGACTTTCTTGAGGTTTCAATCAAAAATCTTCATGGGGCTTATCAAGACTAAACTTGAGACTTATGTGCAGAGTCTTTGTCTTTAATTTCTGCCATGGGAAGAAAGCAGCTTAATCAACTATCAATTTTGGGAAGCAAAATTCACATTCAAATCTGATACACCATTGTAGAAAACAAATTTCTATGTTGAATAGAAATCTGCAATCAGGGTGGAGGCAGGTGACAAAAATGCCTAGTGACATCATAGCACTAACTCCTCCTCCCTTTATGTATATCTATGCAATGTTGCAACACAAGTACAAACTTAAGGAAATATTTGTGATATGATGACACACTGCAAGTTCCCTAATCTTCCTTAGGGATGGCTCTTAGATGCAGTTAGTTTCAGTTGTAAAATTTGAAACATATAGAATTTACTTAAATTCTAAGAATTTAAGAATTTATCTTAAATTCCTACAGATTTGTTTATCAGGTTCCCTGAGCTTGATCAGAATGCATATATTTGATTTGCAGATAGCTGTTGGCTCAAAATTTGATTTAAAATGAATAACCAACTCTTGACACCTATTTTTAAAGATTTCCCCAGAATGTGTGTGTGTGTGTGTGTGTGTGTCTTGTTTTTTTTACCACCCATGAATGCTCTGAATTGACTCCTAACTTTGATTGTACTCCATTTCATGGCTTAAAAATTCAAGAGCAGAATCATTTTAAATATTTACAACAAAAACAAGAAAGTTTTGTGCCACCTTAAAGACAAAAACAGTTAAAAGTTAATAAAATGGTTAGTCATTTAAGTACCATAGCATTCTCACTTCTTTATTTCCCTAAAATTCAGATGCAAAGCTGGATTGGACCAATAATTCTGAGAGCTTCAACTATTAGATGTTTACTCTTTTTTAAATAGTATTTTGCGACCAAACGTGTGTTAGGGGACATTGAATATTTTGTTGTTAGATTTTAATTATATTCATAGATGCGGTTGGGTTGACTCTTTTATATTGTTTTGCACTGCCCAGAATCTTGGGACTGAATAATATAAACATTCATTTTCTAATAAATAATAAATACAAATTGATATTTGACATCTCAAACTGAACTGTACTAATAAACATATGTTAAATCTTATTTTCCACAATAGGTTGATATAAACCAGAAGGAGGAATAATTTAAAACTACCAGTGAAGATCCCTTTTTTTTCTGAGGATTGCCCAGTTAATAATCATTATGTTATTTATATGTCAGACTGAACCTCCTAATTCCTAGCAGTTGGTTCATCTTGGATGCTGTTAGTCTCCTACCTAGGATTTCTCCCTGCAGCCCAGCCTTATGAAGATCAAAAACAAAATTATTTGGGTTATCCTGTGTAAAGCCTTGAAATACAAAATGTAATAAAAATTGTGCCAATCAGGGAATACAGGAATTATTTGCATAATCAATGCATATGGAAGGTTTTAATAAGAAATTCCGTTTCAGAATACTCAAGTTGAAGTTCTACTTAGAAAAAAGAGTTCACTGGGAAAAGGAAAATAGAGGAAAAAACAACAGAACAAAACATTACCCTAGCCCTAACCTTAACCCTAACCCAAACACATTAGTCTACATTACTTAAGAGTAATATAGACTATATACAGCTAAAACTCTCATGTCTGTTTGTTTATAACCAACTGAGTGAATCTGTGCATCATAGAGCAACAATTTTTGAATCAACATACCTCAAATGGGCTAACTTATGGAATGCATCCCAAAAATGGGACTCACGACTCCTACGGCAAGATTTATTTATTTATTAGATTTTACTCCCAGCTTTATTACTTTATAAAATTTATAAAGTTGTGGCTGCTTCACTGCTGTTGTGCTGTCACAGTCAGCTGCAGTTATATAATCATCATTTCCAACACTCCCTGCCAACTTTCCACAAAGAAAGTCAATGGGGAAGCCAGCAGGAAGTCGAAAGTTGCTTCAGCTCCTACTGTTTTGTTTTGTTTTTTGCCTGCCTGTGCTCATTCATTCATGTTTAAGTAAGGAAATATCTTTGAAACATTGACCAAATGGGTCACAGGTTGTCTAATTTTTAAATAAGATCAGTACTATCAGCCTACCTAAATTTGTTTTCTTCACTCCTGGAATAAGCTCTTGGGTTTCACTAATATTCACTGCAGAGATGAATCAGTTTTCTATTTGATTGCTTCTAAGCAGGTCCTCATTCCTTCTTTTTTCATATTCTCTTTAGTTTGATAGAATATGAGGGATGAGCCCAACTAATCTCTGTAGTTTGCTTTACCAAACCAACAACAATGTGCCATGTGTGAGGTCCTTGATCTATGCAGCAAATCAAAAAATCTCTAAGCTCATCTGCCTAATGACCATAACAATGCATCCTAGTTTATACAAATGGACCTGCATGGAATAGGCTTTATGAAGAAACACAAAAATAAATTCCATTACGACTCTCAGAAGTTTATCAGATGAATCTGTGATTAAAAAAAACAGAAATGAAAGGTATAATAAGCAATACATTAAAATTATATAAAAATGGTCATGAGAATTAAACATATTAATGGAAAAGATGGTGGAGGTAAAACATTCTTCCCACCCAGGGATTGGTTGACATAAATTAGTCTTTAGTCAGGGGTCTGCAACCTGTGGTCCGCGGCCCGGTACCGGGCCCCATTTGCACATGTGCGGGAGCACTAGCACCACCACCAGCGTCACATGAGCACTGGCAGCCTGTTTGCGCCTATGTGCAAATGCTAGCGGCCTGTTTGCACACACTACAGCCCACTTGTGCATGCACGCAGGTGCCAGTGCCTCCACCAGCACTGCCATGGGTGCGCGTGGCCCACTTGCATATGTGCATAGGTGCTAGCTCTGCTGCCGTGCACGCACCCATTTGCACATGTGCGCACATATGCACACACATTTCCCTGCTCCTCCCTTTCCCTCTGGGCCACCAACCCAGAAAGGTTGAGGAGCTCTGCTTTAGGTGATAGTGAGGTACCATACCAAAACGGAAGTTCTGAAGTTTGCAATAACATTTGAATTGAATTGTAATGATTATTTGCAGATTGATAAAGAGATGTTATAGAACAGGGGTGTTCAAACTTGGCCCTTTTATGAGTTGTGGACTTCAATTCCTAGAATTCCTCAGCCAGGCATGCTGGCTGAGGAATTCTGGGAGTTGAAGTCCACAACTCATAAAAGGGCCAAGTTTGAACACCCCTGTTATAGAATGAGCTAGCTGCTAGTTTCATTGAAATACTTGCCTTATCATTGAAATACTTGCCTTCTTACCCAATCATAAGACGGTTATCAGAAAGAAAAATCAGAACATCTCCACCCTAATCTACATGAGGTTAAATTAGTTCTAATTAGGAAATAGTTCAATTGCTGGAGTTCTTGTAACTCTATACCATTTTTATCAATAAATCTTGCTAAAGAGAACTTTGTAAGAATTGTGTTTGGAAGAATCACTTCTGGTTTGAGGCAAATGCTAAAGAACCTGACAGAATTGAATCTGAAGATTAAGAGCCAGAGTACAGATGTTTGGTAGAAAGGATAATTAAGAGATGAGGCACCATTACTATTGGTTTGATTCTCATGAATTGTCATGGACATTTTATGGGACAAAGTAAATAACTGTAAACTGAGTTGATAAAGGAGAGCTTACAAACCATCTTTCTCTGAGATTGGAATTATTAAGAAGAGATATCAGGTCTTAACTGATATCCCAATAGCATACCTAAGAATTCCCTTAACTTGCTTATGGGCAAAAGAATGGTACCATTCACTGCTATGGAGAAATGAATTCTTTAAGATACATTGCTACTCTTCAAAGTAGCTGAAGAGACAATGAATAATCCCTGTTAGCACACAGATCTGTCTGAGGAATACTTCAGCTCATATTCTCCATCAATCATAATCTAAACAGTTGAGATAAAGATGTGACTCTTAAAAAAGATTATTTTGCCAGATTTTCCAGGAGGCTTTTGCACTGAACATCTATAAAATATTCAGAGAAGATTATGACATGTGAAATACAATCGCATCCCTAAAACAACTTTCCAGAGTCTTCAAACAAAAACAAAGTCAGGAACAAATCACCATGGTGATAAGGGAACAATATTTCTTTATGTCTAAGTGAGCTTACAGCTCTAATGGGCTTTCAGACTGGTTACATTTTCTTTCCTCTTCTCTTACAGCAGTGAGTGAAGGACCAGCCACACCACAAAGTTCCATGTTATCGCAAACACAGCCTGAACATCCAAGCAGTGAGGAACCTCCAAGCAGGACTATTCCTACTGCATGTGTCCGGCCTACACATCCCCTCCGCAGTTTTGCCAACCCCTTGCTACCTCCGCCAATGAGTGCAATAGAACCGAAAGTCCCTTATACACCACTTTTATCTCAAGCAGGTATGGAAACTGTTGAAATGAATGTTGGCTAGGGAACAAAACCTTGATGCATAACATGCAGATGTTATTTCTCTTTATCCCCATGATCTTTCTTAACCTAATCTACTAATAACATTGCAAACCCAATGCTGTGCTTGGAAACTCAATGGAAATAGAGCTTAAGAGTCAGTTGCTATCTCAGAAGTAGCACATCAGGAGACAGATGTAAAGTTGCTTCCAACCAGCCCTATGATGAATTGAAATGTAAACTGCACTGTTGTCAGTAGATTACAGTAAGGGATTTTTAAAAAAAGCCATTGTAGACAAAATTTGATCATTTTGTGGACAAAGTGCTGACTCTGAAGCTTAGCTAAAGAAAAACTCAAAGGAGCCCAGCGTTCTCTTAACTTCTGAGAAAGTGATGACACAGATAAATGGTAAAACAAAGTAACTAAAAGGCTAAAGGATGGATCAGGATTTTGGTTTGAATCTTATCTCCATGTGAAGCTAAGCCCCAAAATGATGTGGAACAATTCAGCCAGAATTCAGTTCTTTATTTGCTTACAAACAACAGACAGAATCTTGACAGACTAAACCTACATTATTGTTACTTGGGAGTATTCTGGGAGATTCTAGGGAGTTCTTCTCTCACCTATCCAGCTCCGGGCTCTGTTGCCTCTTCCTTTTTTAGAATGTGCTCCCGCTTTCCTGAGAAACCATCTCATCACTGTAGTTCAGCACATTCTGCCAAAAACTCATGGGCTGATGCTATTACGGTTGGTCAGCCTTATTTCCAATATGAAGCAAAAAGTATTGCTTTGTCATGAAGAAAAATCCTAGATTCAAATCTTCCTGTTGGGATGTTTGCACTGGGAAATGATGGCAATACTCATCTAGAAGGAATATTTAGGTCTTGCTTCTAAGAAATTTTAGTTCTTAGACTATTCTTCTCACTCCAACTCAATGCACACATTCATCATGATTTATCTGATTTTACAATTTTGGTACAATCCAAGCACACATAAAAAGAAGGCCAATCCTATTTTTTAAATAAAATTAAGATAAAATAGACTGGCATTATATTTTAAGCTTGTTTAAGTAATAACTTCTGTGATTCTATGAAAGTTCTTCTATGAAGAACTTCTTCAGTCTATAAAATGTTTTTAAAACAAAAGGACACTACTGTGAATGGCATCTGTCTGATAGTTACCAGTGTGCTAATAGCTACCTGTTATTCCCATAGTAACTACTGATATAAATAGTCATTTCTTAAAAACTCTAAATATATTTGTATGGTATAGAGCCAGAATTATCTCTAACCACTTAGTATTGTTTTATATGTTGGAAGTTTTCCTTGCAATGTGTTCTTGATGTAAACTTAATGTAAGTTTGAGTTAGGTTTGCGGATGAAACCTCTGAATGCAAAACTTTATCATTTGTTTTGGTAGATATTTCTGCTGAGATCTTGTTTTGCCAAGTGTTAGGGCAATGGTCAGATGCCCAGGCAACTGGGGTGGTTGTTGTTGTTTTGGATCCAGAGACAATGAGCATTCTAGTGAATAAAGAGATTTTAAGCTTTATTAACTCAAGCAAACAGATTTAAAAGCATAACAACAGAAAAGGAAAAGGAAAAGGAAATAGAACAGAGTAGGTAAATAATGCATACCAAGCAAGATGATACTCAAATCTCTTATAAGCTGTCAGGAGCACCTTAATAATAACACCAGTGATAACAAGGGCGGTCAATTTCCATAGTAACCAATGCTAGGTTCTCTGCAGAAGTGGCCCACAAACAAAATAACCCCAAGGTTTTTTATCAAAACTTGGCACCAGGACTTCATGGATTTGCTTCTATCAGGATGAGACTGCAAGACTTGACCTTGACAGGGTGGCACATGACTCTAGAATGGGAACTGAAGGTCTGAGACTTTCACAGATTTACAGCTGTGTGAAAATCCCCCTCCCTTCTCCTTTATTCAGTAAACAAGACTTCTTCTTTTTTAAAAAAAGCAGGTTACCTCAGAAAGGGCTCTAAACTTCTAAACTTTTCTTAACATGAAGGAGAAATCAACATATGTCACAAAGCTCCTTGAAATAACAATGGTCTTCTGCACTGCTTCTGCACACCATATTTGTCCCATTTGTCTTGTTCCTGACAAAACTCCTTGTATAAATAAGTTTCCAATGACAAAATGTATACTGTGAGTGAGCCTTGTAAGATGAGACTGTTTCATGGTTGTAAAGGATGATGCAACACAGCATTTGATTGTAGTCTGCATGCTGCAAGGTGGAGATGTTTGGAAGTATTAAGATTGTCTCCTGCTGCTCTGTATTCTAAAGATGGTTAAATCCCTGACTGAAGATAGGAATTGCAGCAACCAATGAAAATGTTAAAAACCATGTTCTTGCTTCAAACATATGCTAGCTATTACTAAACAATCCTCTTCTGACAGCAAGCAGAAGCCCTAAAATCCCTTACATCAAGAGGAACATCTTTTAACTAAACCCTGCTGGCACTAAAACTTAAAATTCAATTATTTCTTTTAAGATGGATACATTCAGTTCCATAAATAGGGTGAAGAGATAAATATATGGGATACTGACACAAAGCACAAAGGAACAGAGGCTCCTGCAGGTGCATCAATTGTGATATAATGTGTTCAGCAATCTACATTGACCTGATTTATTTTGGAATGCACACCAGCCCCATAGGAATTCTTAAAAACAAAGTGTGGTGGTTGGTTGTATCTCAGCCCTTAATTTGGACTTGGGCTCACATGACCAGACAAAAGACACTCTAAGGCAGGGGTGTCAAACTGCCGGCCCGTGGGCCGGATGCATCATAGCGAAACTGCGCCCACCCTATTGCTGCCAATGGAAAAAAGCAGCAATACGTCACGACACATCACGTGACGTTGCGAGTTCTAAGGAGCACTCTGATGATCTAAAACAGGGGTAGGCAACCTTGGCTCTTTTATGACTCGTGATTTGGCTGTCCCAATCCGCTCTCGGGTCAGGCCTGCTCAGGGTCTGAATGAAAGGCCAAGCAGGGCTTCATTCCAGGGGCTGTTGGCTAGTCGGACAAATACAACACAACAACTCCTAGGCAACCCTCGGCAATTCCTTTACCCAGGAAACTGCATGGGCGACTCAGGGCCAAATGCAAAGTGAGGAAGTTATATTCTTGGGCAGCAAGAATATTTTTCTTTTCTCCCTCTTTTCCTCTGCTGATTCTCCCACTTCAGTTCCCTTATTTGCTTCCAAGAAAAAATCCCTTATTTTCCCCACCACAACAACCCTGCGAGGTGGGTTGGGCTGTGAGGTATACGACAGCAGCCAAAAAGGCCAATGCAGTCCTACGTTGCATTAACAGAGGGATAGAATCAAGATCAGGTGAAATGTTAGTACCGCTTTACAAGGCCTTGGTAAGGCCACACTTGGAATACTGCATCCAGTTTTGGTCGCCATGAGGTAAAAAAAGATGTTGAGACTCTGGAAAGAGTGCAGAGAAGAGCAATAAAGATAATCAGGGGACTGGAAGCTAAAACATATGAAGAATATTGCAGGAATTGGGTATGGCTAGCCCAGGGGGTAGGCAACCTTAGCTCTTTTATGACTTGTGGACTTCAACTCCCAGAATTCCTGAGCCAGCCATGCTGAGGGGAAAGGGAGAGATTTCCAAGCTGAGCCATGCTGGCTCAGGAATTCTGGGAGTTGAAGTCCACGAGTCATAAAAGAGCCAAGGTTGCCTACACCTGATCTAAAAGGAGCAGGAAGAAATCTTACCAAATAGAAGAGAATATCTGTAGCTCAGGTTTGAACTGTGGGGTCCTTGATACTCTCTGGGCTTGGTGGTTTACCACCAAGCTCAGAAAGCACCACAGAAATCTCACCAGTTAGTCTTCTGGAAAACTAGGTGCTTTTTGTCAGCCCCAGTAGCAAATATTTTGTGAGAGTACCCATGGCATGCCCTCAGAATTCCACCTCTCCCCCAAAGGTTATCCATCCTGTTCTCTTCACATGTTTAAGCTCTAGGCATTGCTCATTCATGGATATCATGATTTCCATATCATGATATCAGATTTCCATCAATCCACACGAGGTTTAGCAGGTGCCCATGGTTTTCAATATATCAATAAAATTCCCCGAGTTAAGGAACAAGTTATTGTTGACTCAAAACTTCCGCTTTGCCAGAAAGCTTATTAGTGCTATGGTCTTCCCCTATCCAGCTTTGACCATTCTGCTTCCTCTTTTATATTTAACTAATGGTGTCATATCACAATTCTACATCAGTACATTGGTTAACCATTATTGGTAACCTTACGTATTACGATAGGCTGCATTTCTACCACATCTCACTATTAGACATCTTTAAGATCCTCTCCCCACTCCTCCAAAATGAAATCCTTCTCATTCTCATGGTACCAGTTAAGATTGCTGTCAATGTAGAAATAGGTTCTGAATATTATTAGTTAGATGTAGATGACCCGTGAATGACTGTGGAGTTACCTGATGCTGCTTTATTTCTACCAGCCTTGCCAAATAACCTTGCCAAAATCATATATTTTCCTAGATTGCGTATTGACCCTCTTATTTATTTATGTGTTTAAAAGTCTTATATAGATGTCAATTTTATGTATTACAACCTCTGAATGGCTTGCAGATAGCAATACAAACCACTAAAAAAAAGCACCATTGCAAAAACTCCTGGAGCCCCCAAAACAACTCATCTCCACACATCAACAATCAACTTTATTGGGCTCCAGCCTCACTCTATATCCCAATGCTGGTAGGAAGATCTCAGGGGAAGACCATTCCAAAATTGAAAATTGTGCGCTCTCTCATCCCAGAAAATAACCACTTTAATGAAGAGGACAGTAAAGTCATACAATGGAATACGAGTATGACCTTGGAAGACTAGTGGGGAGAGGGAGAGATGCTGTCTAGGGAGGGATCAGATAAAAGGAGGAGGAGCCCACAACTGAGTAACGGGCAGATTTATACTTTCAGATTTGCAAGATTCTGTTAACATAGCCTTACAATAAAGTAGAATTAGCTCATCTTGGTGTGTCTCCTGTCTGGTCTAATTAGAAGGCTGAGAAGGTAGAGGTTTCCTCACATGCCACCACCACCACCCACACTGTTGTGAGTCCGTGCCAGCCAGTGGACCCGGCAGCTGAGTCCGGGGAATCAGAGGGGGAGGGGTTGGGAGAGCCAGCAGAGTCACAGAGAGACTCTGATGAGTTGCAAGACTCACAATCTACTGAAGAGCCTGGCCCCTCCAATCGTGTTCTGGATGAAACTCAGCTGTGTGGAGAGGAGGAGTCAGACCTTGAGGATTCACAGCTGGCAGACATTATTGATGCTCGTAGACGCAGGCAATTATCTAGAGCAGGTCAGCAGCAGTCAATACGACAACTCCAGGGGAGGAGGAGAAGGCTTTGAGAAGCCACGCCTTGGGAATGCTTTATAAAAAGGGAAGGTGTGGGCGTTGCTGGTTGCTGAAGGTAACTGTTTGTAAAGAACTTCCAGGGATCATGGTCTGTTTGTTTTACCGGTGAATTTCTTATTTGGCTCCTGCTCTGTTTTGCTTTTGTAACCACTTATCTGTTGGGAAAGTCTTTTGTGTTTTTGTTTTGGAGAAAAACTTATCAGGACTGTTTTGAAATAAAAAGAGGTTGGTTTTTCCAGCCTACTGTTAAAGAGGGGTTGTTCTTGTGACGCAACAAGGACGGACGTAGGCTGGAACAGCACACATTTTGAATGTGCATCTCTGCCCACCTATTTAATTGGCAAAAACCAAGAATAGGGAAGAGGAAAGCAAAATGGGTAGTGGGTGGGGAAAGAGAAAAGCATTGTAGCTATGGGGATATTTGTGTGTGAGAGAGAGGAAAAGGGAGATGCTATAGCACGTGGAGGAAATATACAAGGATAGATTTGTGTGCTTAGAAATGAAGGGATAATGGAAAAGGGCATCATTTTCCATATCCCCCATATTTCTATCCACTATGGATGCTGGGGAGTGTTCTGGAGCATTTTATCCAGAAGGTTATGGCTGCTTCTTCCACTTCCCATTCAGAAAAAAAGCTTTTCTTTTTCTAAACGGTCTTAAAGGCTAGCTTTTACAATTGTGGATGCTTTAATTTGAATTCCAGCACTTAGAAGAATACTGTGATCATCAAAGTTCAACAAAAGAAAAGAAACAAGAAAAGTACCTCCAAGTAATTTTGGCTCAGGTCTATTAGTAGACAGCTCAGTTGCTCAGATCTCTCCAGAGCTGAATCCCCCAATTAGTTAACTCCAGCTCTTAAGTACATTTTCTTCATTTAAATTCAAAGTACATTGGCCTGACTATTCCACCTTTTCTCTGGTGAGCCTAGAGAGAGATGGGAAGAAAGGAGCACAGCTACAGGTGAATTGCCTTTTTAAAGACCAATCGCTAACCATTTGCAGCTGTTATAAGAAATTCAAGCCACCACCTCAAAGTATTAATCAGAAATCAGTTTTACAAAAGAGGTCTCCCTACAGCTGCAATATTCTGTATATAAAGAAATAATCAAAATGCACATTTTTTTTCAGAATGACATGGAATATCTCATGCATTTAAAAAAAAAACTTAGCAAAAATATTTGATTATTGCCTCCCTTTTTTTTTTTTTTTTTTTTCTGTAGCTCATAAACTACCCCTGGTAAATTCAGCAGTTTCAGGATATCGGTATTTTTCTCTGTTTCTGGGAACAGCTGAGAAAATGGGTTGCTTCAAATTATCAAGTTTATTTTGTTGAGTGATAAATTTTTAGGAAGAGATTTGCAAAGTTAATTAGCCTACATTTTTCTAATTATGCACATCTCTTTATGCTGAATAGTGAATGTGCTGTCTTTGCCAACCACTTCACCAAATAGTACAACTTATTTCTGTACATTATATTCATATGCCCTATTATAAATTAAATTCAAACAACACTAAATTTCAGTATCTAAAGTTCAGTTGTATGTTGGTCTGAAGATGCAAGATCAGATAAATCTGTGTGAAAATTAAAACCCTACCTTAAGGGTCTAAAGGGGAAGTGGGTGTTTTAATCAGAGCACGCACATTGAATATATACAAACAATATACAGAAACTCTTTTTCCTTTTACTTAATTCATAGAACATAGAGCATAGAATAATAGAGTTGGAAGGAACCTCAGAGGTAATAATAATAATAATAATATAATAATAATAATAATAATAATAATAATAATAATAATAATAATAATAATAATAATAATAATAAAGTTGGAAGGGACCTTGGAGGTCATCTAGTCCAACCCCCTGCTCAGGCAGAAAACCCTATACCATTTCGGACAAATGGCTGTCCAGTCTCTTCTTAAAAACTTCCATGTTGGAGCATTTACCGCTTCTGGAGGCAGGTTGTTCCACTGGTTAATTGTTCTAACTGTCAGGAAGTTTCTCCTTAGTTCTAGGTTGCTTCTCTCCTTGACTAGTTTCCATCCGTTGCTTCTTGTCCTGCCTTCAGGCGCTTTGGAGAATAGCTTGACTCCCTCTTCTTTGTGGCAGCCCCTGAGATATTGGAACACTGCTATCATGTCCCCCCTCGTCCTTCTCTTCATTAAACTAGACATACCCAATTCCAGCAACCGTTCCTTATATGCTTTAGCCTCCAGTCCCCTAATCATCTTTGTTGCTCTTCTCTGTACTCTTTCTAGAGTCTCAATGTCTTTTTTACATCATGGTGACCAAAACTGGATGCAGTATTCCAAGTGTGGCCTTACCAAGGCATTGTAAAGTGGTATTAATACTTCACGTGATCTTGATTCTATCCCTCTGTTAATGCAGCCTAGCACTGTGTTGGCCTTTTTGGCAGCTGCAGCACACTGCTGGATCATATTTGAGTGATTGTCCACTAGGACTCCAAGGTCCCTCTCACAGTTACTGCTATTGAGCAAGGTACCCCCTATACTATACCTGTACATTTGATTTTTCTTGCCTAAATGTAGAACCTTGCTTTTTTCACCATTGAATTTCATTTTTTTAGATATTTTTTTAGTGAAGACCCCTGGTTTAAAAAAACGTCTCTCTTCTGGCAAGGCGTGTTTTAACTCACGCAGCTCTGCCTTCTGCGAAATTCTCTTATCGGACCCACTTAGGACAGTCTCAGCCTCGACCACTTTTAACCTGTGTGGACTTCAACTCCCAGAATGCCCCAGCTACCGTGCAGGTTTTAGGTTTTTTAGTGCAGCCCCCTGCTCGAGCAGGAGACCCTATACCATTTCAGATAAATGGTTGCCCAGTCACTTTTTGAAAGCCTCCAGTGATGGAGCACCCACAACTTCTGAAGGCAAGCCGTTCCATTGTTTGATTGCTCTCACCATTAGGAAATTTCTCCTTAGTTCTAGGTTGCTTCTTTCCTTGGTTAGTTTGCAACCATTGTATCATCATATCCATCATACGATATCCATCATACTGTTAAATTACAGAGGTTCAGTTCCCCACTTCTGGCCATTTTTATTCAAGGAGCTCTGTGAAGTTTCTGACAGATATTTTCCTCCTTGCTATTTGAGAAAAAATTATCTGCACTTGTTGCAGAAGAAACCTAGAACTTTCTGCATGCAAAATTCAGCCCTCATAAAGAGTAGGCAAATATTGCTCCAAAATCCAGACAATAAAGTGACCCAGGATTCTGATTTTCTGCAACATCATTTCACCTCTGAATATCCTCTTCAAAATAAGCCCCCATGGGCAGAAAGATTAGAGAATAATAGCAACTGATTATTCTGCAGCATGAAGACTCAGATTGGGAGGGGATGGCCATACATCTGACAACCAGATCCTCATGCTTGCATGCCTGTGTGAAATGCTGTATGCCAGTAATAAGCCCAGATTTGTACCTATATCATCAAATTAATGAGGGAATGTAACATTTATTAATCCAGCAAAGAAAATAAGACTCACAGTAGCATTGGCTGCTGAGGTCATGCAGGGTTGGTGCTGGCCAACCTTGGCATCTTCCCAGCTTCCAATCTGGAACTTCTAAATACTTCCCCATGTTAGTTTCTTTCATTCCTTGAAATTGTGTTGTTTGCTTAAAATACCTTGCTGGTTTGGTGCACAGTTCTGAGTATTTCTGACATAATTAATTTGATAATTGGCTGCATTTTGTCTCCTCCTTGCTTGAACCTTCAGGGTGCCTATTTTGTTGTTTAATCCCACTGCTTGCTTTGTTGGGGATTCTCACTGAATGTGATTTTACTTTCCGAGGAAAATATTGTGTGGACTGATGTAAGATTCACGTAGTATAAACATTCAGAGAACTACCCAATTAGTTTGGTAAAACCGGTAAAGCTTTCGGGGTCCCTCTAAATTAAAGTTTTCCATTCCTTTTATGTTTCCAGTGCAAGATTGTTCCAAATATAGTTTTGTTCTCCAACTGAAAATATTCTAGATAGACTGCAACTGCCATCATTCCTTGATGACATGATCAAAGGAAGTAATGGTGGTTGAAGTACAATCGCTTTAGAGAGCACCATTTTGAAAAGGCTGTGTTGTATTATTGAAGACAAAAAAGAGGCTGTTCTATTTGCTATCATGAACATTTTAAAAAAAAATATCACATGAGATAGGCCTCCAAAAATTGTAGATGCTCCAAAACTGGAGGTTTTTAAGAAGAGATTGGACAACCATTTGTCTGAAATGGAGCAGGGGGTTAGACTAGAAGACCTCCAAGATTTCCTCCAACTCTGATATTCTGCAGGCATACTGTAAGCCAGTGAGATACACTGAAATATTTTTTTTTTCCCAATTAACCATAGCTGGAAGACAGGAAATTGTGTGGGCTGTTTTTAAGTAACTTCTCTGCAACAGCCAAGTCACATTTTGATCAATTGGTACTAAGGGGAGAGGGAAGAGATTTTGCCTAAAGATGGGAGACAGTAGAATCAGGCAATTCAAATTAAAAAAAATGGTAAGGTCCCATTTCACTGTGTTGAGTTGCTGCCTGTTTTATCTCTTAAGTCTGAGGAGGTTTTATTTATTTTGTTTATTTGTATCTTTATTACTTTTACAAATAACTCAAGGCAGCGAACATATCCAGCACACCTTCCTCTTCCTATTTTTCCCAAAACAACAGCCCTGTCAGGTGGGTTGGGCTGAGAGAGAGTGACTGGCCCAAAGTCACCCAGCTGGCTTTTATGGCTAAGGCAGGACTAGAACTTCCAATCTCTTACTTTCTAGCCCAATGCCTCAATCACTAGACTGAACTGATGCATAATCACATCACTTACATAAGTAAACATAGCTGGAAGATAAGAAATCAGGTGTAGAGTATACACTGCTGGCTGGAGGACTCTCCACTGCTTTGTCCTCTCCCAGGCATCTTCTCTGCACTCTTTCTAGAGTCTCAACATATTTTCTACATTGTGGCAACCAAAACTTCTCCTGGAAATGAAAAGCCAACACAGTCCTAGGCTGCATTAACAGAAGGATAGAATCAAGATTATGTGAAGTGTTAATACCACTTTATAATACCTTGGTAGGACAACACTTGGAATACTGCATCCAGTTTTGGTTGCCGCGATATAAAAAAAATATGTTGAGACTATAGAAAGACTGCAGAGAAGAGCAGCAAAAATGATTAGGGGACTGGAGGCTAAAACATATGAAGAACAGTTGCAAGATTTGGGTATGTCTAGTTTAATGAAAAGAGGGACTAGGGGTGACATGATAGCAGTTTTCCAATATCTAAGGGGCTGCCCCAAAAAAGAGGGAGGGTCAACTTATTCTCCAAAGCACCTGAAGGCAGGACAAGAAGCAACGGATGGAAACTAATCAAAGAGAGAAGCAACCTAGAACTAAGTAGAAATTTCCTGATAGTTAGAACAATTTATCAGTGGAATGACTTGCCTCCAGAAGTCGTGAGTGCTCCAACATTGGAGATTTTTTAAGAAGAGACTGGACAACCATTTATCTGAAATGATAAAGGGTTTCCTGCCTGAGCAGGGGGATGGACTAGAAGGCCTCCAAGGTTCCTTCCAACTCTGTTATTCTGAAGCTTCTTAAAAACCTTATGATATTCATCTCAGGCTGGAGCTTCAGTTTCCAATGCCGAACTCTGCCCCAATCAGCAAGGATGAAGTGATTTCCTGAGTATTATTGAGTTGATGTGGGCTCCTCTTTGAAGTTTTCCTTCACTTCAGTTTTCAAGCTTTAATGTTCACCTGCTGTTGATCCCTGTCTAGAGGGGAAGCCTTAATTAGCATCTTGGTTTCTCATCAGCAATGCCCAAATGGAGCCATCTGCCTTTTTGCAGAGCTCTTAGCTCTTTAAGGCACAATTGTATTAATTAATGAGTTCCATATGACTGACATAGCTTCCCTTCCCTTATCCATATCAACCCTGAGATTCACAGGTGCAAGTATATTCTTCATACCAGACAGTTATGCTCAAGCCTTATTTTGCCATCCATTTTCTGTGCCAGATCTAAATGGATTTTGCATGACTAATTGGTTTGGGGACAGACAAAGAGGGGGGATTCCTGTCCCACAGAAGTTTAATTAACTGCAAACAAAACAAAAACAAAAGGAAAGAAAGTAACATAAAGGTTGGAATTGAGTTTATTCTATTTGTGCTGTTGATGTATGCTAGTTGGCCCTGGTCCAACCAGCTGGGGCTGCTCCAGATAAAGCTGCTTTCTCTTAAAAAAAAAAGTCTGTCCTGAAACAGTCTTTAGCAATTGTTGATGTTATAGTTCAGACATGTCAAACTCGCGACGTCACATGACGTCGCGCATTGTATCGGAGCTTTTTCTTCATTGCTGGCAATGGGGTGGGTGCAGTTTCCTCGTGACACATCCGGCCCACGGGCCAGCAGTTTGACACCCCTGTTATAGTTCTTTAACTTGTACTTAAATGACCTTGGTTGATTTTTTTTAAAAGTCAGGTAGTGTTGTAATTTATTAGATCTTTTACCAAAGACCACCAGAAAATCCATTTCTACTGGGAGTGGGTATCTAGAAAACCATCTAGGATAAGATGATGACAGATCATTTATTTGTTTCTGCTGAAGTCTATGTAACCACCAGCAGATGGGAATCTGTCCAATGAACAATGCACAAAAATTAACCCAGTATGTCCGTACAATGTACTACACCAACTCACTAACATTCATATTAAATTAAGTGTAGAATGACTATACTTGGCTGCAAAACTCCAGACAACCATTTGATAGCAGCAAAGCCCACTGTCTTGGCCATCTTGAAATCTATAGCCCAAATATGATGACACAACTTACAGTAGCACACTTTGAATGGAGCTGCATCACATCTAAGTTATTTAATACAAGTACATATCACTCCTGCATTTAAGAGATGACAGAATTGGATTAAAAAACATCCCCTACATTTTCAAATTCCTAATTGTCTTTCCATAGGTTGGATTCTTGTATCAATACTCCATTATAGAGGCAAATTGTCTATTTGATCCTATTTTCAAATCCTTCTGCAATATCGTATTGTTCCATATTCCCTGTTTACATGAGGTAGAAAGTTCTAGGGTTTATGATACTGGGTTCTGTTCCTTCAGATGACAGACCCTGGTGTATAATGATGTGTTCATAGTGCTTGTTATATTAAATATATAAATAGAGAATATAGACTTAGATACATATATAGGCTACCTTGCATCAGATTATACAGCCACCCCATAAGTCGTATTTCAGTTCCAGTTGGTGCTGCCAATTCAATCTCACTGTTTCTCCAAATCTCTCTTCATTCAAATTTAAGCAATCTCTTGCATCCCAGAAGTTGCTAAACTATAGTTCCAACACACACACACACACACTATAATAATACCAGGAACAGAGGCAGAATGTTTCAATGTATTTATTTGTTTCCTTCATTTTTTTACAATATTCCATTCAGCCCAATCCAAAGCTTCTGAGCAGCATACAGCTACTTGTTCAGCAACTATTTAAGTTTACAACAGCATTGAACAAGGGGTACTTATGACCAGATCTCAAAATTGTGGCCATCACAGCATCCCTGCAATCATATGATTGCCACTGGTTCACAATTATGATGTTGCAGCACCTGGTGGTCACAATTGGCATCCTTCACTGCCCTCTTTCTACAAGTAAAGTCAATGGGGAAGCTGGCAAGAGGTTGTAAAGGGTGAACATGCAACATTGAGCGTAGCATTGGCAACCATAAAATCCCAGAACTGCCATCACCAAGTGGCACAGTCAAGTGACATCATGTTTTACAAGCGTTCACTTAGCGATAGAAATTCCAGGCTCAGTTACCATTATTAACCAAGGACTGCCTGTGCCTTGCAATTAGAACATTTAAAGCATGGCCAGAAGTAGCTATTACCCCAAAACTCACCACAAGGCATTGAATGTTTGTTTTACAAAAGTGGCTTTGAATCCTTTCCTGAACTGAGGGTGCAAGGCATACTCTGGAGGCAGCATATTCCATAATGGGCAGCCACTGAGAAGGCTACCTTTTGGTCCATCTTCTTCTCTCCTTTAACCAAGCCTGGGTCTGGAGCGAAGGCTCCCTAGATGTCCTCATAGGATGGGCAGAATCAAACTAGGTATAACCTGGTGCTATGCCATGTGCTTCTCTATAGACTATAACTAGCACTTTAAAATAGATCCATAAACTTACTGGCAACAAATGAATGCAAAATAGCTCTCTGCTAATACCTCAGTGTTAGTTTGATGGGTACATCAGAAGAAGAGGAATATCTGTCATTTTCCTGCCACTGATCTTCACTGAAGGCATCCCTTGGGTTAATGTGAGCAAGGTTGGGCTGAGTAGATCCTCAGGCAGATCATCAAAGAGTTTTCCTATATATTGATTGTTGCAAATTGAATTCTGCAACCTTGATCTTAGCTTAGGAGAGCAGGAGCAATTACAAGCATCAAAAGATTTTCAAAATGTCTAGATTTTCAAAATGTCTTTTTTAAATTATTATTAGATTGTACCACTTAAAAAAGCAAGCATGCACACCTACACATAACATCATCTTGAATCAATGTACCTTCTGTTCTTTCTTTGAAGAAGTTGAAGTTGAGCCAAAGCAGTTACTACAGAAGCCTTTTTTTTCCCTACAAAGAGTGCAAAGGATAGTATCTTCTGAAGAATTCTTTGAGTCTTTTTCTCTGCTTGGTTCCCCTAGCTTTTTCCTTTCTGTTTTTTAAACCTTGGCTTTCAAAGGGATCCAGGAGTGCAGAAAATCTCTTGTTTGTGACAAGCTACTTAAAAGTGGCCCTTTAATATCTGTGTCTTCTCTTTGCTTTTAATACAGTTGAGTTTTTGTTGAAGCAACCCCCTGTGTTTTAGCATTTAATTAAAAACCAAGCAAAGTAGAAACCTAATTTTTATCAGTAGGAAATCAGTGTAATTTTTCAGCTTTGCTTTTTCTTTGGCTTTCCATAGAATTACTCAGTCTGCTGAAACCTGGTAGAAACCTGGTGGAAATATAGACCTTCAGGGCATTTCAAAAGAAAAAAAAGGGGGAGATTTCAGCCAACTTCAGAATTAGCATCATAAACCTGTGGTACCTTGCTGAGCTGATGTATTTAACTAATTATTTAACTAATTAAGGAGAGAAGCAACCTGGAATTAAGGAGAAATTTTCTGACAGTAAGAACAATTAAGCAGTGGAATGGCTTGCCTTCAGACATTATGGGTGCTCCATCACTGGAGGCTTTTAAGAAGAGACTGGACAGCCACGTGTCTGGGATGGTAGGGTCTCCTTCTTGAGAGAATGAGACCTTCAAGGTCCCTTCCAATTCTATTATTCTATGCTCTTGTGTTCTATGAATTTATTCTGTTATTTATTTTGGCACAGTACAAGCATTCACAAAAGTTTCAGATTTAAATAGTGGTGTTCCATTGAATTTTCCCCCCAGAATGGAATGTCTGACACTTCTGGGGTTTTTGTTTTTTTCATGTCTGCCAAAATGCACTGTTTTGTTCTCTATCAACTGTTGGTGTTTTGCATTTGGCAAGGGGATGGATCCAAGGCAGATTGTCAGCTGCCACCCCACCCTCATAGGGGCTGCAGTGTTTACCAGTTGGACAACAGCAACTCAATTACCAATTAGATCACAATCATATAACTAGTTAACTGGAAGAGTGTAGTCTTCAGTACTTCCACGCTGGCTGCAGTGAAAACAAAGATGGATCCCTTTAAACTGTTTCTGTGGATTTGAGAAGGGGAACCAATAGAGGTGTGGAGTCATCTCTTCACTAGAAATTTCAGCTGAGCTGGAATCCTATTTTACTGTCTGTCTGCAAATTAAAGAAGTAACTAATTCTGCCAGTCATTAACAGGGGCTGTCTTTTATTATTTTATTCAACTCTTCCTTTCTCTCCTTCAGTTGGTAGTTCTCCATAGAGAACACCTCCTGCTTTTTTTCTACCGGTTCAAATTTCCTTTGAAGGAAGAGAATTTACTTTTGGAACTTCAGTGAACTTTTCATGGGTGGAATGGACCACTCCTGAGTTTATTTAATTGTGAGATGACCAACTAAAGCACTTCCTTGGCTTTCTGTGCTTCAGTTAAATCCTAAGAGAAGACATCAAGAGGGAAGTCCTTGTGTGGAGTTTTGGACAGAGAGAGAGAGAGAGGAAGCAGAATATCTGCATTCTTTTCAATCCAGTTTCAGATCCTGGTATAGTACGTGAAGCACACTAATTGCTTTTATGGATGTCCTGGAGTGTGATTGGGTTTTCTCCTTCCCAAGGGGGCAATTCCACTCCCTGATGCAAGGAGGGAGCAATTGTGTTTTAGGATATGAAGCTCAAAAAGACATTATGTGCTGGTGAATGATCAGATGTTATCAATATGCAGATGACCCTCAGCTACTTACTTCAGTCCTGGAACATACAAATATGGTGGAGGTCCTTTCCTGATACCTGGAGACTAATCAGGTCAGCCCCCACTAGATGGACCAGATCTGGAAATCAACTCCCCAAGAAAGTTAAAACTGCTTTTGTTAATACTGGCTATTATATCAGAATCTTGTAAATCTGATTGTACTATACTTCTTACTCCTCCTTATAGATAAGTGAATTAAGGAGCTGTTGGTGTGGGGTTTTTTTTTATCTCTCTGTTCTAGACTTTAGATATGCTTTGGTCCCTATTGCCTAGGCAACAGCCTCTCCGTATCTGCATCCATGTCACCTTCCTGTACTCTCTACAGTTAAAATGTAGTATGGTATATATATATGTGTGCATACACATGATTTATTGGAGTGGAGGGAAAGTCTATTTGTGCCCATTTTTGCTTTCAGTTTTCAAACAGGTTGGGGGTAATAGGCATTGTGTGAATGGGTGGGTTTTGTTTTGTTTTTCATTTGTTCTCCCTTGCTGAAGGAGAAGGAGATCACCTTAAATTGATGGTCCTCATCCTTCCAGATACATGGTAAGTAAATCCAAAACTGGGAAGATATACTTCGTTACAGCTCATGCATTACTGAAGATTTTATTGTATTTCCATGAGCCCCTTGGGGAGAAAATAACTACCTGAAAAGCAAGATAAATATTCAGGAAGAACATGCATCAGTAAATTTGCTCATGCCTATTTTTTGTGTCTGCTTCTCACGAGTAATATTGAAATGGTTTGCCCCTTCCTATTACAGCACCCAATCTTCCCAAGGCTCAGGTTAAGACAGCATCCCTTGGACTAGCTGGAAAAGCACGATCACCTCTGCTTCCTGTCTCAGTACCAACAGCTCCAGAAGCCACAGAAGAAGGTCACAAACAAACAGAAGATCCTGCTAATGTAAGACTAAATCTAGGCATGTAGTCTCAATAAGATGGCTTGAGCATTTTATTGCATCTCCCTTTAGTCCATCTGAGGTGGATTCTTGTGGGGGGGAAAATGCACTTCTCAAAGCCAGATATTATTGCAAACCCCGCCACCCCACTCATTCATTTTGCTGCTTCTTTCTTCTCCTTCTCCCGTCTTTTCTTCATTTCAAGTGGGGCTCTTAGCTGGTTTAAAATATGAACTGATAAGATAAACTGAAGGACATTTTGTGTCTCATTTTTCCTTCAAGATCTTAAGGTGATATTCACAACACTCCCTTCTCTTGTTTTTCCTTACAACAACAAATCTGTAAGAAAGGTTGGGCTGAAAGAGTGACTTGACCCAACATCACCACAAATGAGATTTCATAGCTGAGGGTAGCACTTAAACCTGGGTTCTCCTCACTCCTAGTCCAACATCTAAAGCATTACAACACTTCTAGTCTAACATCTAAATCATTACAATACCTTGAATCTTGGAATAACTTCACTGGTTTTTGCCTCAATGCTTTCAAAGCTTCCTAAATCTCCCTGGACTCTTTTAGAGTTGTTAGGATTGTAGTCCAATGGAAGTGGCATCCAGAGGAGTTGGATTTCAGCTCCACTTTCAGCAGTGTCCATGTTGGCGGGGAGCTCCAATTGTTGAAATATATATATATATATATATATATATATATATATATATATATATACACACACATATATATATACACACACACATATATATACACACACACATATATATACACACACACATATACACACACACACATATACACACACACACATATACACACACACACATATACACACACACACACACATACACACACACACACATACACACACACACACATATACACACACACACATATACACACACACACATATACACACACATATACACACACACATATATACACACACACACACATATATACACACACATATATACACACACATATATATATATATTCACACATATATATACACACATACACACACACACACACACAGATATAGATATATATATATATATATATATATATATATATATATATATATATATATATATATATATATATATATATATATATATATATATATATATATATATATAACATTATATAATTATATATATAGTATAAAAATAATAAATATAGGATAGGATAGGATAGGATAGAATAAGAAATCCCAGTTTATCTCTTTTTAGAATATTTCTGATAATATTTGTAATTACTGAGCACTCTGTACTCTGCCCTCAGCTTAATCCCTGACGTTTCACATTTAGCAAATGTGTGATGCATCTTTTGATTTACCACCTCTTTCAAGCAAATCTCATAAAATGAAGGAGGCATGAGGATGCTCAATATATGATGACATCTGGTCACTGTTTCATTCTGCTTCACAGCATATTATTGTAGAGGAAGGAGTAGAATGAGGATCAGGAAGAGATTACATCATCCAATATCTAAGAAATAATCTTCAGGAGTAAATCTACGGCATCTTTGTAATTACTAAAAGTCAATATTGACTTAACTGCAGAAAAGCACTCCAGCTCCAGAGTTCTCAGAAAGTCGTGGGTATGGAACTTACAGATCTAAAAGGTTCTGTAGATTGGGGAAGATTGATTTAAGCAGTTTTCACATTCTATATTTACATTCTATATTCCAGAAAGTTAGCCCCAGAATGGATTTCCTTGTGCAGATAGGAACTATACTTGAAACTTAGGCTCTGCTTATACAACTGTTGGTCTGTCAATTTCAAAGGACTCTGGCGATCATTGTGAAATAAGGTCTTAGCAGCAAAGTTCCTTCCCTTGTGAAAATGCTGTTGTTTTGAATTCATAAAAAATGTACATGATAGAGTGGGACTTTGAAGGTTGATCACTAAAGGAAAGCAGAAGGAACTAAATATTATAATTAAAATAGAAGAACACTTAAGTTTGTCTTTCTAATGCAGAATGAAGCAAAATATTTTAACATGGATGTATTGAAGGATATTTGAGAATAACGGACACAGAAATTAATTTTAAGAGTGTCCTCCATTACAGATAGACTGTGTTACAAATATGTTATGGAAGAGGAACATGTTTTACCTGACAAAATTGATTTAAAAGTGGAATAACAAATGACAGGCCACAAGAATGATATGGGAAAAGATGCTACATTGGATAAACAAATGAAACTGACTGATGTCTTAAAAGGGATATGTGTGTGTGTGTGTAAACACCAAAAGAGTGACCTGAATAACTTTCCTATATTGAATTTACAAAGAAAAGTCAAGATTTTGGAGGATTTTGTAAGAAAGGACAAATGAACTAAATGAGGCTTTAAGGATTTGCTCATAGAAAAGAGATGAAATATGGTGAGAAGAAAGCATTAATTGTAAGCTAAGAGGAAGTGATAATTTAATAATATAGTTTGTAGTTGTTGTGAAGAGCAAAGTCATTTCTTTATATGTTTGTTTTGTTTTTTTTCTTTACTATTTTTCATTTTTTTTCTATTCTGCTTTCTATTTTTTTCTTTTTATTCCTTTATTTTTTAATTTGTATTAGTTTTTAATCTTTTTAAATTTAAATTATTATATAAAAACATTTCCCTTCTTCTTCTTCTTCTTCTTCTTCTTCTTCTTCTTCTTCTTCTTCTTCTTCTTCTTATTATTATTATTATTATTATTATTATTATTATTATTATTATTATTATTATTATTATTATTATTATTATTGTTGTTGTTGTTATTATTGTTATTATTGTTATTATTGTTATTATTGTTATTATTGTTATTATTGTTATTATTGTTATTATTGTTATTATTGTTATTATTGTTATTGCTTTCATCCTCTTGTAATTGACATGCTGTATGTAGAAATTGTCTATAATCATATTTAAACTTCCAATTAAAAACTGTTTTTAAAACTTGGAAAAGAAGACAGAAGTCTGTCCATCTTAGGTTGATGGATTCTAGCATTTGCTCTGACCCTTTATCTCAGGGGTGTCAAACTCGCAACGTCACGTGATGTGTCACGACGTATCGTGACTTTTTTTCCATTGCCAGCAATAGGGTGGGCGCGGTTTCGCCATGACGCATCTGGCCTGCAGGCCGGGAGTTTGACACCCCTGCTTTATCTGATGAAGATGCACCTCCAGCATAAGAAAAAAAAATCTTTTTCTGCTTTTTCTAAGTTAAAGTTAAAGGCTCGATTGGGAATCAACAGGGCAGAATATATATATATATCTAAGATTTTCCTATATACCAATAAGAATTAGAAACGGAAAAGAGTTAGATCCCAAATCCTTCCATATTTTCCTTGGCTCCTGCCAGATTGCTTGTTTTTTATATTAATATCATATTATATTAATATCATATATTATATTAATATCAATATTAAATTTATTGACTGCCCGTCTTGCCACAAGATAATTCTGGGTGGTTTACAATATTAACAAGATAAAATATTACAAAACCTATACCCAATAAAAAGATAATATCTAAGTCTTTACAGTTCTGATAAATATGTGTAGAATATGTCTTCAGGTCACCATATTAATTGGAAGTATGATAGGCTGGTGAGGAAAAAATGACAAAGTATGGGCAATAGAAAGCATTATGGAGGCTAGAAATGGTAATCCTTCCTTCCTTCCTTCCTTCCTTCCTTCCTTCCTTCCTTCCTTCCTTCCTTCCTTCCTTCCTTCCTTCCTTCCTTCCTTCCTTTCTTTCTTTCTTTCTCGTGAGGTGGAGGAATCCATTTCTCACCAAAGGATGTTCACCATTAGTGAGCTATGTTTGAGTTGACCTAATGAAACTTTGCCTATTACACTGACCATATCAATGTACAATAGAAGCCAAAACTCCAAAAAGGTGCTTTGATTCAACAAAGCTTTGACGGAAGAACCCCCGGGAAGCAAATTGTTATATCAAAGCGACAGTGCAGATCAAAGCATGAGAATGGAGTGGCTGTGCTGCTTTGATCCAGATAAGAAAGGGGGCTTTTAAGCATGAACATCCATGAGGAAAAATACCCTTTGCTCCATAACAAAATGGCAAGCTAAATGGAAATGAGTCACGTCAATGTATTGATTAGAAGCCCAAGATAAAATGACTCGGTTGAAGCCTGCTTTGATTGGGATCATTTTGTCCACCCAAATTGATGTATCAATCAAACTGCAGTGAATTAAACATCCCCTACAGCCCAGCATGCAGAGCATCGCCTTTACAATGTTCTGATGGCTGGAATTGATTTCAACAGGTAAAGCCATGGCTGGCTGGAGTATTCTGGGAGTTGAAGTCCACATATCTTAAAGTTGCCAAGGTTGAGAAACACTGGGCAAAACAATTATTGAACAGCCCAATGCTGCGCAGTCTGATTTATGCATTGATTCCACTCATTTCATTCAACATTCCCTTAAATACAGGTGAAGAGAAATTCACCCTTCTTGTGTTAATTTCAGAGTATTACAACTTGCGATTCCAGGACAACAGATTTCACTTCCCAACACCTTGTGTGTTACTGTCAGAGACATCCCCCAAAAAAATTTAGGTCATAATTTTGCGATAGAAAGGAAAAAGATGAACGGCTGGAGAATGATCAGTTTAATATATGATTTTATGTATGTAATGATAAATTAAATCAAAAATAAGGGTTTTATTTTGGCCCCACCCAATATACTCTTTGGGGTACAATCCCTGACACATTGTTTATAGACCAAAGATAACCCATAAACAATAAATGTTCTCATGATAGCATTTCTTCCCAAAGAAATATGGAGCGATTGGACCTTTGCTGGTCCTGTCACATTATTGGCTTTAAAAATGTTTTTAAAATGCACCCTGCCAGATTTGTTAATTTCCGCTGCGTCCCTTCTTGCAGATGTTTCTTCCCCCATCCCCAACTTGAGCAAACATCCCAAACAAAAGTAATTGAGTTTCATTTGTTACTCACCCTAATGTTGTGGGGTAGAATGGACCACACCGGCTTATCTTAGTACAATAAACTAGCTGCTTGCTTTCTCCACAGGTATATGAACAGGATGACCTTAGTGAACAAATGGCAAGTTTGGAAGGGCTAATGAAGCAACTTAATGCCATCACAGGCTCAGCTTTCTAAAAGGAGTTGCCCAGGAACATTGCAGCATACCAGCCTTTCACAAAGACCACAACCCAAAGTCACATCTCCATGAAGGCCACCAGTACATCACGGACCCCGCTCGAAGGAGGATCTCATCGCCCCCCAGACAACATTGTGTGTGCTTATCAGTCCAGCAGAAGTCAGAAATAGAGATGGAAGAACAATCCTCTGAAGCAAGAACCCATTGCACAAAAGCTGAGTGCCTCCAAGTGGCCAGTTCTGCCCCACTGGCCTTTGTAGCATGCAGGGAAGAGTCATGCTAATGGTCTGCTCCACACATTACCTTCTTCTGGTTGCTGTTAATTACCAACACTGGTCTCCCTCCCTGTGGGAGATGCCACCATCTTCATCTTAAATCAAATTCAAAGTGAATTTCAGTCTACTGCCTCAAGTAAAACCCTGAGCAACTTTAGGGAAGCATAATATGTTTCAAAGAGACTAGCAAAATTTGGTAATTTGTACATGGAGTTCAAGAGGTTATCTTCTGCTAACAATGAATCTCATTACACGCTAAGCCTGCAACTCTAGTGGATGTGTTATAAATTTGTGCTTGTCCATCTCTGTGACTTACTAGCTGCTCCCTCTACCAATTCTTCCCTTTCGCTAAACTTAGGTTTCTTAAAGAGTCTAAAGAACTTGTAGCAGTCAAAAAAAAATATGTTGAATTAAAGTCTGAATATTTGTTCAGGACACCAATTAATACCAGTGAAGTGGGCAAATGATTTTTCATGTCAATTTCTAGCACTAATAAGAGGTTGCAGGAGCACCCAGGCTGGAGTATCATGGTTTAGAAATACGGCTAACTGTCCCATAAACCCACTACTGTTCCCCATAATAAAATTAAAGTATAAGAAAAGGAATATAGGAAAAGGAACAGCTGTAGAGAGAACAGATAGGGGTATCGAAGGACTAGCACTGCAGAATTATAGAAGAAAGGGATTAGAAGAGATGGAGAAGAAACTGGATTATCATCCCTAGGTGCTCTTAGAGTTGTGCAAAACATTTTGACTGTGAAATAGGTAAATGTGCCATTACAGATTCAAAAGAGGATGTTCTGACCATTCTAGGAATGTTTCAATTTCATGTTCCCATTTCACTTTCAAAACATTTGTCTAGCACTCAGAACAGATGTTTTGAGCTTGAAGCTCTTCAGAAATGGTCGAGACCTCTCGTTCAAAATCAGAACAACAGTCTCAAACTCAAAACAGTGCTTTGAAGTTCAAGCATTTTGAATTCAAAGCATTTTGCATGTCACCCTTCATTGATGACAATGACAAAAACAAATCTGGAGCTGCATTTTCAGCATATTTAGAGGGCACCAGGTTGGGGAAGAAGGCTGAACTAGTAAATAACTTGGAAAATTGCTCCATCTCTTAAATATAAGAAACAGAAGTAATTACCTCTCTTGGAGAAGAAATAGCTTCCCAGCTTCTAGTATATTAATTCTGCTCATACCAGTTCAGTTAATAGGTTGATTATTCAACCTATTTGTGTAGGTTGTGTCAAAGCCATATGGATCCTTCCTTTTGCAAAGTAGGAATCTGTGAGAAGTTCCCCAGTCATTTCCCAGCTGCAGCTCTACAGCCAGAGTAATATGTAAAACAGGCCTTAGAAGACCTTGTTCTACTACAAAGGTCGATAGGGATCTGGGTGCATATATATCATGCAAGTGCATTATAATATGTGTTGAAGGCCACATGGGTTTATCTGTAATATATACCTCCTCTTGTTTGGATTTGGGTTTCATCTCCATACTTCAGAGCAACAGGACCATCACATAGCACCATAGGGTTAGAAATAATATTCCTAACAGCACAAAACATGAAGACAAAAGCCGCCTAATGCTTAAAAAAAATAAAAGGAAATTATTACACTGTTTCAACCACTTACTTTGCAGAAATGGAAGATGGGAAGAAGTCATCCACTTAGCAAGCATTTGCAGAGCTCCCCAGTCTTATTCAGTGGGTAAGTGCAGAATAGAGTTAACTTGCACCACTAGCAAACATATAGTACATCCTGAAACTAACTTGCAGCCAGTTTGCTTATAAGCAAAGCAAAACAAAACAAACAAACAGAGGCCTATATTAAAGATCTGTTGGGGTCTCTACCACCCTCATCAGAAACAGCAGGTGGGGGAGAGTCCCCTCTTGCTCTTTTTGTGCATTATTTTGATGCTCCAAGATTACTCGGTTACATAAATCCACATTCAGCCATGAAGGAGGACAACTTACAGCAAATACCGAGTGTTGCTACTGTCGGTCAAATCTTAGGTCCTGGTAATGAGCTGAGAAGAAAAAAATCAATGGCCAGGTTGTATAGCTTGTTCAACCAACAATTGAATTCCTGGAATGGAGTGATACGGCTAGCATTGTGTTGCAAGGTATAACATTTTGCCAGCCCTGTTGGGATGTTACATCCAGCACAAATGTTTACAAACTAGCTAGAGAAAGTCCTTCTGTAAGAGCTGTCATATTGGCGTAAAGGTAGACTGCACTCTTTACATCAGCATACTGGATTATGATCACAGCTAATGATTTGTAAAGTGTTACCTTCAACTCCCATTTCAGTATTCTTTTATTATTATTTTACTTTCTTTTTCAGTGTTTGTTCACTGACATCTATAACCAGTGACACAAACAAAGTGGCATGCACATTCCCAATTGCTGAACTTCCTACATTCGTTCAGAGTTAATTCTTGTTTTCGCAGGCAAATCACACAAAAAAAGGGGGGGGAGCCAAATTTGCATATTTATCAGTGATGAGGCTGCAAGAGCCCAATGAGAAAGTTTCGGCTGAGTTACCGCTCTCCGCACTGCTTTTGATTTCAAGGCTGAGTAGGTCATAATTTAAAAGAGCATGGAAAGGAGAGGGGATCTTTACATCCTAATAGCTCTTTTTATTAGGAAAGTAATTATATGTAAATTTCTGAATAAAATGTTTGGAATAAAATGGCACAGGATCACAAGTCAAAACCCAGCACACAAATAATAATAATAATAATACCTTGCCATGCTGCATTCTAAAAAGGCCTCAGAATTTGAAGAAAGCATTGGAAATATTAGCGTAAAAGATCCTCCCCCCCATGGTTGTTTATTCACTTAGCCAGGAATTTTAATGCATCCTGATTTAGTATAAGGAGCTTTTGGTGTTCTGTCCAACTGGCAATGGCATCCAACTGGACTGATGCTGCACAGCTCTGGGTCTTGTTTCAAGGAGAGGCAGAATGACAAAACTTCTTCCCCAATTAGTAGGATATCAGAAAAATGGGGAGAAAATCATCTCTCTGAATTTTGATTAATAAGGCCAGGTTCTGATCCTGCAGGGAAATAGGCCAACAGCTGGAGAATTTATAAGAATGGCAACAAGGAACTTCAACTATGAAACCCAACATACCTATAGCAGTCCTAAGGTTCAAATCTTACTTTTTCCTTTCCAGATATCCCAAAGTGCTGAGAGCAGTTCATTCTGCAATGGAGAAGGTGGCTGATATCTGTGCTTTGTTATTTTAATCAGTCTCCAAATCCATCTCAGTCTTTGGTATCTGCATCTGACTTTGATCTTTGACCCACTCACTCCTACCTCCAGCATAGACTTGGACATTTCTATCTTTAGTTACTGGACATATTTAGAAGTATTTTGTTCTTTCGGTAAGATGACAATTTCTTCCTGCATTTTCAAAAGTTTCTAGCAAATGCTCTCATCTAAGGCTCTGTCTTGGGATAGTCAGAAGCAGTGAGTGTGTGTTTTGAGGTTGCAACAAGTGCCTTCCCGTCGAGTCATCTTCTGACTTTTGTGACTCGTGTCACCTGATGTCTACAAGGTGCTATCTTTTTCTACATAATTGATGTTTCTAGCCTCATATTCTCAGATCATCTTCTATCGCCAAATTAACAACCACAAAAGGTTATTCGCACAGGAGATATCAAAGGACTTGCTGTCCATCTTCAACTTTCAGATATAAAGGCTTCTAATGGGCTTCCTCCGGAATTTGGAGGCGAGCAGAGAGCAATTCCAAAAACAAGTATTTGAGAAACAGCTTAGTCTATGTCAGATACTCATAAAGCTGTAGTAAAGCAGAACAACTGCAACTTCCAACTATGAAACTGAAGACATATCTATAGCAGTCCCAAGTGAACTTTATTCACTTATTCCAATCTGGACATCCCATTGTGTTAACAGCAGCTCATTGCTAAATGGGAAGGGTGGTTGATATCTGTTCATTGTCATTTTAAATAAATCACAGACTCTTTCAGTCTCTGGTTTCAGGCAATCCGCATGTTTGGTCCTTGACCCCCCACTCCTACCCATCTCCCCAACCAATGTAGACTTGAACATTATTGTCTTTAGTTACTTGGAACATTTAGAAGCTGAAATCTACAGCAACATGCAAATCATTTTTTTTTTTAAAAAAAGAATTTGAAAATGCACACAACTCCAACCACATACACAACATCTGATCACGAAAAGCATTTTTTTCCCTTTACATTTTATAGTAACATTCAGAATGAGGTTCTACCATTTCCTGATAGAAGGAAGACATAAAAGCTATGAGGGGTCGTTGTCAGATTAGAGTGGTCCAATGAATTTTATGCTGTACTGCAGTCCAAATATATATGTTAATTACTTATTGTTTGCAAAAAAAATAGCTGTGTTATAAACCTGCCCTACCTATTTCAATTACACGGAATCATTTGGTTCCCTTTCAAGCCTTCCATATCAGCTCTTACATTTGAACTCTCTATAGTACTCAGATTTTCATTAAATATATTACAGGCATTATTTGTTTCAGCAACCTATGAGTACCTCTGCCTGTTGACTTCTGTCTTCTTGATCACTGCATGTTCTTGTTGAGGATGCAACATAATGTTGCACAAAAAGATCCACATTTCACCTTTCATCATGATCAATGAGCTCAGCTTATACATCAATTTGGACAAAAATCCTGTTAATTGGGCATTTAGAGAGTATGCTTTCTTCTTCAGGATTTTGTGTCTATGGTAACAGTTCTTGCATTCTAATTTTGTTTGCCTGTGGTACAAAAGTCTGCACTCGGATTTTTAATGCTGTCTAAATATACCATGCTGGTATACAGACAGAAGCCAATGCCAAAACAGAAACTTTCTTTTTCAAGACAAGCAGATTATGGATTTTTGGATTTCATTGAATGACTTTCTTCGTGCATAGACTCTTCTTCTTCTTCTTCTTCTTCTTCTTCTTCTTCTTCTTCTTCTTCTTCTTCTTCTTCTTCTTCTTCTTCTTCTTCTTCTTCTTCTTCTTCTTCTTCTTCTTCTTCTTCTTCTTCTTCTTCTTCTTCTTCTTCTTCTTCTTCTTCTTCTTCTTCTTCTTCTTCTTCTTCTTTTTGTAGTTTTACAAACTCTTGAACATGATCTTGATAATGTTCTTTTTCTGTAAGATAACATTATTGGTGACAAACTCTGCATGTAGAAAACTGAAATGTCCACTTTATATAGGGATAACATTTAAGTCTTTCTAGCTTTACCTCTTGGGTATTGTTCTTGATTGCCAACTGATGTCAGATCATGCCATAAAATCAACTCCACAATACGTCTTTTATTTTATTGAGATTAATTATAATAACAGAATCTACATATCTCCAGGAAGGTCACTATCTTTATTCTCTGCAGTTGGTGAAGCAATCCCTTCCGCTAATTTTGACAGTTCTTCCAGCAGGGATGGCACTTGATAAATCAGCTTTCTTCTGCAGTGTTCTTTTATTTGATGTTTTCCACATGCTTTAAGCTATATTTATGCAATGAGATAGGTATCTAAATACTTATATTATGCATACAGAGCTTTTCATTGACTCCATCATTATTCACTTCATATATGTTGTCTTCTTCTAACATCTTATATCTTATCTTATCCTATCCTATCCTATCTTATCTATCTTACCTTATCTTACCTTACCTTACCTTATCTTCATGCTTACAATATGTCAGATAGGTAGAAGGAACTCAACAGGTCTTCATATGTTGGGAAATTTTGCATGAAAAGTTTCCACCTAGCAAAGTATAAAACCCTTGAGTTGAGGTGTGATGCAGAATCAAAAAAAACCAATTGCAAATCACAATGTAAAGGATACTAAGCATTTTTCTATGTTGGATAATAGACAATTAATAAAAATGATGATTGGATGGAGGCTTCTTTGAAGATGTATAGTAAAAAAAAAGTGCTAGATTTTAAATGCAGTTTGGAAATAAACCTTTTTCATTTCAAAAAAACATATTAAAAAAAATCCAAACCCCTGTGCAGTTTTTGTGCAGCTCTTAATGGACCTATCATCAGCCCTTCTTTGAAATAATTAACCTCTTCTCTTTCTATCCAAATCCATCAATGAACTTGTAATCAGACATCACTATAGACACATTTTCAGTTCTTTAGCACATTCTCCATGTAACCATGCATCCCAGATGCAAGGATCAGTGAAGCTGTAATGCCCATAAATATTAATATCCTAAAATTAAGATCTATAGAAATGTCATTGCTTTAGATTCTTACCTAGGATGTTGCTGTGCATGCTCAAAGTAATACAAGCTGCATTAAGAAACTTATTCCCATGGTTTCTGATGATCTTAGTTGGACATCAGATTTATGTGAAGTAGGTTTCTTATAAATTCTCCACTCTGTGAAAACGTCAGGACATTAAAAGTCTACCAGCAAGAGTTCCCTTTTATGATGACTGACCACTGTCAATTTTGGGGAAGGAAATAGCAAGACCAAAGGTAAATTGGTGTGCTATTTCTTAGAAGAAAAAGAGACTAACGTGGTGTGTTCCTCATCCTTTAAGCAGAAAAGTGGGATATAAATCAAATAATTGGTATAATAATGCCCTCCCGAAGTTCAAAACATTTTGGAGTACTTAGCTTCAGGCACTGCTGTAATTTATTGGTACTACCGTACATTCTGACTCCTTTCAGCATGTAAACATTTTGCAGAATAATTGCCAAGTTATTTAAAATCAGGAAGGTTAATTATCAGCATATTATTTTCTTTTTTACTTTTGATTCCCTCTCTATCTTGTTTACACACTCAAAACATGCAAGCTGCCAAACATATTTACTATGGCATGGATGCCCGATAACTGAAGCTAAGAACTAAGGAAAAAAATTAAAAATGGAGTTCAACCTATACAATAAAATAAAACGAAAATAAAAAATGCCAAAAAGGCACCATTACAAACTAGGCAGCAGCAAGGCACTCGTCAAAATCTAAAACAATATGAATAAGAACACAATTAAGATGTAATTAAAACACAATTAAAAAGCCTGGGGAAATTAAAAAGCAAATCTTATCTGTTAATGTGGGTGCCAGCCACTCATATGCCAAATGCTCCCTCGTGTTTCTCTGAAAACATTTTCTCTTTAGACCGAGGTTGCCATTTTTCTGAAAATTCGATTATCATTTGTTTTCTCCCAAATATTAAGGAAAGCGGAAAACATATCGGGCTGGGACAGTAATTAGAGCTCTGAACCAGTGTGGAGATGAAATACTGTTCTGAGTGTTCTTGAGATTTTCTGCAAGAAAGTGCACAAAGCTTTTCCTGATTTATCAATTAGAAGAACTGTAATATGTTACAGGTAGTCCTCAACTTACAACAGTTTGTTTAGTGACCGTTTAAGTTACAATGACACTGAAAAAAGTGATTTATGGCTGTCTTTCACACAACCATTGCAGCATCCCCATAATCACTTGATCAAAATTCAGATGTTTGGCAACTGACTCCTATTTATGACGGTTGCAAGTGTCCCGGGGTCATGTGATCCCCTTTTGTAACCTGACAAGCAAAGTCAATAGGAGAGCCAGATTCATTTAACAACGGCATTATTAACTTAACAGTGATTCACTTAACAACTGTGGCAAGAAAGGTCATAAAATAGGACAAAACTCACTTAACAACTCTCTCGCTTAGCCACAGAGATTTTGGGCTCAGTTGTGGTTGTACGTTGAGGACTACCTGTAGTTTAAAGGGGAACAAAGCCCATTTGTGCTGTTTAAAACAACTATTATGGTAATTTCCTTCATATACAGTATAATCAGTGTTGCGAACTGACATTCATTTCGGATGGAAACATGGATTTGTTCAGTATCTTTCCCACAATATTGAAATTACAAGGACAAATAATGTCTGGAAAAGCTGTTTTTGGCCACCCCCTCTTTAACAGCGGCTTCTCTGTCTTGCTTATTTCCAACTGAAAGTCAGACTCGGAAGTTATGGATTTTGCCCAACGCCTGAGCAAATCTTTTGTTTCTTCTTCTTCTTCTTCTTCTTCTTCTTCTTCTTCTTCTTCTTCTTCTTCTTCTTCTTCTTCTTCTTCTTCTTCTTCTTCTTCTTCTTCTTCTTCTTCTTCTTCTTCTTCTTCTTCTTCTTCTTCTTCTTCTTCTTCTTCTTCTTCTTCTTCTTCTTCTTCTTCTTCTTCTTCTTCTTCTTCTTCTTCTTCTTCTTTCTTCTTCTTCTTTTCTTCTTCTCCTTCTCCTTCTCCTTCTCCTTCTCCTTTTCCCTTTTTAAGGACAGAAATCACCCTCTGGTGTAACCTGCTGTAAAGTCACCCAAGGCCAACGTTATCTCACTATATTGCTGTAGAGGTCTTTTTGATGAAGAATGAGGAAGCGATGCTTGATAGATGAAAGGAACGATGCTGTTTTTATTCTTGTAAAATAAGCTTGGCAATTTTTACCTTTGTGAATTGCCATCATAAACTGGGAAGCGGGAGGGAAGGGAGGGAAGATGGGCCCTTTTTTATAAGTAATATTTAATTTATTATTTAGAGTGGTTTCTTTGGGATAATTTATGAGTGGGGAGGGAGGGATACCCGGTATGAAATCTAGAGACAGAACATAAAACTGTGGTGTAGTTCATGAGGCTGACGATGGTTTTTCCACTTAGAATGCACTCCCTTACTCATGTAATCTCACACAAGGAACTCTGAAGCAGTTATATATACTAAACTTTTTGGTGTGTGTATGTGTGTGTGTGTGTGTGTGTGTGTGTATCAGGAGACTCAAATGTAAAGAACAGAGAAATCTGTCCATTTCTCCCTTTTTCGGTTTCTCCTTTCTCTTGTCTTGAAATAGTTATCCCCCATGACTTGTGTTATTTTCTAATTTTTAAAGAAACAAAAATAGCACAAGTATTTTTGTGCCTGTTTCTGGTCACACCGATGTTTTGTATGTTATCTTCCCTGACATCCACATCTCTGCAAGTTATTTTTCTTAACATAATCAATACTGAAGAATCATTGTGTTACAGATCATATATTAGTTTAGCAATGGATTAGATTAGTTTGTATTAAAAGTCATCCCTCTTCACTTCCCCCAAAAGTACGTTTATAGTAGTAATTTATTTATGTAGTTTAAATTGACTCAAGCAGAAATCTTAGCAACTACAAACCTCTAGGTACTCAATTGAAAATTTAGCGCTATAATCCATTTTTTAAAAAAATTAAAAATTACAAGAATAGTTTGCCTATATTCTCTAGGGCCTGGAAGAAGATGAAGCTGATCTCTGTGTACATAATTAAAATCAGGGTTCTTGTTCTCATTGAAATATTTAACCCATTGCTGGATTGAGGCTGATACAATTCTATTCTCATCAAATAAAACATTTTTCTTTATTATAGCCTTATACCTAGTATCTTGTCTGGCCTATAGTGGATGAACATCTGATGCTACAATTATAAGTAGAGATATACAAAATAACCTTTATTTCAAAATAGCTCAAAACAAATTTCTTCTGGTTTTTTCCAGATGGGTTCTCACTTTGTAGAACCTTTTTAAAAGAGTTTCAAGGGTGAGATGGCTCAGTCACCAAACAGCAAACAGATGTTAGTGCCTAATGGTCTTAGACTGATCCTATGCCTTATAGGTAAATTCAATTTGCCTGTCTGCTTCCTGAATCCACTTCTCTATTCTCTAAAAATATTTTTTTTTCTTATTTTCATTGGCATTTTCTAAAGTGACATACAAATTACGTGATGGCAATCTGAATTTATGATCAAATGTACAGTTTACAGGAACATAGCCAGTCCTAATTTAGATTTCTCTGGTACATAGTTTCTGCTATCCACACATTGCATTTTTAGAACAACAACTTAAAATAACAACATTCACCTACATTCATTGTTTAAACCAATCTCCTGAGAGAATCTCTGCAGATTTTCTTAGCATGGAAGCAGATTTCTAAAAGGGCATGTTGTTGTTGTTAGTTGCAAAGTCGTGTCCAACCCATCATGACCCCATGGACAACGTTCCTCCAGGCCTTCCTGTCCTCTACCATCTTCTGGAGTCCATTTAAGCTCACGCCTACTGCTTCAGTGACTCCATCCAGCCACCTCATTCTCTGTCATCCCCTTCTTCTATTGCCCTCAATCTTTCCCAGCATTAGGCTCTTCTCCAGTGAGTCCTTCCTTCTCATTAGATGGCCAAAGTACTTGAGTTTCAACTTCAGGATCTGGCCTTCTAAAGAGCAGTCAGGGTTGATCTCCTCTAGGACTGACCCGTTTGATCGCCTTGCAGTCCAGGGGACTCGCAGGAGTCTTCTCTAGCACCATAGTTCAAAGGCGTTAAAAGGGCATAAATTTATCTTAATATGCACAACTTATTTCAGATGTAGATTTTAATTTATGAGATAGTTTTGTTTGGAAGGCTGTGTTTTAATATCTAAAGCACCTAGTTAAAATTAATTAGAATCATGGAAGTTGATTTTTTTAAAACTTTTTTTAAAATGAATATTAAATTCAATTGAGCTTAGAATTACATTCAGGTAAATAAGTATAAGCTACCAGCTCAACCACAAGCATTTCGCTGTATTGATTTATTTGCAGAGACTGAGTGTTATAAAACCAATGACATTATCCAGTGGGAAATTCTGCCTGGAACTCTGTGTGTTTTCATTCATTTCTATTGGATCTGCGCAAAGAAAATTCCCAGTAGGATGACCACTTGGATATGACAAGTCCCTTGGTTGCTGAAAGTGTTATAAACATTGTTCCTTCTCACAGAAATGATGTGTGAATACAAAAGGTAGAATTTAGTGTGACTAAATTTAATATGATTTTTGTGTGTGTGTGGCTTTAAATGGTTTCCAGTTTTTCATACTTTCACCCTCAATATACAGAAATTGTTCTTTTCTACCTATTTTATAATGTCTTTGATAGTGATTCTACAATCTACCCTGGAATGCATTTATTCAGCAGAAATGAGTTACACCACAGCTTTAATTAGCCTTAGCGGGGAAAAAAATATTGTTACAAAAAGCCTAAAATTAGGCATTTTGAACCTACAAAGGTTTTCTTTAAATTGTTGGACTTTAGCATTGTTAACCAAATTAGATTAGTGACTGCAATATTTAAGTGTAAATCTTGTTCTACCGCAAAGGGAACTTGCTTAGGGTTTGAAATAAATGACTGTTTCTACACACAATCTTGTATACTATTACACAAGGAGAAAGGGGGGTTTTGTAATGTACTGTAGAACAGTCTCATTCATTTTTTTATAGAAATGTTATTCCAATGGTGCATTTTTTTCTTTAATAAAGTTTTGATACAAAACAAAAATCTTCCCTGTTTGGTTGCTTCATTCATTAAAAACCAAAAGATATTAGATAAGTACTATGTGAATTTTAATGCTATAAACATAGCAAGGCAGTCACAATCTTCATTCACGTAGTCCCATTCATATTATTGGGATTGTAATATGGTACATTTTTTTTTCATGCAACTGGGAAAAATGATTATGCAATTTAATTCCTTTTTAGTGGTGGCACCTAGACCAGGTGGCTCCTTTTCCTCAGCTCCAAATTCAGATAACATTAAAATTTCAAATATAATTTGAGACTGGATTAGAATTTCTTTTGTTTTTATTGTTTCCTCTGTTACAGTCTCACACTGGTATCTCAGTCTTTATGAATGACAGCTTCACTTTGTTTTTGTTAGGAAGGAACTTGGAAAATGGAAGGGCTGGGATTACATCATAAGAAAGGAAATTATACAGAGCCAATCATATAAATTGATTTGCCAAAATACAAAGCAGCGGCAAGTCTTCACTAGCCTCTTTAGTCTCATAAAATCATTTTGCTGGCTTCTATTAATTAAAATAGTACTTTGGAAAGAGTCCCAGATATCTATCAAAAGGTTGCTTCTGATGGACATCCACATAGGAGTGGGAATGGACATAGGCAAAATTGTCTCTTATCAGACACAGAACATGTGGACCCAATTTTATCTGCAAATATTCTATTTTACAGATAACAAATCCAGGAGTAATAGAGTTACATAACAATTCATATCTTAACATGGCCCAAGATGAAGGTCGAATTTTATACATTCTTTTAAAATAATCTGATGTATCTTTCTTTGACTCTTGGAAAGTGCAGCCAAGCAGAATTCCTAGTCATCGTCTAAATACAGAACAGAGAACCAGGATAATACAGTGGTTCAGGTGCTGGAGGGGGAGCAAGGAAACCCCAGTTCAAGGCACAGAAGCCAGTTCGGCGACCTTGGGCCAGTCACACCTTCCAAGTTCAAATCCTCAACAGAGCCTGCAACAACTGAAGGAAAAGCAAAATTCCTCTTCGCAATGAATAGTTTTGCTAGGTGAATTGCGGTGAATGCAGAGCAAAACAAACAGATCCTGCAAACAGATGGTACAAATTCTATGAACAACAACAGTCAAGATTAGGAATCCCCAAACTCTTCAGCATATCGAGCCCTTCCTGATGCTTCAGATTGTTCATCAACCCTCAAACATTTATTATATGAAAACAATTTAACTAATGCTACTTTTAACTAGTAGAACTGTGAATAACAACAACAACAATGGATCGTCCCATCAACCCCTTGATGGTCAGTATTGACCACTTTGGGGAACCCTGATCAAGATGGAGAAATCTTTGAATCTGATAAAAGGCAACTTCCTATGCTCCTTAAGCCATGAGCTGATGAGATCTCTTAATAAGGACAATGCAATGCATTTTTATATCCAGTCCTCACCCACAGATGTGATTCAGATGATATTAACTTTATCTGATTATATGTACGCAATGTAAACATATTCAATGCATACGTACCAAAAGTAATCAGACTGGAAATAGTTCCACCAGTAGTATTTTTCTTCGGTGGGTTTTATGATTCAGATTTATTTTCACTTTTCTGTTCGTTTTATCAGTAAATTGTACAATACTGACAGCTGATTAGCTGCTTTGCTTAAACTTCACATCTTAGGTTTCATTTTGAAAAGGCTATTCACTCCATGACGATTCGGGATACCCCTGCATGGGTTGATTTTAATACCCAGAATGCCATGCAGATTGGATTTTAAGTTCCAGAATGCAATAGCTATGCAGAGTAATGAATGTTGACCTTTAAAATCCTCACATCGGATGAGCCCACTTACAGCATAAAATTCATCCTGTTTCACACAGTGACAAAGCAAATGCCTCTTGGAAGCCCATAAGCAATTTAGAGGGCAACAATTGTTACCCTACCCTCAGAAAAATCATATAAGGGTACAGAAGTGGTCCACTCTCCTATTCATGGCAATTGTAGAAGAAGCACTGCCAGAGCCTGGGGGTGGAGTCAAGAGAGGAATCAGCTTGGAGTCATTATGGTCTCACAAACAGCCTAAGCCCAAGCCCTCTCAAATTCCTTTAATTCTTATCTAGTATCAGTTTAGTGCTGACTGTTAGTTCACTAGATTCTTGTGTATAGTCATGAGCAATAAATCAGCTTTACTGGAAGTAATGTGTTGTCCTTTTTCTTCGTGCCTGACAGGAATCAGTGAATGACATGAAAACCAACTTTACAGGGACTGAGACCCTTCCTTCCTTCCTTCCTTCCTTCCTTCCTTCCTTCCTTCCTTCCTTCCTTCCTTCCTTCCTTCCTTCCTTCCTTCCTTCCTTCCTCCCTCCCTCCCTCCCTTCCCTCCCTTCCTTCCTTCCTTCCTTTCCTTCCTCAGCCCCAATTGAAGATCCATTCTTCAATTACACATTCAACATTTTGCAAGGATGCATTTTTATTTATTTATTTATTGGCTGCCCAGTGACTAACACTGGTACATCATTTTTAGATCATCATCATCGTGACATCACATTATCACCGTTTTGTCTTTCGACAAGTTTTCTAGGTGTGTGAAGAAAACCAAGCCCCATCCTTTTGGGTGCTATTAAATCCTTGCCTTGCTATCATGCTCCTGCAGCCCTTAGCATCCAAACCAATTGTCCCACAAAAAAAATGTCCTTTCCTCTTTAACCTACTAGGCTAGAGCATCAGATTTCAGATACAGGGAGGTAAAACATTTTAACTGGTGGAAGTATCCATTCTCTAACCACCATGCTGAGCTAAGCATTCTACTAAAAGCAGGCCGAGGCAAACGTTTAAGATGGAAACCATGATAGCCCTGCCGATCAAAAGACATTTGCTGAACTGTAAAGACCAATTCTGCAGCAAAGATAACAAATCCGAAATTGGAGTTAAGAAAATATAAAAGAGCAAATTGGTTTCAGCTTTTTTATGTTTGCTCCCTACCTGGGATAATAAGTAAGGAGATGACATCCTTCTTAAGTACAGAAAACCTGTGACAAAAGACAACAATCTTTAATCAAGTATCAAAATCTCTCTCTTTTTTCTCTCTCCATTCAATTAAAGACCCTCTCCAGCTGTCTGTCTGCCCCTCTTCTCAAAATCTTTCTGCTTTTGCACACAGGGTTTGCACATTTGCAGACTATTTGATGGCATAATTTAGTTTAGAAATGATATCTTGTGTGTTATAAAACAGTGGCTGTTTTATATCTTGCGAATAATCGTGTGAAATGCCATTTAATACACTAATTTGTCCATCCTCTGCTCCAGTTGTGCTGAAGCCAGATGTATCCATTCATCCCCTGTTCCAGCACTAAACAAGGCAAGAAAAATAAGGTGGAATAAAATAGACTTTCTACAGTGCCTGTACTAGAGAGACATTTGTATTGTAGGAACTGAATATATACAGCCCAAAGGACAGAAGGGAAAGGGGAACATGATTAAAACCATTAAGGGTGTGAATAAGGCAGTATTTTTCAACATTAAGCAAAAAATTAAAAATACAGGAGCATAACTTCAAACTAACAGGAGGGAAGTTCAAAAGTCATGATGGAAAGTATTACTTCACAGAAAAAGTAGTGGAAGTTGGAACCAACTTCCAGCAGGTAGTGTGTCAGTCATTAGTAACTGAGTTTAAACATGCTTGGAATAAGCACATGGCTATCATCTGGTGGTGCATAGCTGTGGTGGCGCAGTGGTTAGAATGCAGTATTGCAGGCTAGTTCTGCCAACTGTCAGGAGTTCGACTCTGACCAGCTCAAGATTGACTCAGCCTTCCATCTTTTTCTGAGGTCAGTAAAATGAAGACCCAGATTGTTGGGAGCAATATACTCATTCTGTAAACCACTTAGAGGGGACTGTAAAGCACTATGAAGTGGTATATAAGTCTAAGTGTAATTGCTATTGCTATCTGACTAATATTTTTTAAAAACAAAAAAGAACTCAAAGGGCAGACTTGATGGACTACTAGGTCTTTTTCTGCCATCAGTTTTCTATGTTACTATGTTTCTATTGCATAAATATCTAGGGTGTACAGGAAATGCTATGCTTTCCTGCTGCCTTCAGACAACCATCCCCATTATAATATACAATGTTGCCAGGTTCTGCACAGCAGGCCTTAAAATCTTATGTGCATTTACTATTATCAGATCAGTACAAAGTAGTTTCTTTGAATATGGCCAAATTTAGTTATGATGTATGTAATAGGAGGCAAACTTTAACTGCCCATCAATAATCCATCACCAGCCACAATATATTGTTCTGCCTGTCTTTTATTTTTGTTTTATCACTATTATTATTGTTTTTAATGCTTTTGTTTGTGGTGCTGGTCCATAACTATAATAAAAATTGATTGATTGACTTAAAATCCATCAGATGACCTGTGCCATAAACCAGTTTTAACAACCACCTTTTTCTAGAGTGATTTGTAGTGTGATAGATTAAGTTTGTCATATTTATTTGTACCTGTTCACTGGTCCTACATCCACTTTTAGATTTTTGTTTTTATATTTTCTACCTTTTTATACATAATTTGTTATTCTGATGTACTGTATCTTTTATGCTTCTTCATAAATGTACTGTATCTTTTATGCTTCTTCAAAATGTATCCCATTTTCTTTATGCTGGTCTTTGGTCATAATTATGGTTTGATTTGACTTTCATGTAAGATGACTCACTGTTGATCTATAAGCTTTTGTCTCCAAGAATTAGAGTTACAGTTCCAATTAGAGTGCCCCCAAAATGCACCTTTTTGCAAACAAGAACACCCTGCTTGATTTTTTCCCATCAGAAGTCTAGCTTTCAGCCTTTCTTTGACTTCTAGCCCAAAGAATTTCAGATCTGGAGATTGAAAAGGTTCTAGATAAGTGCTTTTTCCCACCAAAAAATAGGAATACAACGATCAGCACCTTTGATGAGAAAGGATAGTAAATTAGCAGCTATCTGACATTTTTTTAATAGAATGGTATACACATATTGGTAATTGATAAACATTCTTGTTGAGATGTGTTTGAATATTAGTAGCTCAGGTTGGTAGTTGGGCTGTTTTGTTTGATCTCTGAGCTTGGCGATTTGGCTGAAAACATTTTGTCTCCATTCAGGGGGACATCGTCAGTGCGCTTTGAATTGTGCTCGTCTGTCAGAGCACTGGCCTTTAAATACCTTTTTGTGTGATGTAAATTGATGTGGGTGTTGTTTGTCCGGGTGTTTCTGAGTCATGGTCTGGTTTCGGACTGTTGGGATTGGCTGGTTGTTGTTGCTAGTCTTTAAGTATCGTCTGTGTGATGCAAATGGTGTTTGTTTGTTTGTTTACCTCTGAGTCATGGTCTGGTTTCGTGTTGTTTGTTTGGCTGGCTGTTGTTGTTCAGACATGGTCTGGTTTCTTGTGGGGATTGTGATTCTTGTTGCTGTGTGGTGGGGTGCCTGTTTGTTTGTTTTAAATGCTGCCTTCAGGATTGAAATAGTTTTTTCATTCTCAGTGGTTGATAGATTGGGTCGACGTCAATGTGTCTGTTTATTGACCTTGGTGGAGAACCAGGCTTCAAGAAATTCTCTTTCTCCCCTTGATTTCACTTGAGTTATAACTGTGGTCCTAGTTAGGTCAAACTTGTGTTCTTCTGAGTCTTCATGGATGGACATGAAGGATAGTGGCTCGTGTCTTTTGATAGCCAAGAAGTGTTCATGCAGTCTGGTAGATATTCTTGTTTTGAGAATTCTGGGCCCTGTCTCACTTTCTGTCCTCATTAGAAAAACATACTCTAGTAGGGTCTCGGAACACATGCGGTAATTGGGTAAGTTTTTTATTTCATGAGTAATCCAAAAGCTTTTCTGGCTTTCAGATTAGAGTATTTGAAAAAGCCCAAGTCATTTTGGGCATATATACATTAAGGCAATATGTCTTAATCTTGGCCAGTTTAACATGCTGGCTGGGGAATTCTGGGAGTTGAAGTCCACACAGCTTAAAGTCGCCAAACCCTGCAATTAAGGATTTATTCAGTTTCTCATTTTTCAACCTTATTAGTGTGCAAATTCAAAAAGAAACTGTAAGTTCTTTTGCAAATTTCAAGACTGCAAATATTTTTTGCAAAACAACTGCATTTTTTTCTTTAAGTTATGGACATTTTTATAGCTTCAGTTGCACTGCTGAATTCTGAAGAGTATGGATCTACATGGAACTCTATCCCACTTGATATGTAGGATGGAGAGGTACAAACTAATAACTATGTAAAAAAAGGGGGGTGAATAATTTCTCCTCTCTCTCTGTTTTTCTTCCCTGTTTTGAGTTACAGTCATATTGGCTGCATTCATATTCTATCAGGGATGTATGCAAAAAAGGGACAGGGCCTTGATTGCATGGCCAAAATCATTCTTTTGACTTTTTTGATCCCTGGTGCAGATGTCCTTAACATACCAAGCTTACCCTTGTTACTGAGTCAATCTATTTAGACAGTGGATTTGCACTCAACAATTTACCAGTCAAACCGGTTAGATTCACACTAGCCAAGTTAATAGCTTAACAGCCTAAGCAAATGTATTATATGACCTGGTTTAGCAATATAGCATAAACCCAGGCATTATTATTTTATTTATCTTTTGTCAGCCAGAATAGCATTATAACTCTTAACAGGCTCACAACGAAGGCATAAAGGACAGGAGAACCATTTGCTACAGGAGTTTCAGAAGATGACCCTTTGATTCTTGCAGCTTGTGAGTATGAACTCTTTTCTTTCCATCTGGCAAGTCATTTCAGCCTTCATCATTTCTCTTTCCTTGAGTTCCTCAGAACAGACATTCAGATGCCTCCCAGAAAATGAAAACTGATTATAATGCCAAGTGTTACATACAAATCCAACTTTGGCTTCTCCTGTACCTATAATGTGTTTGCTTTGGTACTTTTTCGACCCACATGAACATATGGCTTTGTTTCTCTTCCTGAGATTCCATTTAGATGACAAGGTTTCTTAAGGCTTAAGATACAGAAGGATCTTGACAAACTTGAACACTGGGCACTATCTAACAAAATGAAATTCAATGGTGAAAAAAGTAAGGTTCTAAATTTAGGCAAGAAAAACCAAATGCACAGGAATAGTATAGGTGGTACCTTGCTCAATAGTAGCAACTGTGAGAGGGATCTCGGAGTCCTAGTGGACAATCACTTAAATATGAGCCAGCAGTGTGCTGCAGCTGCCAAAAAAGCCAACACAGTACTAGGCTGCATTAACAGAGGGATAGAATCAAGATCTCATTGACTATGCTAAAGCCTTTGATTGTGTGGATCACAACAAATTGTGGTAAGTTCTCAAAGAGATGGGAGTACCAGACTATCTTATTTTTTTCTTGAGAAACCTATATGCGGGTCAAGAAGCAACAGTGAGAACTGGACACGGAACCACTGATTGGTTCAAAATTGGGAAAGGAGGCCAGCAAGGCTGTATACTCTTGCCCTGCCTATTTAACTTATATGCAGAGCACATCATGAGAAAGGCAGGGCTAGATGAATCAAAAGTTGGAATTAAGATTGCCGGGAGAAATATCAACAACCTAAGATATGCAGATGATACGACTCTAATGGCAGAAAGTGAAGAGCAACTAAAGAGCCTCTTGATGCGGGTGAAGAAGGAGAGTGCAAAAGTTGGCTTGAAACTCAACATTAAGAAAACCAAGATCATGGCATCCGGCTGTCTCAATTCCTGGCAAATAGATGGGGAAGAAATGGAGGTAGTGACAGATTTTATTTTCCTGGGCTCCAAGATCACCGCAGATGGGGACTGCAGCCAAGAAATTAAAAGACGCTTGCTCCTGGGGAGGAAAGCTATGGCAAATCTAGACAGCATACTAAAAAGCAGAGACATCACCCTGCCAACAAAAGTGTGTATAGTCAAGGCCATGGTTTTCCCAGTTGCAATGTATGGCTGTGAAAGTTGGACCATAAGAAAGGCTGAGCGCCAAAGAATTGAGGCCTTTGAACTATGGTGCTGGAGAAGACTCCTGCGAGTCCCTTGGACTGCAAGGTGTTCAAACCGGTCAGTCCTAGAAGAGATCCACCCCGACTGCTCTTTAGAAGGCCAGATCCTGAAGTTGAAACTCAATTACTTTGGCCACCTAATGAGAAGGAAGGACTCACTGGAGAAGAGCCTGATGCTGGGAAAGATTGAGGGCAATAGAAGAAGGGGACGACAGAGAATGAGGTGGCTGGATGGAGTCACTGAAGCAGTAGGCGTGAGCTTAAATGGACTCCAGAAGATGGTAGAGGACAGGAAGGCCTGGAGGAACGTTGTCCATGGGATTGCGATGGGTCGGACACGACTTCGCAACTAACAACAACAGAATCAAGATCACATGAAGTGTTAATACCACTTTACAATGCCTTGGTAAGGCCACACTTGGAATACTGCATCTAGTTTTGGTCACCATGATGTAAAAAAGATGTTGAGATTCTAGAAAGAGTACAGAGAAGAGCAACAAAGATGATTAGGGGACTGGAGGCTAAAACATATAAGGAACGGTTTCTGGAATTGGGTACGGCTAGTTTAATAAAGAGAAGGACAAGGGGTGACATGATAGCAGTGTTCCAATATCTCAGGGGCTGCCACAAAGAAGAGGGAGTCAAGCTATTCTCCAAAGCACCTGAAGGCAGGGCAAGAAGCAACGGATGAAAACTAACCAAAGAAAGAAGCAACCTAGAACTAAGGTGAAATTTTCTGACTGTTAGAACAATTAATCAGTGGAACAACCCTGCCTCCAGAAGCTGTGAATACTCCAACACTGGAAGATTTTAAGAAGAGACTGGACAGCCATTTGTCTGAAATGGTATAGGGTTTCCTGCCAGAGCAGGGGGTTGGACTAGATGACCTCCAAGGTCCCTTCCAACTTTATTATTATTATTATTATCTTTTATTCATTAAACATGAACCTCAGTCAACTGAACATTCAAATTGGATGGTGCTGATGGTTGACACGGGTTGCTACCAGCATCCTAGGTGTCAACCAGGTACCTTCTTAAAATATAAGATGTTCCGAGTAGCGCAGTTTTTTGTAACATTGCTGGAGTTATTGCAGGAAGCTGCAGTTTCTTGATGTGTTTTGCGAAGTTTTTGGACATAGTTCCCAGTGCCCCGATGACAATGGGTACCACTGTTACACGTCTCATCGATGGCCAGGTCACGATATTTCGTAATTTTTTCCAGTTCTTTTTCTTCGACTCTGGCATCTCCTGGTACAGCAATATCAATCAGCTGTATGCTTCGGTTCTCTACAGCTGCGATATCTGGCGTATTGTGTTCGAAATGGCGATCTGTCTGTATTCGAAAGTCCCACAAGATCTTCACCCTCTCATTCTCAACAACTTTTTCCACCCTGTGTTCCCACGACTTTTCGGACACAGGCAAGTCGTATTTTTTACACAATGCCCAGTGGATTAATTTAGCAACTCGATCATGTCTAGATTTGTAATCAGTTTGTGCGATTTTGCTGCACTCACAGATTAGGTGTGAAACAGTTTCAACTTTGTCATTGCAAAGTCGGCAATTTGGATTGTCAGTGGATTTTTGTATCTTCGCTTTCATGGCATTAGTTTGTAATGCTTGTTCTTGAGCAGCCAGTATTAAGCCTTCCGTTTCTTTCTTGATGGTTCCCATCTTAAGCCATGCCCATGTCAAGTTGTTATCACATTTTCCTTCAATGTTTTTCAAATGCTGTCCATGCAAAGCTTTGGTTTTCCATCTATTTAATCTGTCATCCAGCCGTTTTTCCTTATATTCTGCCTTTGTTTCTGTTATTTTTATAGTGCTCTCTGTTTTCACAGCCTGCAGCAGTTTTTCTGTACTTTGATTCACATAGTCATTCAAACTTCGTTTTTCTTCTTCTACAGTTTGGTGGATTTGCAATAGTCCTCTGCCCCCTATTTTTCTTGGCAGGTACAACCTGTCGATGTCACTTTGTGGATGTAGAGCGTGGTGCATATTCAAAAGTTTACGTGTTTTCCGGTCTAGGTTTTCCAGTTCAGCCAAAGTCCAGTTGATAATTCCAGCTGGGTAGCGTATCACTGGGACTGCCCATGTATTAATGGCTTTAATTATGTTTCCAGCATTCAGCTTTGATTTTAAAATTTTGCGGACTCTCCTGATGTATTCCTTTTGTGTTGACTCTTTGACTTTTCCATTTGACTTTTTTATTATTATTATTATTATTATTATTATTATTATTATTATTATTATTATTATTATTATTATTATTATTATTTTATTATTATTATTATTATTATTATTATTATTATTATTATTATTATTATTATTATTATTATTATTATTATTATTATTATTATTGTTATTGTTGTTGTTGTTGTTATTGTTGTTGTTGTTGTTGTTGTTGTTGTTGTTAATAATCTTTTATTCATTAGACATGAACCTCAGTCAACTGAACATTCAAATTGACTAGTGCTGATGGTTGACACGGGTTGCTACCAGCATCCTAGGTACCTCCTTAAAATGTAAGATGTTCCAAGTAGCACAGTTTTTTGTAGCATTGCTGGAGTTGTTGTTGTTGTTGTTGTTTGTTTATTTATTTATTTGTTTATTTTAAATCAATAATCTGGAAGCAAGAATGCAGAGATCAAGTTGTGGGTATGAAAGCCCCATACTTTTGGAAAACACCAGGTTGAGGAAGGCTGCTATAGCTTCAGATTTATTGGGTTCCAACAATATCCATACTTAAATCTTTCTTTTTCCTGGAGAAAAAGCAAATTGGTTTTACCTAGAGGAATGAGCATCCCTCCCAAACCTGGATCTGATATGTCCTTTTGATGGGGTTAGTCCATGAAGTATGATTCTTTTGAAATAACATACACTTCTGCACCTGCTGAGCTTTCCTATCCACTTCTCCAACTTCAGAAGAGCTATTCCTTCTCTCCTGTGGCATAGAGAAAAGGTGAAAATTATTTCTGACTCATCTCCTCAATGTAGACCCCTAAGGTTATATTCTAAACTATCTATGTTATGGAGTCTTTGAAAAATTCTATTTGGAGTTGTCAGTATGGATTAATGACAGCCTCTTCCATTATGTTACGTTTAAGTGCAGAGAAATATGACTGGGAGGTAAACCAATCTGTGATGAATGATGTGGTTGAGGTTTTCGTTTTGAATTCACAACGCTGGGCTCTAATAAATTTATCATGCTTCAGTATATTATCAGACAAGTGGGATATTTTACTCTGTATACAAAAAGATGCTAGCCTCCTCATAAATTAAATCTCAGGTAGCAAAATAATACTATGCTTCATGATCTATCAGAAGGGACTGAAGAAGAAGGGGGGAAATTGCTACAAGGTAGTTTTGTTTCTAAAAATCAACCTAAGAGATATGCCTTTGTCCACTGGCCTCCCTTTCTCATACTTATGCTTCTGTGAGGTGCTTGGTGCTCTCTGAACTTGGTTGTCTGCTTGTGGAAATTTCATTATTCAGCTAGGTAACATCATCAGTGTGAGTGAGTGCGGGTTCTCTCTCTTTTATATACTATAGGTTGCCCTGCCAGTGTGGGTGGGGCCGTGATTTTCTCCTTGGTAGTTTCTTCATTGGGATATTGTTTTCTACTTAATTATTTGTCTGGTATTAATCCCAGCTTATCTGGGTGCTGCTGGAAAGGATGTGCTCCAATCTTTTTGTTTCCTTCTTAGCTTTTTATTGTCTCTTTTGAATGGTGTATAAATGTGGTATTTCTCTATGTGTCTATTGATGGCTGATTTATGATGGCTCTCTTCTACGTCTTTTCTTTAGTATTTAAATAGTGTCAGGTTTTGTGTTGTCTATCTTAGACTGGTTCCATAATTTTTGAAACTGGGTATCTTTAGGGTATGTCAAAATCTGCCCTCCACTTTTCTAAAGCTTTTCTTCCTTTCTGAAAAGGGTTTCCCCCTCTCCTCTCTCCCTCCCTCCCTCCCTCCCCCCTTTATTTTCAAGATGCTTTTTAACACCTCAGTGCTTTGCTGGGATGGTTTAATTCACTTTATCAGGGCATGGGGATTTAGAGTTTTGCTCTATTTCTGCTTCTCCCTGAGTCTCTGAACCCACTGAGATGCCAAACACAAACTGCCAATGAGTCATTTCAAAATGCTTCACACCTCCACCGTTTTGCAGCCCTAACAAAACAAGCCATGAGCCTCCACATTCTCAAGTGAACTTATCCAGTGGTTGCATATTCTGCCTGCTGAACCCTCATTTTTTTCAGCCCTGATTCATTCAGCCCATTTGGGCGGGGGAACTCTGAAATTCTCATAATTTGCTGAACTTCCAGCTCAGAATTTGTTGGAATGTGCTAGTAGAAGAACTAGAGAGAGAAATAAATGCAGCAAATCTAGATGTCCTAGTGGACCACCCCTTAGGTATGAGCCAGCATAGTGAGGTGGCTGCCAAAAAAGCCAACGCAGTCCTGTACTTTGTCAACAGAGGGATAGCATCAAGATCATGAGAAATGATAATACTGCTTTATACTGCACTAGTGAGGCCATGCTTGGAATATTGCATACAGTTCTGGTCACCACAATACAAAAAAGACCCTAAAAAGAGTCGAGAGAAAAGCAACAGAGATGATAAGTGGTCTGGAAGCTAAATTGCATGATCAACAGTTAAGGGAACTAGGTATGCCTAGTCTAATGAAGAGAAGGTTTAGGGGTGACATAATAGCTCTCTTCCGATATTTGAGGGGTTGTCACAGAGAAGAGAGGATTGATTTATTCTCCAAAGCATCTGAAGGCAAGACAAAAAGCAATGGGTAGAAGCTTGTTAAAGACAGATACAATCTGAAGCTAAGGAGAAATTTCCTGACAATAAGAACATTGAATAATCAATGGAACAGCTTACCTCCTGGAGTTGTGCGTGCTCCATCACTGAAAATTTCAAAAAAAAGTTTGTATAAGGACTCTTGCCTTAGTAGGAGGTTAGACTAGAAGACATCCAAGATCCCTTCCAGCCCTGTGATTTTATGATTTTAAATTGTAAGTTGGACACTGAGAATTGATATACTGATTGGCTGGCAAACTCAGAACTTAATTTTTGATTACTTTGGCTGTTCAGTGATGGGGTTAAAGTACTCCATGAAAGCTCTGAACATTTGCTAAATGGATTTGGGATCTACAGATGGTCAGGTGAAGTGGGAAAAATGCAACTTACTTTTAATGAATTTGGAAGTAATTTGCAGATGGAAGAGATGGCATTTTGGAAGAGCCGTTCTTCATGATATACTTTTTTTGGATTCATTTGAAATACAGAAAGCCAGTGAGATTGCTAAGGAGAAGGTTTGGACAGTTTAAAAAAACTGGAGAGTCCTACAAATCTCCTGATCCCTTTACAAGTGAAATATCCTTCTGCCCTCTCTAACCTCTCATTAAAATTTAAAATATGTATTTTCAATAGTCCAATTCCCCACCCCATTCTCCTGGAAACAAAAACATAGCCCAGCATTCTTAATGTTGTCTTCAAGTGCTTTGGATGAAGAGTCAATTGTCCTTTCTCTGAGTTTTACCTTTGAAGGAATCCATTCTGAGACTACTGAAGAAAATCTTTGTGAATCATAATATGTTAAGTAGCAAATGTATTGTGCTTTGAACTCTGGATTAGCCAAATCTGTTTCAATCTGTGTTCGTCCTAGTCAAACTTACATTTTCAATCTGTGTTCATTCTAGCTGAACTTACACTTTCCAGGCTGCTGTGTGCCAGGAGATGATCAAAAGAAGCAGAATCATACTGATTCCTCAGATTCTCATCAACTTTTAGTTCTATCAGCCACAATGGTCTTCTGGATCAGGTCTCAGTTGGATGCTATAGAAATTTTGCTCCTTCCTAAAGGTCTAATTTCAGAAATGCTAAAAAGGGTATTTTCTTTGGCCTCCTGACACTGGAAGCTGCAATTACCCAGTAGGAGATTAAATCCTAAATTATAGGGTCACTGTAAACTTAGCTATGTGCCTAAAGGGTCATATAAATTACATTTATGTGTTAGAATGCAATTTATAATGTTCATTTTGGTCAGAAGATAAACTCCAAAGCAGTTTGATATAGTGATTAAGGTGCTGGCTTAGAAATCAGGAGACTGCATTAGGAGTCTTAGGAACGAAAGCTGGCTAGGTGACTTTGGGCCAATCACCAGGAGATTGGGAGTTCTACTCCCGCCTTAGGCATGAAAGCCAGCTGGTGATTTTGGGCCCAGTTGCCTCTCTGCCAGCACAACTCACCTCACATGACTATTGCTATGGGGTAAATAAGATGAGGAAGGAATATTATGTTTACTGTCTTGAATTACTTATAAAGTAATAAAGGCAAGATAAAAATCTAATAATCTAATAAATAAGAAAGTAGAGGATTCAAGAAATACAAAAATAAATACTGAAGTATTCAAAAATGTTGCCTCTTGGACTTCCGGTTCTGGTCTGCGGCGCTAGCGGTCGTGCGGAGAGTCTTTTCTCTTCACTGGCCGGTTTCCCTCCGCCGGTAGACCCTGGACAGGGTCGAAAGTCGCCCTGGAGGGGTGACCACCGCTGAGGAGTACTCTTGTCGACTGCGGAGGGTGCAGCAGCACCTTCCGCAGTCCGAGGCAGCTCCTTTGGGCCAACGGGGAAAAGATCGGCCATTAACATGGCCGATCATCTAGCCGCTCCAGCCGAAAGTCAGAAGAACAGCTAAGCGAAAAGAACCACCGTGGAAGATCCGGGTGAGACCCTCCCTTCCCTCTCTGTACCCTAACTATCCCCCTGTGAAAAGCTCTTGGAACTATTTCCCTGCTTTGAGAGAGCGGTGTTTGGATACTTGGGAAAACGAGCTCTGGAAACAAAAGAAAAAAATAATTAATTTTTACTGACTATTTTTATTCTTGGGTATTCTGGGACCCTGAAAAAATCTCTACTATAGAATTTTATAACTTTATCTACTTATTAAGCTGGGGAATATTGTTTTTTTTTTCTTTTACTTTTTAATTGGATAAAACCATTGGAATTTGGAAAAAAGATTCTACAGTCTACTGGGGACACCTTGTGGCGAAAGCCGACATTGCAATTGTATTTTCTCTTTGATTTTGAACTGGATTTGACCTTCAAATTACTACAAAAGGGAAAAGGTAACAGATTTGAAACAGCTGGGTGGTGAAATTGCCTACTAGAATTGGGGAGGTGGATGTTGGTTGATTGTTAATAAACATAGCCTCCACCAAAAAACTAAAACATTACCTTACCACTAAAATGGAGAAGTTTTACCCACAGCTTGGCTATGGGCTTATACTGGAAAAAATCTTGGAACTTAAGGAGCAAAGAATTTTTAGAATGAACACTAAAGATGATACCCCAGAACTAAAAATTGAACCTCAAATCCTGACTGATCAACTTATAGACCAAGGAATAACAGTGGAGGAACAGATCAACTCCAAAGAGGCCTGTATGCAACAACATATACAATTTAATGAGATGGAGGAATCTCATCCACAATCTACCTGTAAACTTATATTGGAAAAAATTTATGAAGCTACTGAACAAGTGAATGCTAGAATAAAAGCCTTCACCCTAAAACTTCAAATTGACTTCCAGATTCCAACTGACTACCCTATAACTCAAATAACAATAGAAGAGGAACAAATCAACATAGAAGAAGACATCATACAAACCCACGTACAACTTATTGAGAACTTTGATGACCAAAGACTGATTTTAATTAAAACATCTGCAATGCCAAAAGCGACAGGAACTGATTTGCAAATACGAGGCATTGAAAACTGTGACAACATGGATAACCAACGAGTAACTACCACATTGAACAAAACTAATTATACTTCTCAGATAGTATTGGAAGAAGAAGAGAAATATGACCAGACTGAATTGTTGATAAATATGTATAACCAAACACTGAGATTTGATTATTTAGAGGCTCTTTTATGGAAACCTGCTTGGCACAAAAAGAAAGCTAGAATTAGATTTAAAAATGATATTTAAAATTTTATTTGATCGGTTAAAAAGGCTTTTAGAGATTTTGACTGAGTTAATACTACTGAGATGAAAATTATTGATTTGATTATGGTTTGGAATTGAATATGGAAAAGGTTAAAAGGCTTTTTAGAGATATGGACTGATTTATAAAATATACATTTGAAATAGAGTAGAATAAGAAATAGAATATAGTTGGGAAGTGTAGAAATATAATGGTTGGAATAATATGTTTACCCTAGATATAATTAGTATCCTATGAAATGGGAAATTAGGGATACCCGAAGTGTAAATTATGTGTTTATTTAAGGTTAAATTGGAACATGGTCATTGTAAGTTAGTAAAGCTTAAAAACAGGATTTCTGATATAGGTGAAATATTATTGATATTTTTTTATTGTTTTTTTGATGATTGATTACCACAATCTCCACATTGCTTCCTAAGCACTCTGATGTAAAAACTAAAAAACTAATAAAACTTGTTTTTAAAAAAATGTTGCCTCTTGTGCTTTTATTCTCGTATGTCCTCCCTTTATTAAACTGTACAGATGATTTTAAAAAAAAAATTCTAGAGGCAAAATTGGAATTTCTTTACTTCTCAAGCTTCTTTCCTTGCCGTTGAGAAGTGCTGGAAATGTGTCATTGTTGCCTGACTGATAAATGATTATAGAAGTGAACATCGCTCAAGGAGAGCGCAATCTGTTCAATTGACTAGCTATCCCTCCGTGCTCTTTGGTATTAATGGGTGTGTAAAATAATAGCTTAGACTTTTGGCAAGCATATTTTCAAAAGTGGGACAATTGGAGCATGAAAAATTAGCACCGAATTATCTTCCATCAAATTGATATGTTCATTTTGGGAGAAATACTTCTTATTTACAAACCCAGCCTCTCTTGACCCTAATTGTCAGAGGCACTTCAGTCCACGAGATAGCTCTGCTGACACATGCAAATATAAGCCAATAATGTTCCTTTGACGAATAAAGGAGCTGTGATGGTTTTAGTGAAAGATTTCTGTGGTATCTAGTGCATGGAGAAGGCTAAAAAAAGTTATTAACTGTTGATGATGTTAGTTCAATTTGCCTCTTTTAATGAAGAAGTTAACATAAAAGAGAAATGCAAGGTGAATTGGGAAAACGAAGTCATCAGGCAAGGACATCCACTCCACTGTGAAATGTTCAGAGAGTGAAGGTTAATAGTGGAATTATTGTTATTGGTTTTTTTTTTACAACTATTGAACAATCAAAACATTTAGGCATTGAGTCTTTCAGAATGCAGCACAATCAGTAATATATTCTTGACTTCTGGTCAATAAGCAATCTTCCACTTAAAAAAAAGAAAAGAAATCCACACCTATTCTTCGGAATATTAGATCATGATGCAGAGTGTTTCTTGTTAGGATACATTAAGCTTGACATATTAACGGGACAAAATGTTTGAAGCAAGGAAAGATGGAAAGGAAAGGAAAATAGCAATAGCAATAGCACTTAGACTTATATATCACTCCATAGTGCTTTACATTATTATCTGAGTGGTTTGCAAATGTCAGCATAGTCCCCAACAATCTGTATGCTATAATAATAATAATAATAATAATAATAATAATAATAATAATAATAATAATAATAATAATAATAATAATAATAATAATAATAATAATAATAATAATAATAATAATAATAATAATAATAATAATAATAATAATGCTGGAAGGGACCTTGGAGGTCTTCTAGTCCAACCCCCTGCTCAGGCAGGAAACCCTATACCAGTGATGGCGAACCTTTTAGAGACTTAGCCCAAACTGCAACCCAAAACCCACTTATGCATCGTCGAGTGCCGGGTGGGTGTGGCCCATTGGGTGGGCATGGCCATTGGGTGGGCGTGGCTGTGGTGGTAATGACAGACTGGGTGGTAAAAGTTCAATCAATCAATTCCAACTTTGCAAGATCTTTTTTTTCCCACGAGAAGTTGAAATTGACTGATTGACCCTTTTTTTTTTTTTTTTTGCACACGGCGGCGGAGGCCTAAAGCGAAAAGGTTTTATAAAACCCAGCTGAAGGCCTAGGACTGGGGCGATGGCACGCGTGCCCACAGAGAGGGCTGTGAGTGCCGCCTCTGGCACCCGTGCCATAGGTTCGCCACCACTGCCCTATACCATTTCAGACAAATGGTTGTCCAGTCTCTTCTTAAAAACTTACAGTGTTGGAGCATTCACAGCTTTTGGAGGAGATTTTACCTCAGAAAGATGGAAAGCTGAGTCAACCTTGAGCCGGTCAGGATCGAAATCCTGGCTGAGGGCAGAGTTAGTCTGCAATACTGCATTCTAACCATTGTGCCACCAGGGCTCATCTTGAAGTCCCTCACCCTAAACATGCAAACTTCTAGAAACAACTTTACATCTTCTAGGCTTTCCAAGCAAACTACAGGAAAAAATATTCCCCGTTCTCCCCCCTGCCCCACTGTACCCCTGTAAGATAATGTCAATTATTAATGGAATTGTTATTTTTATAAAAAGGTTTATATATTATGAATTAGGGTGGCATGTGTGTGTGTGAAGGGGTGTCGTGTCGCCCTTCATTTAATCCCACAACCAATCCACCCAGCTAGATTCACAGAGCATGTTTAACTGGGATTATTAAACACAGCTGTATTGACCTAACATTCTAAGCTTGATGACCTTTAGTCTAGGTTTGCTTAGGTAATGGCTCACTCTCAGGCTCAGCCTGGTCATTGCCTAATCAACTTAAGCATATTGTGTGAATGCAGCCACAGACCTCAGACAAAGACACTTACTCAACATATTATTTCTCTGTATTTTTTCCAGCTTTGGGGTTTATATTTCAATGTATTGTGTTGAGTTTCCTGGGTGTTAAGTAGAGGGTATACAATACTTTCATTGACTTTTCCTTAATTCATTGATAACTTCCTAATTCGTGATGGCGGGAGAATTCTAGGACACAGGTTAAAGCTGCCAAGGTTGAAAAACACTGGTGTAATTTATTTTTGTAGGCAGCCCACACTAGCCCCACAGCAAAATGGTGACGAATAAATTTAACAAATAAATAAATGTGGGAGGGGTGTGTGGTGGCCTAGAGGTGAAGATACTCACCTCACACTCGGGAGGTTGAGAATTCAATCCTAGGCAATGGCAGATGTTTCTCTATCAGGGCACAAAGAGATAATATTTACTGTGAACTCCAGGTAGGTATCAGGAAGGGCATCCAGCCAGTAAATGCTCAGCTCCATTTAGTTGCCCTGATTCCACCCCAATAAAAGGGATTACATGGTCAAAAAAGAATAGGATAGATAGATAGATAGATAGATAGATAGATAGATAGATAGATAGATAGATAGATAGATAGATAGATAGATAGATAGATAGATAGATAGATAGATAGATAGATAGATAGATAGATAGATAGATAAAGATGGAAAGATGGAAAGATGGAAAGATGGAAAGATGGAAAGATAGATAGATAGTAAATAGATGATAGACAGATAGATGGACGGACGGACGGACGGACAGACAGACAGATAGATAGAAAGATAGAAAGATAGAAAGATAGAAAGATAGAAAGATAGATGGATGATGGATGATGGATGATGGATGATGGATGGATGGATAGATAGATAGACAGACAGACAGATGATAGATAGATAAATAGATAGATAGATAGATAGATAGATAGATAGATAGATAGATAGATAGATAGATAGATAGATAGATAGATAGATAGATAGATAGATAGATAGATAGATAGATAGATAGATAGATAGATAGATAGATAGATAGATAGATAGATAGATAGATAGATAGATGATAGATAGATGTAGAGGTACAGTAGATATAGATGAAGATGTAGATGTAGATGCAGATATGGTTAATAGATATAGATATTTCTAATCCTCATTTATCCACCCATTCCCTTATTTTCCTTTGCCAACCATTCTGATTCGATGGCAAGTAATATTGAAGGAAAAAGGCATCTTCTCTTTAAATTAATGTTACAAAGATATGAATTTGCTCCTCCTTTAACAAATCTCTTCTCCACCCCACCAAGGAAGCAAAAGTCCTTTGAAGGACAGAAAGAATAGTTTTCAGTTTTGGGATGGAATGCAGCCATCAGGCAAATACAGCTGGAGGGGGAAAAAAAAAGACAATAGGAGAATGACACACAGAGAAAGCATTAAGCATGTTCATCCCATACGGCTCCTTAAATTGAATTTGGATTCTCTGGAGGCTTCATTAGGCTAAATGTGAAAACTATTGAGAGATACCTTAGAAGGACTGTGTGAAACTTCATTCTGAGGCATCAAAATAAATCAGTTGCTGTTGATTCCACATTTAGATGCAGTGTTCTGCCAAGCTCATTTCTAGTGAATTGAACTTTAGAATTAGATCGGTTCAGTTTGCCAATTCAAGCAGATTGAACTCTTCCAAATGAAGTGCAAAGTCAAATGAGAACTTGGCTGATTTCTACACCCAAGTCACTTGGATTTAGTTTGCATCATGTCTAATTTTGTCCTGAATCAAATAGATCCTAACATTACTATTGCAACACCCATCATCAAAGCAAGTGAAAATCCTTCACATCAGATTTTATTCAGTTGCTAAGTGGTGTCCAACTCTTTGCAACCCTATGGACCATAGCACGCCAGCCCCGCCCTGTCCTCTACTGTCTCCCAGAGTTTGCCCAAATTCATGTTGCATTGATGACAATATCTAACCATCTCATCCTCTGCTGTCCCCTTCTTCTTTTGCCTTCAATCTTTCCCATCAGGATCTTTTCCGATGAATTCTCTCTTCGCATTTGGTGGCCAAAGTATTTGAGAGTCAGCTTTAGCATCTGTCCTTTCAAAGAACAGTCAGGGTTGATTTCCTTTAGAATTGACTTATTTGATCTCCTTGCGGTCCAAGGGACTTTAAAAAGTCTTCTCCAACACCACAAGTTGAAGTATTCACATCAGATTGGTTTATAGCAATTTTGTTCAGATGATGATGGAGTTGAATGAGAAATTAAAGCTCATTAGAAACACTGCTATGTTCATCTTGGGATGTGCTGATGAGTTCCATGGAGCAATCACTCTACTAGACCACTTCTCAAACACTTTGAGGAATGCTGCGGAAGACCTGTTCATCTCCACTGGCACCATTTGAAGGGGTTCACCCCAAATGTGAATGAGATGCGCCAGAGAACATGCCTCTCCATCTTCTTCTCCAGCATGTTCTTGCCAAAACATGCTAAAACTCAAATAATCTTCTCCTCTAGCTTTGAGAAGTATCAAGTAGGAGACCTGGAGAACCTCAAGGCAAACGGAACTACTTGCTTGAAGCAAACTGTGTTTCTTCTAAGCTTCAACATAGAGAATCCTATTGTGTCTACAGCATGGAGCCTTTATTCAATGGAATCCAGGTTGCTTGCACAGGCCTACTAGAAAATTATTTTGATGAGATGAAAATTTAACAGCCAAAAAGGTTAATTCATGCTTTCTAAACAAATATCTTTGAGGCTGTGGGGTAGTGATGCTGAACAGAAAGCCTTGCAAAGAAAAAGAATTGAAATAGTGACATCTCTTTTATAGATATAATTTGCAGCAGGAGACATGAGTTTCACTCTACTTAGGTGGCTGAATACAGGTGATAGAAGTGTACACTTTTTTTTTCACTGAATGAAGAATGGAAGGGATAGTATGTGCTTTGTACTCTTAAAAGGCTGGGCTATTGCAGAAAAATTAAACCTGGGGCAACAATCTGTCCATGGACACCTCATTTTGCCCTTTCTGTCCCTCCTGGCTTTTTTTTTTTTAAGCACTCAATGTCTTTTAATAATGCATAACTAAAAGAGAAGCAGGCATCCAGGCAGCAAAGTAAATCACTGGCCTTTGGCATCCTTTTTATTTCCTAGAATGGATTTAAGCTCCTTTAGGGATCCCTTAGCAGTTTTAGTATCTAGAATGACGGATGGCTTCTGCCCATTGCTTTCTTTGAAAGAATATCCACCTGCCCCTCTCCCTCAGAAAAAAGACCCAGGTAAGCTAGCATGATTGAGAGCCACCTGGGAAGATGGAGGACAACTATCTTACTAGAATGTTTTCTGGTCATTGCATAGATTTTGTCAACCATTTTGTTACTGTGCCCAAATAAGTTCTGAACATTCTAAATGTGGAAAGAGGGAGGGAGGGAGGGAGGGAGGGAGGGAAGGAAGGAAGGAAGGAAGGAAGGAAGGAAGGAAGGAAGGAAGGAAGGAAGGAAGGAAGGAAGGAAGGAAGGAAAGCCTTGTGAAAGGAAAGGAAAGGAAAGGAAAGGAAAGGAAAGGAAAGGAAAGGAAATGAAAGGAAAGGAAAGGAAAGGAAAGGAAAGGAAAGGAAAGGAAAGGAAAGGAAAGGAAAGGAAAGGAAAGGAAAGGAAAGGAAAGGAAAGAGATTGAGAGGGAGAGATTCCATGTCTTGGAAGCTTATGATTTTACTCTTTTGATTATTTGAGCAAATTGGGAAGTGATGGCAATAGTAAATCTATACTTTGGATCACTATCCAGTGAGGGTAAAGTAGCAGCTGTGAAAGACAAAGCCTCATTTGAAGTCTCCTAGTCAGCTATAACAAAGATGAGATTCCATCAGGGCAGATTTGCTGGGTCAGATACATTGGACTCTTATGTATGCTATAGTTCATTTCCAGGCAGACTCCCCTCTCCTGGCCTCCCCAAAATGGGTGAAAACATGGCTCTGTGCCCTTGCTCGGGAAACACAGAGCAGCACACAGCTATGGGGCTGGTTAGCACTCTGAAATCCCTCCCTTCACGCATTTATTAATTTTTAGCACTGTTTTTAATGATCCTTGCCTCTTTTTAATTTTTATATACCATGTTTTATTGTACACCACCCAGAGTTCTTCTGTGAGGGAGATGGGTGGTTCCAAAATTCATAAAATAAATAATGAATTCTTGCTGTATGACTGTCTTTCCTCAGATTTTTTAAGTACTTGGCTTCTGCAGCACCCTCCCCTGAGGGAAAAATGCTAATATTATTAACTTCCCAAAAGATCCAGATTGGTTTTCCTCCCTTTATTTTAACCATTTTGGGGAGTTAAGGGCACATTCTGTACCTCAGGAAGTTAATCAGGTTTGTTTGGGATGAGAGAGAGATGGCATACAAGGCTTCAGGTTTCATGAGGAAGAGACTTTGGATGGAAATGTACTGAATAATTGAGTGGGTGTTTCTTCTCATTAGGTGAGAGAATATTTGTAGCCCAGGGTTGAACTGTGGAGTTCTTGAAGTTCCCTGAGGAGCACTGATGATATTACCTAGTTTGGCTGTTACCAAGCTCAGAGAACATCAAAAACTCTACAGCTTTTCTTCTCCCCTAGTGAGATTAACCTGAGCTTTAGCTTTTGTGGGCCTTTTTTTCTAATGTGAAAGCATATCACGATCTTCCCTTATCAACTTGTAATGAGGCAGATGCTTCTTGCTAAGGGGAGGGGTAGGAGAGGAGAGGAGAGGAGAGGAGAGAGGGGGGGAAAGGCAAAATGGGGTTTGGCTGCAAGGAGTCCATGCTCATTCACATAATGCTTCTCCTGCTGCTTCTGCATCTGTTTTGATCTTGTTCACGCTTCCGAGCTATAAAGAGACATTCACAACAATAGTCCTAGATTGTTGGTAGTGGTGGGGTGGTTTTTTTTGTTTTGAGAGGTTTTTTTTGGCACCCATCAGATAACAGATTTGATACAGAGAGAAGAAGAGACTAGTTTGTTTTAGCTGCTGGCTCTGCAGGGGAAAAAACAACCCAAAACCAACCCAAGCAGATGGGCACTTTGTCTGAGTGATACCAAGTATGTAATTCATGCTTCTACTTAGCACAAATCACACTCATTGAGCATAAGGTAAAAGTTATACTTCTGGGCAGATGGAGCCCCAAGGAGAATAAGTAGGCCAAGCCCTTGGCTTGACTTAAGTTAATGAAGATTAAAATCAGATCACCTAGTCATGGTCTATTGATGGTAACAGTCATCTGAAAGCTCCCTTGCAGGAAAATATAGGTTAGTCAGGGCGCCAGTCAATATTGGAAGCAAATCAAAACTGGAAGAAGCATACGTCTCGCAAGCTGATGTTAAATCTTGCTATTTTCAATGTACTTCTCTGACCTCTAAACTGAATAGAAATCACACAAGGAAAACCATGAATCGGTGACTTGGCAGAAATCACTGGGTAGGACACTACAGCAGGAAATCAAGAAAGTATTCATCAAGACTAAGGAATAAACAGTAATTTTGAGCAAGATTGATACTTCAGAACTTACAACCATATTTCCTTAGTAGTCTCTGAGCTTGGTTGTTTTCTTGCAGACATTTCATTACCCAAACAGGTAACCTCATCAGTGCTAGAAGGAAGCGGGGTAAGCACTGATGATATTACTGTATCTAGTTGAGTAATGAAATGTCTGCAAGAAAACAACCAAGCTCAGAGAGCAACAAGGATCTCACAGTTCAAACCTGAATTACAAATATTTTCTTCTATCAGATCTTACAACCCTCAGCTTTCTTGCTTATCTATCTATCTATCTATCTATCTATCTATCTATCTATCTATCTATCTATCTATCTATCTATCTATCTATCTATCTATCTATCTATCTATCTATCTATCATCTATCTATCTATCTATCTATCTATCTATCTATCCATCCATCCATCCATCCATCCATCCATCCATCCATCCATCCATCCATCCATCCATCCATCCATCCATCCATCCATCCATCCATCCATCCATCCATCCATCCATCCATCCAGTGGTGGGATTCAAATATGTGAACAACCGGTTCCCTGTGTGGATGCTGCTTCTGGAAGTCCATTCTGGGCCTGGGCAACAAAAAGTTAGCTACCGGTTCTGCTGAAGTGGTGCGAACCGGCTGGATCCCACCACTGTGTCTGTCTGTCTGTCTGTCTGTCTGTCTGTCTGTCTGTCTGTCTGTCTGTCCGTCCATCCGTCCGTCTATCATCTGTCTCTCTCTTTCACACACACACACACACACATCATCATCATCTATCATCTATCTATCAAATTTTGAAATTACCCATCTCTTTCACAAATGGACTGTGGGCGATGTATAAATAAAACATTAAAACATAAAAAGTATATAAAATTTAAAAAAGAGGCTACAGTGATTGAAATTCAACATTAACCTTTACATAAAAGGCAGTGGGGGGGGGATCTTTCAGGGCACTAACCAGCCCCACTGCATGCTCCTCTGTGAGTCCCAAACAAGACAGCAGATCCATGTTTCCAAACCTTTCCAAAAGGTCAGGAGAGTGGGGGCTCATCTCACCTCTGGGTAGGAAGGGGAATGTTTCAAATGGTTGGGGTTCTCTTCCTGGGCCCCCTCCCCCAGTTTGAATTCTTTAACTGATGAGGTCTGCAAAAGCTATGCTGAATCCAATGCATTGGTAGGACTTTGAGTTGTAGAAGTCCCCTCTAAACCATACAGTTACCAACCCAAGTTGATTTTCTCCCTGAAAGGGCTGGTCTAGGAGAAATGAGCCAGCAAATGATAGCTTCTGTGGGATGGTTAAAGTTGAAATACTGGCACTGGAGAGAATGTTTAAGGCCATTCATGTTCTAATTTGTGCTCTCCTAGAGTTGTTCTGAATTAAATTGAGGGGAAGGAACAGAAGGTTCAATCATGGATCTCACCCTAGAGTTCTTTTTTTATTGGGCTTGCAGTCTCTTAGGCAGCTTATTATACTGGCTCGATGCTCTAGCGCTTGATTATTCTAGCCAACAATAGAATTATAATGTAAATCAGTAAGCTAAGTGCATTTCTCCACCCACCCTATCCCAGCTACTTAAGGTTCATCTTATACCAGTAGTGTCTATAAGAGAGTGAAGCAGCTCAGGCTGATGAAAGCAATATCATGATTTTTTTTCAAGTGCATTTCAATACCACAGACACACACACACACACACACACACACACACACTAAAATACAGAGCTTGTGCTGCAGATGCTGCTTTCATCATTCAGATGAAATTAGCCCAGATGGCACAGTGGCTAGAATGCAGTACTGCAGGCAAACTCTGCCCACAGCCCTGGAGTTCAATCCTGATGGAGCGCAAGGTTGACTCATCCTTCCATCCTTCTGAGGTCACTAAAATGAGGACCCATATTGTTGGGGACAATATGCTGACTTTGTAAACTGCCCAGAGAATGCGGTAAAGCACTATGGGTGGCATATAAATCTAAGTGCTATATGGCTATTGCTATTAGAAAGATTGGATAGATAGTGCTCCTTATAATCCTGCTCTAGTTTAAGGACTTCCTCCAAGGAGCCATGGAATTGAATCTTCACTCAATTTAGTACTTCCTCCTCTCCTTTCACAGCATCATGGGGCGGATAAACCAGGAAGTTCAGTTATCAGCATGCTACTTGCATAGGGTGATGCAAAGAGAATGCCAGATTTATCAACCAGTGTGTTTCCAAAATGTTCTGTAGAAATATAGTGGAAGATAAGACCAGAGGAATATTGTGACAGGTGTCGATTGTGTTTGTTATATGACTGGGTAACACTTTTCTCAGCAGCTTCCATAGCGAACACATTTCCCCTGAAGAGAAGATATGTGTCATATTATTGGGTCTATTATATATATGGCTCAAATTATCCTACTTTGTTCATATTATGTGAAGACATAGCTATCTGGAGAAGGATCTGATGCTGGAAAAGATGGAAGGAAAGAGACGAAGAGGATGACCTACAGCAAGGTGGGTGGACTCAGTTATACCTATGACGAGTGTATGTTAGAATACCTCAAAAGACCAGGTTAAGGACATATCGTCATGGAGAAAATCTGTCTATGTGGTTGCTAGGAGTCGAAAACAACTTGATGACACATAATCATATATTTATGGGCACTCGTAGAGTTAAGAAAGCATTAAATCTCAGGAAAAATGATGTCTTTTGGTAGCATCAGTATTCTAATATATTTATGGCATATGAGTGTCAATATGTCTAGCATCTAGGTAGTAAACCTATTAAAACAAACCACTGATAAAGGAAGGCACTATTAAATTGAGCATTACAATAGCTATGCGGATTCATGATTATATTTACACTGTTGTAAATAAACTTTGCAACTACAATACTGGGGAGTTACAAGAGAATCACTGCAATCTTTACCTTCCAAGTAATATGTACATTTGTGAAAAGTTGTTTTTGGATGTAATTTGCCCGTGTAATAAATTTGTGAACTATTTAAAATATCTATTCTACATCCTTGGGATCCACTTGTTCTGCTTGAATATTCTGAGTCTAGAGTCCTTAGTATGTGAGACTATCAGATAGAGGAATATGGCAAACTAAATCTATCATAATACAGAGCACACTAGAAAGACAAATTGGGTGCTCATTACCAATAGAATAGAATATTTGTACTCAGGAATGAACTGTTGGGTCTTTGGTGCTCTCTGAGCATGGTTGGTGTTCATTAAAATTGTTGGTGACACAGGTCATCTTCTGGTGGATTTTAAGTTATAGCTGCACAGAACCTGCGCATACCAACCCTACTACAATATTGTATGTTGTAGTAGGGCTGGTATGTGAGAAGGTGAAGAATTGGCCTGTATGTCCTGGTTAGTTTTGCAATAATTGTGATATGAGGCTAGCACAAATGTTTCTGTAGTACAGATACTGGAAAAGTAGATGTTCTGTACTTTCTTCATGACCAGTGTCACAGGGACATTGCCTCTCTGGCTAGGGGATCTTCCTATACAGGCCTTTAAAAACAGCAGAGAGGAGGACATGACTTTGTGCCAGAATAAATGCCCTCTGTGGGGTCCTTGCTGCTCTCTAAACTTGGTTGTTTTCTTGCAGATGTTTCATTACTCAACTAGGTAATATCATCAATGCTAGAAGGGAATGAGGATTGCTGTTTATACATAAGTGACTTGCCCTGACAGTATTGGAATCGGGAATGTTCTTGGTAGTTCCTTGATTAGGCTGTTGTTTACTATTTGTTTGTCTGATTTGGCAGCTACCACCAAGCTCAGAGAATACCAAGGACCCCACAGTTCAACCCTGAGCTACAAATATTCTCTTGCAAAGAACAGTCTTTAGCATTGGAGCCATCAGGCTAATGAACTAATCTTCATCAGAACTTGTGGCAATGTGGATATGCCCTATACTGCAAACACTTGGTATTTGTAACCAGGATAGCTAAAGTATTTTAATCCCAAACCAGAAAACTCCTCAAGTACTCCCCACCAACATCTCTAGCAGGAAAAAATATACCGACATGTGGGCAATTAACAGTTTGCTAGCTTTCCTGCAAATCTGCAGTTCATGTAAGGCTTCCCTGTTTTATCAGATCGAAGCGGCTGTCACTTTATTTTTTTATTTTTTTATTTTTTTTAATTAAGGCTAAAATGCCTGTGGAACTTTACATATTTGAAAAAAATACAGATATGGGAATATATATATGCACTAACACTAAGATAAAAAGTGTTTCAATACACTACGAAGAAGGAGGTTGGATTTCTGAGGTTTTCTTTTAAGAGCAATTTTAATAACTTAACCCTCCTTCAAGAACTTTTAGTTTTTCCTAAAGTGCCTGAAAAAAAAAGATTTTAAAGGCTCACTGAGGGAGAAGACAACAAAAACCAAATACTCATAAATTCTTTAAGTTCCATAACACCACGGCTACACAATGCCATCATGTTGATGGAACCTGGAAGCTTGTATATAAAAAAAGATTAGGATATACACATACACACTTACTTTATGTTTCTCTAATCCTAAAACTATTCTATGCAGCCTGTTAGGTGCATAGATAGTCCTCAGCAAATTGATAAAACAGCATCTGCGTGAACAGATTGTGTTGTGTTGAGCTTATTCCTGAACCACTAAGAAGGTAACTTAGCTGAATTCATCTTTTCCTGTTCCAGGGAGATGGGTGGCATATAAATTTAATTTCTTACAGGTAGTCCTTGAAAGCCATTTGTTTAGTGACCATTGAAAGTTACAATGGCATGAAAAAAGTGACTTATGATTAGTTTTCACACTGACGGCTGTTGAAGTATCCCCATGGCCATGTGATCAAAATTAGTATTAGTACCGCTTTATAAAACCCTAGTGAGACCACACCTGGAATACTGCAACCAATTTTGGTTACCATACTACAAAAAAGATGTTGAGACCTTGGAAAAGGTTCAGAGAAGAGCAACTAAGATGATCAAAGGCCTGGAGACTAAAACATACGAAGAACGTCTGCAGGACTTGGGTCTGGCTAGTTTAAAGAAAAGAAGAAATAGGGGAGACATGATAGCCGTATTCCAGTACTTGAGGGGCTGCCACAAGGAAGAGGGGGTCACTTTGTTCACCAAAGCATCAGAGGGAAGGACGAGAAACAATGGTTGGAAACTGATCAAAAAGAGAAGCAACCTGGAATTAAGAAGAAAGTTCCTGACAGTGAGGACAATTAACCAGTGGAACAGCTTGCCCCCAGAAATCGTAGGCATGCATTTATGATAGCTACCCTGTCCTGGGGTCACATGATCACCATTTGTAACCTTCCCAGCTGGCTTCTGACAAGCAATGTCAATGGGGGAAGCCAGATTTGTTTAATGACCACAAGATCCACTTAACCAGGGATCTTCAAACTTGGCCCTTTTATGACTTGTGGACTTCAACTTCAGCTGTGCTGGCTGAGGAATTCTGGGAGTTGAAGTCCACAAGTCATAAAAGGGCCAAGTTTGAAGACCCCTGCACTTAACAGTTGGAATGATTCGTTAATAACTGTTAAAAAAAAGTCAGTGAATGGAGCAAAACCCATTTAAAAACTGCCTTGCTTAGCAATAGAACTTTTGGGCTCAGTTGTAATCGTTAACTAGAGGACTGTCTTTAATTAATTAATAACTTGTGGAATAGTCTCCCTGTGACAATCAAGCTGGCTTCCTCTTTGCTGGTTTTCACGAGCTCCTAAAGACTGAACCTTTTTGAAGAGCTTTCCTTGACTGAAGTTGTGGTGGCCACCTTTCATATTGGTCACTACGATGTAAAAAAGACGTTAAGACTCTAGAAAGAGTACAGAGAAGAGCAACAAAGATGATTAGGGGACTGGAGGCTAAAGCATATAAGGAACGGCTGCTGGAATTGGGTATGTCTAGTTTAATGAAGAGAAGGACGAGGGGGGACATGATAGCAGTGTTCCAATATCTCAGGGGCTGCCACAAAGAAGAGGGAGTCAAGCTATTTTCCAAGGCACCTGAAGGCAGGACAAGAAGCAACGGATGGAAAACTAATCAAGGAGAGAAGCAACCTGGAACTGAGGAGAAACTTCCTGGACAGTTAGAACAATAATCAGTGGAACAGCTTGCCACCAGAAGCTGTGAATGCTCCAACACTGGAAGTTTTAAGAAGAGACTGGACAGCCATTTGTCTGAAATGGTATAGGGTTACCTGCCTGAGCAGGGGTTGGACTAGATGACTTCCAAGGTCCCTTCCAACTTTATTATTATTATTATTATTATTATTATTATTATTATTATTATTATTATTATTATTATTATTATTATTATTATTATTATTATTATTATTATTATTATTATTATTATTATTATTATTATATTCTTTCATATTCTTGTTGTATTACTTGGGGTTGTTTTCTATTGTGTTCAATATGAGCCATGAGACTCCATTTTGATTGTGGTAGTGTACAAATATATTTAATCATCTTCAAGAACATTATCTTCATCATCTTTATATCAACACTAACAAGGTAGGGTAGGACCCAGATTCACTCTTTTGGGCAATAAGATATTTATTTTATTTGTTAAAGATATTTGCTGCCTCTCTCACCATGGGGATACTCTGGGCAAGTACAACAACTACAAAAAAGATGTTGAGACTTTGGAAAAAGTGCAAAAAAGAGCAACTAAGATGATTAAAGGCCTGGAGACAAAAAGGTATGAAGAACAGTTGCAGGAATTGGATATGACCAGTCTAGAGAAAAGGACCAGGAGTGACATGATAGCAGTATTCCAATACTTGAGGGGCTACCACAAAGAAAAGGGGATCAACCTATTTTCCAAAACACTAGAAGGCAAAACACAAAACAATGGATGGAAACTAATCAAGGAGAGAAATAATCCTGGAATTAAGGAGAAATTTCCTAATAGTGAGAATAATTAACCAGTGGAAGAGCTTGCCTTCAGAAGTTGTGGGTGCTTCATTACTGGAAGCTTTTAAGAAGAGACTGGACAGCCACTTGTCTGAAATAGTATAGAATCTCCTGCTTGAGCAGGGGGGTAGATTAGAAGACCTCTAAGGTCCCTTTCACCTCTATTCTGATTGACTGGGGAAAAAGTGTAAACCTAACAGTAGTAAAGTAATGGAGCAGCAGAATAAACAATGAAAAAGAAAGCAATGATACAGCCATAGGTGAATAAAAAATCTAGAAGTTGGTAGACAAGTCCTATGACCTACACATCTTTCTTTTCAAGAGGAAAAATGCATAGGAATCTGTCATTGCTGAATGATAGGGTTGGATACTCAACTCTGTTGGATGTTAAGCCAACCCTGGAAAAGTGTTTTGTAGCCCATTGCACAAATGTATATTTATGATTGGATGGCAAATTCATGCATGCTGCTAGTGTAGGAACGGTGTGACTGGCCAAAACTCCATCTTTGTTTAAACTCCATTTTTTTTGTTCAGTTTCACTTTTGGCACCCTTCACTCTGCTTGTACATCCCTGGAAGAATCTTGTGGCTGTCATAAGCAAAGAGCTCCGAGCAGGCCCGTAGCCAATTCAGAGCTAATTCCCTTTTCAAGTTATAGATAAATTAGCTAGAACGTTTTGTACACATATTTGCCAACTTTATCAGTTCTGTATACTTATTTGCCAGTTTTATTAGGACAAGGATGTTTTGTGTAATATTTTTGCAAGGAACCCACCTTTGGGGGAGGCTCTGCCCATGCAGGGGTATGAAAAAGCTACTGCCTGCTACCTCCAGCTTGCTAATGATCACGTGCCTTGTTTTTTTTTCAAATGTATAAAAGCTGTGCTAATTTGTGTATTAGAGGCTCTTGACTGGTGACTACTCCCTAGCACACCTTTTTGTTGCTGTAGTGAATTAACAAGTTGTAATTTCCTTGTCTGGTGTGATAATTGGCTCCTTCGCACCAGGTTAAAAATAAATAAATAAATGATCCCAGCGTTAGACTAGACCAGGGGTAGGCAACCTTGGCTCTTTTATGACTCGTGGACTTCAACTCTCAGAATTCCTGAGCCAGCATGGCTGGCTCAGGAATTCTGGGAGTTGAAGTCCACGGGTTATAAAAGAGCCAAGGTTGCCTACCCCTGGACTAGACCAATCTACAATTTGGCCAACATTAGGGACACACAACGCCACACACCCATTTTTATACTTAAAAAAACTCTATAGAGTGTGAAACTCTAGTGAGTCCATAGCTCCATAGGTGCAGCATAATCCTTGGGACAATAGCAAGAGTGATCTAGCTAGTTTATAGCCCACTTTGTGCAAAGTGACTTATAAATTGGGTTTGAGATTTTCTGGCTTCATCCTGAGAGGTGTCACACTGGAACCTACACCTTTGCACTTACTCCAGAGAGCCCAAGCGTTGCATCACCTATTCCTCTTCTTCATTGTGTGTGTGTGTGTGTGTGTGTGTGTCTGCATCTGTATCTGTGCTCAGATGATTTTGCCACTACAGCATTCAGTTAGTCCTCGACTTACAGTCATTCATTTAGTGATCATTCAATGTTACAACCCTACTGAAAAAGTGATTTATGACCATTTTTCACACTTATGACAGTTGCAGCATCCCTGTGGTCACATGGTCAAAATTCAGACTCTTGCCAACTGGCATGATGATTGCCGTGTTCCTGGGGTGTGTATGTGTCATGTGATCCCCTTTTGCAACCTTCTGACAAGCAAAGTCAAGATTCCTTTAACAACCATGTTACTAACTTAGCAACTACAGTGATTTACTTAGCAACTGTGGCAAGAAAGATGGTAAAAGTGGGACAAAACTCACTTAACAACTCCCTTGCTTAGCAACAAAGACGAGGGGCTCAATTGTGGTCATAAATCAAGGACTATCTGTGGTTGTTTGGCAGTCCTTGTAACCGATCCTTGCTTAGATAACATCCCAGAAATATTGAGAAGGAAATGGATTTCCTGTTTACCCCAAGCAGGGCCCAGCTATGCTAGAATCCCAATCCACATTCCCACAAATAAACATGCATACAACTTGCCCATCCTTTGTGCCAGTCACATTTTCTGTGCACCAAAGTTACATTTAAAAGTAGTTTAAAAAACCGCCCCCAAATGTCAGCAACATTCCAGCCTCTACCATATCAGGAATGATTTAGGTCCCCAAAACCTGCATAAGTTTTTTTGGAAAATAGAAATGATGGGACCCCAGCAGGTAGTCCTTGACTTACAACCATTCATTTAGCAACTGTTTGACTGTTTTAGCAACAATGGCACTTAACAAAGTGACTTATGGTCAGTCCTCGCACTTATGACTATTGAAGCATCCCTACAGTCAAAACTTGGGTGCATGGCAGTGCCAACATCTTCGATGGTTGCAGTGATCCTGAGTCATATGATCCCTATTTGTGACTTCCCAGCCAGCTTCTGAGAAACAAAGTCAACAGGAGAAGCTGGATTTGCTTAAAAATGGCATGATTCACTTAACAACTGTATTGATTCACTTAACAATCATAGCAAAATGGTCATAAAATGGGGAGCAATTTACTTAACAGCTGTGGCAAGAAAGATGGTAAAGTGGGGCAAAATTCAATTAACAACTGCCTTGCTTAGCACCAAAAATTCTGATCCTAATAGTGATTGTAAATTGGGGACACAACAAATAAGCCAAGGATGCAACAGCAGCTGCAAGAGAGATCTAGGAGTCCTGGGAGAGAAACACTTAAATATGAGCCAACAATGTGCTGCAGCCACCAAAAAAGCCAATGTGTTCCTAGGCTGCCTTAACAGAGGGATAGAATCAAGGTCACGTGAAGTGTTAATACCACTCTATAATGCCTTGGTAAGACCATACTTGGAATACTGCATCCAGTTTTGGTCACCCCAATATAAAAAAAAGATGTTGGGACTTTGGAAAGAGTGCACAGAAGATCAACAAAGATCATTAAGAGATTGGGGGCTAAAACATATGAAAAACAGTTGCAGGAATTGAGTACGTCTAGTTTAATGAAAAGAAGGACCAGGGGTGACACGATAGCAGTTTTCCAATATCTAAGGGGCTGCCACAAAGAAGAGGGGGGGTCAACCTATTTTCCAAAGAACCAGAAGGCAGGACAAGAAACAATGGAAAGGGATAAGAACCAGGGGAATCCAGAGGCGATCCCAGATCGGGTGTCCTTTGGCCTTTCCCAAAGCCATTGGTTGTAATTGCTTCTATTCTCTGTGGCAGTCCTGAAAGCTATTTTGCAGTCAGGAAGAAATGCTCCATTGATACCATTCAGCAGGTTCCTCTAGGAAAGCTCATTTTTGTTGGGTCAAAATAGCAATATAACAAAACACCCTTAGCTGTTTTCAGCCGAAAATGCATCAACAACAAAAATTCCTATGGATAATCCATATACAAGCCTTCCAGATTACAAGATTTTGGATTCAAGCCCACTGTTCCTTAGGACTTAATGTGAGTCCATCCTTGTGTGTTGTGCCTGTGTGTGGTGTGTGATTCTCCTCTTCCTGGAGTGAGGGCTTTTTCTTCTGCTCTCTCTTTTTCACTCTGCTGTACCCTGATACGCGGCTCAGGAATTAATCACCTGGGGAAAATGTGATTTAACTGCATTATGTATCTGACTTAGTCTCAGCCTCTTTCACAGTCGGAATCCCATAAACCAATTTAGTCACAATGTTTACAGATTTCACATGCAAGTCGTCTGGCCAGCCTATTCTTCCCAAATCCAAAGCAAAACTAAGCTCATTAGAAGCAATCCGATTTGCCAAGTGTCCATTACTTCAGAGACTAGGTGAGAAATCCAGTAGAAAAAAGAAGGTTGGACCCCAGGAGGGAAGTGTTATAAAACAGGAAAAGTTAACAACAACAACAACAACAACAACAACAATAACAATAATAACAATAACAACAACAACAACAACAACAACAACAACAACAACAATAATAATAATAATAATAATAATAATAATAATAATAATAATAATAATAATAATAATAATAATAATAATAATAATAATAATAATAATAATAATAATAATAATAATAATAATAATAATAATTTGGAACACAATACGCCGGATATCACAGTTGTGGAGAACCAAAGTGTACAGCTGATTGATATCGCTGTACCAGAAGTTGCCAGAGTCGAAGAAAAAGAACTGGAAAAAATTATGAAATATCGCAACCTGGTCATCGAAACTGCGCGATTATGGATGAAACGTGTAACGGTGGTACCCATTGTCATCGGGGCACGGGGAACTATGTCCAAAAACTTTGCAAAATACATCAAGAAACTGCAGCTTCCTGCAATAACTCCAGCAATGTTACAAAAAAATGTGCTACTCAGAACATCTTATATTTTAAGGAGGTACCTGGTTGACACCTAGGATGCTGGTAGCAACCCGTGTCAGCCATCAGCGCCAGCCAATTTGAATGTTCAGTTGACTGAGGTTCATATTTAATGAATAAAAGAAATAATAATAATAATAATAATAATAATAATAATAATAATAACAACAACAACAACAATAATAATAATAATAATAATAATAATAATAATAATAATAATAATAATAATAATAATAATAATAACAACAACAACAACAACAACAACAACAACAACAACAAATGTATCTCTGAGATGTTTGTAAAAAAAATTTCCCCAGCTCCAACTTCATAGTAGCTGAGCACATTTAGAACATTGAACATAGAATAAATAGAGTTGGAAGGGACCTTGGAGGTTTTCTAGTCCAACCCCCTGCTCAAGTAGGCGACCCTATATCGTTTCAGACAAATGGTTGTCCAGTCTCTTTTTGAAAGCCTCCAGTGATGGAGCACGCACAATTTCCGAAATTCCATTGGTTGATTGTGCTCATCATTAGGGATTTTCTCCTTAGTTCTAAGTTGCTTTCCTCCTTGGTTAGTTTCCATCCGTTGTGTCTTGTCTTGCCTTTTGATGCTTTGGAAAATAGTTTGATTTCCTCATCTTTTTTGTTTAGACAGATCCTTTGGAAGATGTTTTTACTCCTTCTTTAATAAATCTTAGCACTGCATCTACTGTACCAAGAAAGGAGCAATCAGGCAAGGGACTTTATAGGACTGAAGTTCGGGATTGAATATCTATGGCTTTTTCAATGACCACCAGTGGTGTCCACAGAGGAGAGTCTAAAACAGTCTAGAGCAGTATTTCTCAACCTCGGCAACTTTAAGACATGTGCACTTCAAGTCCCAGGTTGCCTGGGGAATTCTGGATATTGAAGCCTACATATCTTAAAGTTGCCAAGGTTGAGAGACAGTGCTCTAAGACAGAGAGCACAACAACATGGAATTCATTTCTGTTCTATGCAATATGCATCACATTCTATTGGCTTCCAGAATGCTTCCAGGGGCAATTCAAGGTGTTGATGATTGTCTTTAAGTTCTACTTGATAGAAGCCTATCTCACCAGATCCAAAAGGTTGTGCTCTAGATCCCCTCTATCAAGCAGTGTCATCTTGTGGGACCTAGGAAATGTGATTTCTCAGTCATGGAGCCTGCTTGTGATGGGTTTACAGTCAGGAGTTGCAGAAAGGAGAGAGCAAAGATTCAGTGGAGCTTGGAATGTCTGGTGGGCAGGAACAGAGCATGGCTGGACTCTCCCTAGTAATCCACAGAATATATCTATATTTATTGCAAATAATTGCTTTAGGTGAACAAGATTTCTGTCTCTAGGTGAACAACAATAAGGGAACTACTCAAAAGTAATTCCATGTGTTGAACTTGGTTCTTTGCCCTGTGGAACAGTCTCGCCCCAAAAATCTGGGGGATTGTGACCTCTTGGACTTCTGGAAAGCTACGAAGACCTGGCTTTCTCATCATCCCCAGGTATTGGTCAGGATGTTAAATGAGCCCCACGTAAGCATGGTTTGTGCTGTGAGTGTGTTATAAGGAGTCTGTCAATGCTAAAAATACCAGACAGTACTGCATATCTTGTCAAAGCAATAATATCCTATATTAACAGCATTGACAGAGTCTTAGTAATTGTAATATAATTAGTTTAATTGTGAGGGGGGGGTTGTTTTATCTATAGCAGTTTTTTTATATTGTTTTCTTCTGAATTGTTATTAACTGCCCAGAATTGTGCATGTAGGATATATACATTTTCTAAATAAATCAATTTACAATTGTGCATTTTAAATTTAACATGTTTGAAAATAGGTTAATAACACTTAAAAATAAGTACAGAAGGATCTCACAAAACCATAAACCAGGAAAAAGTAGGATATGACCTTTTCTGAAATTTACATTGCCTGTGGAGAAAGGACCTGCTTAAAATAATTAAGCCTTGACCCACTGGTGGAACCCCATCAGAGAAGATGCCAGTATGGCCACCTGTGATTGGGAATGTCAGAGTTTAGGATGCACTTTTGAGAAGACCTTTTCTCTTACTCCAAGCAAGTGCTTCTGCCACAGCTGGAAATTTCTCCTCTCTCTTACAACTTAGTGTGAGATACCCCACACTTAAGTCATTCAGAGTTTTAAAGGTCATTACAGTACCATTAATTGTGCTTAGAATAAATCACTAACCAAGCAATTCAGAGCTTGCAGGACCATGCTAATCTAGTTCTGTCTATGAACATCTACCAATATTTTTGCAGCCGCATTATGTGCCAAAATGTGCCACAATTTCCAAAAATGATTGTAAATGGAATAGGTTGGAACACTTTGCCAAGCAAGGTCAAATAGTTTTTCAAGAAAGCTTTTGGGGATTAATCCTAATGGTTTTATAAATTGGTATTAAATTTAAATTATATTGCATGATTCGATATTGGCACTATGTTATTTACTAAATTTGGAAATTTAGTCTTTGTTGATTGAAATGATGAATATACCCAGGAAATAAGCAAATAAATGATCTGATCTAGATGATATTGATGATGTTATCTAGTGCTGATGATGTTACCTAGTTGGATAATGAAACATCTGCAAGAAAACAACCAAGCTTAGAGAGCACCAAGGACCCCACAATTTAATCCTGAGCTACAAATATTCTCTTCTATGATTACTTGGAATTACCATATACTTTTCCTATCAGAATTAGAATTAGCTAACCTTTATTGTCATTTTTTACTGTAGGCACAACGGCATACATTAAAAATGAAATTTAGTTGCTTGCTCTCAAAGTGTACACATACATAACACACATTTAAACATACTATATACAACATATGTATAGACTTACACCCTTACAGTATATATGTAATATATAAATATTAATCACAGTCCATCTTGAATACATAATGGAAGGAGGAAGCTTTAGAGTTCACAAGGTTAATACTGTATGAAACAAAACGGACTGAATCTTGATGTTCTGCTTCGGATAACACAAAGCCTCCTCCCAGAAGGTAACAAGGAAAACAGGTTGTGAAGAGGGTGTGTAGTGTCCCAGACAATCTTAGAGACCCTGCTCAAACAACGCTTATGTGTTATGTCCTGGATGGAAGAGAGGGGATGGTCAATGATCTTTTCAGCCATCCTCACCACTCTCTGCACTGTCTTCCTATCTGAAGCAGTGATGCTTCCAAACCAGACTGTGATGCTGTATGACAGGATGCTCTCAATCGTCCCTCAGTAGAAAATAGTAAGGACAGGGGAAGGAACATGTGCTTTTTTCATGCAACACAGAAAATGCAAGCGCTGCTGTGCCCGCTTCATCAGTGTCTCGCTATCGAGCGACCAAGCCAGCCTGTTGTGGTCCGAAGGAAGAAGCATTCCAAGAAAACTGAGACATTATTTTCCCTTTTAGATTCTTTATTTTCTATTTCTTCCCAGGAGTTTTGCAACAATACTTCGGCACATTACAAAGCGGATGCCAGAATCTGGATTTCTCTGGCTTGCGTCTATCTTATCTCGCTAAACTCCTCCCTTACTTTACAGTCATGATTTACGTCTTCCAATTAGGCTGGAGGCCAAAGATTCACTTCCCTTCCCTGTCTCCCGCTTTTCTTCATAAATCTCCTCCCTTTGTATGTCATCTGATTTAACTCAAAAAATACCAAACAGTTCTGCATATCTTGTCAATGTAATAATATCCTATATTAACAGCGTTGACACAGCCTACTTATTAATGGCACACCCAGGAATTTGATGCTGCTAACCATCTCCACAGGTGAATCATTAATGCACAGAGAAGTGTGGCTGTGCCTGCCTTTTCTGAAATTAACCATGATCTCCTTGGTTTTTCCAGTATTTAAAACTAGGCTGTTTTCCTTATACCAGTTCACCAAACTCTCAACCTCCTTGCGGTAAGCACCCTCATTGTCATCAGGAATAAGGTCCACTACTGTTGTATCATCTGGAACTTCATAATATGGTTGGTGGCAAACCTAGCACAACAGTTATGGGTCAATAGGGTGAACAGCAGTGGACCTAGGACACAACCCTGAGGAGAACCTATGCTCAAGAAAATGGTGTTAGAAATATTTGTTCCAGCTCACACATATTGGGGTCTGTTAGTAAGAAAATCAAGAATCCAGTTGCACAAAGGAGTGTTTAAGCCTAAAAGGCCCAGTTTGTCTACTAGATGCTGGGGAATGATTGTGTTAAATGCCAAACTGAAGTCAACAAACAACAAACACACATGAGTATTTCTTTCCTCTAAGTGCTTCAAGCTCAGATGGAGAACAGAAATAATAGCATCCTCCGTAGAGCAATTTGGTTGGTAAGCAAACTGAAGCGGGTCAAATGCTGGTGGGAGGCTGGATATGATAATGTCCTTTATCAGCCTCTCAAAGCAATTCATAATAATGGATGTCAGTGCAACCAGCATTACAGCCTTTTCCAGAGAGCTAGGACTTGTATAATGTGTCTTGGAGTAGGATAATTTGAGCCTGGTCATTTGCTTAGTTGATTTGTTTGATGGTCCAACAGTTTGTTTTCTTGGCTGTCTACAGTATTCTCAGGAGTCTTCCCCAACATCAAACTTCAAAACTATCAGTACTCTTCCAATCCTGCTTCTTTATTTCCATGGGGCATTGCAAGGAATAATATGGTTTGCATTATTCTGATCTTTATCAGTACTGTATAGACGCATCATGATTTCTAAGGGCTTCAGAGACACCCCAAAAAGCTGAGCAGAAGATACATGGCTCTTACACCAATATAAATGTATGCTTCCTTCTGCAGCATATATATTAAAATTGGAACAATACAAGTTAGCATGGCCCCTACGCAAGGATGACATGCATACAAAATTTGATTAGTAGAAAATTAATAAATAAATTCTGTTCCCATAATTTATACTTTTGTCTTGGCTTAGACGTTCCTGGAAAAAGACTATGGCTATTCACTGTCTAGCTTGATGTTCTTGCTCCTTTTAGCCTTCCATTCACTGCTGGGGAGAAGGTGAGAACTGATTGACAGTATTGTATTGTGTTTTTTCCTTACTTGAATGTTGGGTGAGGAGAGAGCTGGGAGGAAGATAGCAGACTGTCAAGCGTTCCTTTTCAATCACTTATTTGAAAAAACAACAGCTCTTATTGTTTAAGCTTGACTTTTTGCCTTTTGAGTTTCTTAAAAATCCTATAAATTAATCATAAATGCCCAATTATCACCTTATTTTTAACGTTTACAAGAAATTACACATTTGCTCCTACACTGCCTGTAGAATGCTGAAAATGTCATTTTTAAAAAATACAAAGCCCAACCCTCCAAATATAGCTGCAACCAATGCCTGAAAGCAGTATTTATTTATTTTTTAAAAAAAAATAACGGGCCCCAGACATTGTACAATGAAGAATTGGTACAGCTTAATTATGTTTTTGCCGGATTTGTGTTATCCAAGGGTAAAACAACAACAGAACTTTGGGCTATTAAGGAGCTTTCTATCCTGTCTTTCCTTCTGCAAATTTGCATATAAAAATGACATAAAGCTGCTTAATTATGTTGCAAATGGGCCACAAGATTAAAAAAAAAAAAAAGAGCTGCTCATCTCAGAGATTTCCATAAGAGGTAAAGTACTTAATATTTGCATATAGCTATTGGCCCATACTTCAGCTAGCAAAGTACTTTGATGGTTGGATTCCATTACAACTTGCATAGAGTCTTCTTGATGCCCTATGCTCTTACCCAGAGGTCTTCAAACTTGGCGCTTTTATGACTTGTGGACTTCAACTCCCAGAATTCCTCAGCCAGGCATGCTGGCTGAGGAATTCTGGGAGCTGAAGTCCACAAGTCATAAAAGCAGTGGTGGGATTCAGCCAGTTCGCACCACTTCGGTAGAACCGGTAGCTAATTTTTTGTTTCCCAGGCCCAGAACGGACTTCCGGAAGTGGCATCCACACAGAGAACTGGGTATTCACATATTTGAATCCCACCACTGCATAAAAGGGCCAGGTTTGAAGACCTCTGCTCTTACCTATGGTATTTCTGCCTAAAACCAACTACTTACACTTACATTAAACCAAACGAGAGTGGCAGAAGTACCTCATGACAACCAACATGGCTCTGGAGGTAATATAGGAAGAGGCAGTGATTCAAACAAAGCAGTTTGCAGCATATTTGTTTTATATGTTTGATACATCTTCAAAGGAATCCTGTTCAGGAATGTGCTGTTTAAGTGGTTAGGCAATTTTAACCTTAATATTTATTATTTTAATGTTTTATCTTATTATTTTTACTTGGTTGTAAGGCACCTAGAATCACCTCTTGGTGAGATGGGTGGCATATAAATTTAACAAATAAAATAAGTTCTTCCAATATTAAGAATATTTAACACATTAAAAAAGCAAGAAGAGCCAAACTTGAGTACTTACAGAATTAGGAGCCGGTACTATTAGCTCTGTTAAACATTGTAGATTTCCTTGAAAGTAAGTCCCACAGAATTGAATGGGCTTTACTTCCACATCTAATTTCGAATTTCTAAAAACTGGGTATTCATTAAAGCAGTATAAAACGGTACTAACACTTCCTGTGATCTTGATTCTGTCTCTCTGTTGATGCAGCCAAGAACTACTGTAGATTGAAATTATGACTCTCTCGTTATAAAAACAAGTGTTTCACCACTGAGCCGTTCTGCACTCTTTATGGATGTGTGAGCCCTAAAATTAGCATATGGCTGCAGTGACATTATTACCCAATCAGAATCAGGTTTATAAATGCTGGTCAGAATTTTTGCTGGGATAGATCCAAGATCTTTTGACAAATAACCCAAAATATTCCTGTAACAGTGTTGAGGGATGTTTTTGAATGTTCTCAGTTTACTTCTCATGCCAGAAGAATTTTGGCATGACAAGAATGTGATGAGGACCCTGAGACCTCCTGAGGGGCATAGAAGTCACCCCAGGCTTCTGCACATTTTAATGGGGGGACTGCTGAGTTCTTCTCAGACTGCAGACACACTCCCAATTTTAGGAGGATCAATTCTCTGTTTCTACTGAAGTGTTTCCTGAGTCAGTGGCATTTGCAGGACGTGAAATGGAAAAATAAAGCATTTTGGTGGGGAAGGTGAAACATTTTCACTACAGAAGGTTTTAACTATCTAAATTTCAGGTGGAAGTAGGTCAAAACCAGTGGCGCAGTCCCTCAATAAGCCCATCGTTTCCTACTGGTCATTCGCTTTATTAAAAATAATTGCTGCATCATAGCAATGTTCCCAGATAATCTCCTCAAACTGTCTTCAAGGTCTCTTTCAATGAAACACAAACTCTTTGCTACATGCTCCATTGTTTTTATAGCTCAATCCACAAATAACTATATAAAATAGTCTCTTCTTGAAAATCTCCAGTGATGGAGCACCCACAATTTCTGGAGGCAAGCTGTTCCACTGGTTGATTGTCCTCACTGTCAGGAAGTTTCTCCTTAATTCCAGGTTGCTTCTCTCTTTGATCAGTTTCCAACGATTGTTTCTTGTCCTTCCCTCTGGTGCTTTGGTGAACAACCTGGCCCCCTCTGCCTTGTGTGTTGGATATGTTCACTGCCTTGGGTTATTTGTAAAAAAATAATAAAGGTGGGGTTACAAATTAAATAAAAAAGTAGGAGAAGACAAGCCAACATAAACATTGTTTTGGTCATAGATGGAATTGGAGGAAATATGCATCCCCCCATAAAAAATATACAAGCTGACTTCCAGATTCTTAATGAATACAAAGTGGCCATATTAAGAAATGAAGAAATAATGTGATCCTAACACCTTTACATTTGTAACTACGTTGAGTCAAAGAATTAACCGATGAGAGCAAAACTCTAGTTCTTTTAATCTAATTGTCTGATCTATAATTCAGATGCATAACCTGGGGAATTTTTCAAATGAAATGGAGGCAACAATTGTTTTTTTGTTGATACTCCCACAACAGATAATGCAGACTGGTATTGATAATAGGGTGTTGAGCTTGGACCAATAAATAGGTAGTCACCCATTAGAGATAATTTAACTGTTGATTTTCTGCATCTTTAATATAGTCCTAGGCTGCCTTAACAGAGGGATAGAATCAAGATCATCTGAAGTGTAAATACCATTTTATAATGCCTTGGTAAAACCACACTTGGAATACTGCATCCAGTTTTGGTCGCCACAATGTAAAAAAGAGGTTGAGACTCTAGAAAGAGTGCAGAGAACAGCAACAAAGATGATTTGGGGACTGAAGGCTAAAATATATGAAAAACAGTTGCAGGAATTGGGTATGTCTAATTTAATGTAAAGAAGGAGTAGGGGGGAACATGATACCAGTGTTCCAAAATATAAGGGGCTGCCACAGAGAAGAGGGAGTCAACCTATTCTCCAAAGCACCTGAAGGCAGGACAAGAAGCAATGGATGGAAATGATCAAAGAGAGAAGCCACCTGGAACTAAGGAAAATTTTCCTGACAGTTAGAACAATTAATCAGTGGAATGACTTGTCTCTAGATGTTGTGGGTGCTCCAGCACTGGAGTTTTTTAGAAGAGATTGGACAACTATTTGTCTGAAATGGTATAGGGTTTCCTGCTTGAGCAGAGGGTTGGACTAGAAGATCTCCAGGGTCCCTTCCAACTCTTCTGTTATCTGTAGGGTGGATGAGCTGATTCTTAAAGTCCCTTTCCATCCTTACAAGTTTTCAGTCTGTCCTTAACATCCAGCCAAGATGTTGTTGCTGTTGCTGCTCTTGCTGCACTTGTTATATTTTATTTGTAAATGTACCACCATTGTGCATCATTCTCTCTAGAGCACATAAATGTTAAGTCCCCAAGATGAGAAGCTTAACATCTAAAATGAAAATGAATGAGGGGAAAAAAACAAATCAGCAGCAAAGCAATATATCCATCTAAATCCATTGCACACGCTTATGATTATTTACAGTTTGAAACACAGTTTCACTAGGGTGATAACAATTTGTAGAATTATGAAAGGGGGGAAGAGAATCACCTCTCTCCTAACTCTACACCATTTGGCCTGAACAACAGTTCAAGTTTTTATCATCTGTCCTGCGGTTCACTCCATTCACAATCTTATTGTTATTTTCTCTCAGCTACAGTTGTTTTGTTCCATGCTGAGTTTATAATTATCACATTATTAGGGGTCAGCTATTTTGGCAGATTGGTAATATCATTTCTGAAATTGGATTTTGAGGGTCATTCTACCCTTCTCCCAGAAACAGAAATGTCCTAATTTCCTCTCAATATTTATTTTTCTAAAATATACTTTGGTATTTGTCTTTTCAGCAGGAGATCATTATTGAAAGACACCGTGTTCATTTCCAATGAAATTATCACTCCTTCTATTTTTGTCCTTTTGAAAATGACACTGTTTATTGCTGCACAGGAAGGGGAAAGAAGTCAAAGATTTAATTAAGTACAAATCCTTCTTCCAAAGACTTTGATCAGTAACCTGTGTTCAGAATGAATGCTAAGGCCCTGGCAGAACTTGGCAGAAAGGGCTATTTCTGATGTCTGATATCTTCAATAAAGTAAATGCATGGAAGTAGTAAGTGAAGAAGGTTCTCCATTTGGAATAAGAGAGGAGGAGGAGGAGGAGGAGGTGGAGGAGGAGGAGAGGAGGAGGAGGAGGGGAGGAGGAGGAGAGGAGGAGGAGGAGGAGGAGGAGGAGGAGGAGGAGATCCATTCAGTCATATCGGACTCTTGGCGATTCTATGGGCCAGGTCTCTCCACATCTTAAGATCTTGCACAATTTTTGACACCAGTGTGTTCTTTGGTGGCCTGGTTTCCCTTTGCCACTAACTCTTCCAAGCATAATTGTTTTCTCCAGTGAATTCCCCCACATGACATGGCCAAAATAAGTGAGACACAGTTTTGTGATTTTGCCTTCTAGTGACATGTCTGCTATTATGCGCTCCAGTACTCGTTTGTTAGTCACCTCTGCTGAGCAAGGAATATGCAGAAGCCTTTTCTAGCACCACAGCTCAGATGAATCAATTTTCTTCCTGTCTTGATTTTTTAAGGTCCAACTTTCACAACTGTAGATAGTTACGGGGAACACAATAGAGTGGGCTAACCTACATTTGGTTGCCAGGCTGATGTCCTTGCTTTTCCATATCCGACTCATGTTCATCTTTCCTGTGTGTCCCAGGGCAATCCAACATTTTATTTCTGGGTTGCATTCACCACTTTGAGTGATCTGTGATCCTAGAAAAGTGGATTTTTCCACAAGGCAAGAATGGAAGAGATATACTGGAGATGGGACAAGAATTTGACCAAAAGTGCTAATTGTGAAGACACCCTTGTGTGAATGTTGAGGATGCAGTCAATCAAGGGGGGGCTCAGCCATAAGAAATCCCATGTAAAGTGGATTTAAACTGCATTCTCACTGTCTGTTAACACTTCAGTAAGAAGGGTGAGAAAGGAAGGCTCACCTTGAGAAATGAGAATATGCTAAAATATGGAGAAAAGGAGGAGATTGCTTGTCTTGGAAAGTGTGGAGAGATTAAAAGAAACAGAGGAGAGTATTTCAAAAGATGGGCACCCCCTTCCCCTTCTTCAGAAGTGGGACGGAGATTAAATATAAACACAGATGCTCACTGAACTAAAAAGAATGGACTAAAAGAATGAGAGGGGGGATGAAAGGAAGAGTATGATTCTCATTGGAAAATTATAAGCTGCAATACAAATTCTATGTTTTTCCAGTAGGAAAGAAAGAAGCCAGGGTTAACTTCAGCTGTTCCTTAATTCTCCCGCTCTGAACTAAGGTTCCTTAATGGAAATTTTTGTTCATTTCTAATGGCCAGCAGGATGAATTAGATTACAGAGGTCCCCCTCTCTTTTGGGCACCAGGGACCAGTTACAGGGACAGAGGTTTTTCCGCGGACCGGAGGGGGGCGTGGTTTTGTGTGCTGCCTCCATGGATGGGGCTTTTCTTGTTTCTGCGGACCGGTTGCTGGCATGCCGTGGCCCAGTACTGGTCCACGGACTGGGGGTTGGGGACCCTTGAATTAGAAGCAACATGTGAAGAAAACAGACTTCCACTTCCCTCTATATTTAGATACAAGTTTATAGAATAATTAGAATAGAGCCCCTAAAATTCATTGTTCAACTGATGGTTTGCACATTGAAGACATTCAGTCCTGGAATTTGCAGAATGGCAAACAACCCTGTGGAAATATTAACAGTTAACCGGAGTCCTTCTCTTTGAGGCAGGCTCAAGCAAAGCATTCTCTTGAAACTACTTCGCAAATCAAAGGACATTTCTTACTTTTAGAAGTGTCAGGAGGTTGCCATGTTGCCTTGCTTTGCTCTCCGCAGATTTTTATAGCAGGACTCACTTAGGTTTTTGGTGACTTCTGAAGGAAAATGAGTTCCTCAGCTTCCTCTAGCACTCTCACCAGTGTTGGTGGCAAGGCTGAGCACCGAGTCCACCCAGATCATTTGGTGAATGGTGCTGGAAGAAGAAGAGTGCTGTGGATCTTTCCAGCACTGGAAAGGAGAAGCAACCTAGAACCAAGGAGAAACTTCCTGACAGTTAGAACAATTAACCAGTGGAACAACCTGCCTCCAGAAGTGGTGAATGCTCCAACACTGGAAGTTTTTAAGAAGAGACTGGACAGCCATTTGTCTGAAATGGTATAGGGTTTCCTGCCTGAGCAGGGGGTTGGACTAGATGACCTCCAAGGTCCCTTCCAACTTTATTATTATTATTAAAGCAGGAAAAAGTGAATCAGAACAACTGATCAAGATGCAACCATGGATATTAAGCATCCTGAAGTATCATATTTCCCCACTTTATTCTAAGGAGAGTTGTTTCAGGAATATCAACTGAGCCTGCTGAACCAATGAATGTAACTCAAGAGTCATCCTTCAATGTCCTTTTGTCCTTTAGATTTGAGGAATTACAGAGCAGAAACGGCCAGTAAATACTATATTTCAAGGGTTTATCAGATGGTTCATTTCTAAAATGAAAAGTTTAGAAGTGTAAATTTGATACGTCTGTTCATCTAACCAGAAGATTGATGATGATGATGATGATGATGATGATGGTGGTGGTGGTGGTGGTGGTGGTGGTGGTGGTGATAATGATGATGGTGGTTATGATAGACAGATGATAGATAGATAGATAGATAGATAGATAGATAGATAGATAGATAGATAGATAGATAGATAGATAGATAGATAGATAGATAGATAGATAGATAGATAGATAGATAGATAGATAGATAGATATAATAAATGAGAGGTGAGGAAGGGAAAGAATATTACAGAATTTGTTTTTATACATATATATATTTATTTTTAAATTTCTTAATATAAAATACAAATGAAAATAAAGACAATGGGAGAAAGGGATGGAGGGAAAAGGAAAAGGGAATAAAGTGAAGAAAAAGAAAAGAAGCAAAAAAGCACTGATTTCCAAATACTTTCACTGAAGTAAGTTACATAGTAAAATCATAAATTCATTTTTTACTTATATAAAAATAGTACCAACCATTTCTACAACATCATACTTAATCATCCAACCCCAAAATCAAAGCTTCATTTTTAGCTCTTTCAAGCAGAAAGTCCAGAAGCAGTTTCCAAGTAGAAACTAAGCTAGTTACATTCTTTTACTTAATTAGTGTGGTTAATTTGATTATCTCTGGCAATTCCATCATTTTTTTTCAATTCAGTCTTCCGTTGTGAGAGTTGACGCTTATTTCCATTTTTCTGCATATAAAAATTCTCACTGCACTCGGCATACACAACAACAAAATTCCATTTCTTTTTCTAATTCTTAATCCAGTAAACCTAAAAGAAATGTGTCTAGTTTCCATTGTATATCCATGTGAAAAATCTTCAGAATTAAAACTGGCTTCCAAGTACAGTGGTGCCTCAATACTCATCAGTTATTCATTCCGGAAGACACAACAAATACCCAAACTGATGGGTACTGAGAAAAACCACATGACGTACGACATGACCTGCTATTTCAGCCAGAAGAAATAGCAAGTCACGAGGCAGCCAACACCAGCAAATTCTCCCTTGTGCATCGAATACCAGGAGAAAGACGAGTGCCGGAACAAGATTTCTGCTTCAAAATACGTTGAATACCAAATTTGACTAGCTTTGAAACAGTCGAGTGCTGAGGTATGACTAAAGATAAAATTAGTCAGAGTCTCTTCTTTAATCAAAGCTGTCAATTTTGCCATCGTCTCCAACTCCAACTCTATCACCTTAACCATCCATTCCCCAGTGTAGGTATTTGTGAGCCTTTCCATCTTTCTGCATACTTCTTTTTTTCATTTTTCTGAAATTCAGCTTCCAGGACCAACAGAAGTCCTGGTGATCACACAGTGATGCTACTAGAATGGGAGAGGTCTTCTCTAGGTCTAGTTTGAAAAAAAAATAAACTAGATTATTTACAACCCAAAGCTTAGCACACATATTCTGCAGCTTATTACCATTAAAGAAAAGCAAGACCTCATATCATAAAACACAATTGCTACATTTGAGGATACTATGTGCTCTGCAAAAATGCTTTCAGTGTTTTCATTATTCAGAGTGAAGTTTGATGAAGCTGAAAATTCATTCTAATTCGGTCCCTTATTGCATACCTGAGGCTCATTTCTTTTTGAGATTCTATTATAAGTAAAATGATGCAGGGTGACATTTATTTGTTCTGCCTAAAAGCCAAACAAGAAGCATTCTTAGTCTAATTGTTTAAAGTGATGATTACAATAACATTCTAGGTTTAATATAACACAGAAGAATTGTTCTAGTAGGTTTCAAGACTTACCAATCTTGTAGAGGGCACAGAGCAAAGCAATTTGAGGACTTGATTGTCCTCAATGGAACTACATCCACATGGAGAGAAGTAAGCAGTGAGGTACCACAAGGTTCCGTCTTAGGCCCAGTACTCTTCAATATCTTCATCAATGACTTAGATGAGGGAATTAAAGAGGAACTCATCAAATTTGCAGATGACACCAAACTGGCAGGAGTAGCCAACACCCCAGAAGACAAACTCAGGATACAAAAAGATTTTGACAGACTTGAACAATGGGCCCTATCCAACTAAATGAATTTCAGTGTGGAGAAAAGCAAAGTTTTACATTTAGGCAGGAAAAATCAAAGGTACAAGTACAGATTGGGCGAGACCTGGCTTAAAAACAGTAACTGTGAGAGAGACCTTGGAGTCCTAGTGGATGATCACTTGACTATGAGCCAGCAGTGTGCAGCAACAGCCAAAAAAGCTAATACAATCCTGGGTTGTATAAACAGAGGCATAGAATCAAGATCACATGAAGTATTAGTACCACTTTATAAAACCCTAGTAAGACCACATCTGGAATACTGCAGCCAGTTTTGGTCACCATATCACAAAAAGGATGTTGAAAGTTTGGAAAAAATTCAGAGAAGAGCAACTAAGGTGATTAAAGGCCTGGAGACTAAAACATATGAAGAATGGCTGCAGGACTTGGGTTTGGCTAGTCTAAAGAAAAAAAGAAATAGGGGAGAATGATAGCAGTATTCCAGTATTATTCACCAAAGCACCAGATGGCAGGACAAGAAACAATGGTTGGAAACTGATCAAAGAGAGAAGCAACTTGGAATTAAGGAGAAACTTCCTGACAGTAAGGACAATTAACCAGTGGAACAGCTTGCCTCCAGAAATCATGGGTGCTCCATCACTGGAGATTTTTAAGAAGAGGCTAGTCAGTCACTTGTCTGAAATGGCATAGGTCCTCCTGCTTGAGCAGGGGGCTGGACTAGAAAACCTCCAAGGTCCCTTCCAGCTCTATTCTATTCTTGTATTAGGTTGGAATTCCTGTATAGAACAACAGAACTGTAGACTAGAAAATATTCCCAAAGAAAGCAGTGACAAACCGTTTTCTTACTGCTGTCAAGAAAGTACACGGACATTTTCAGCTCAACTCAAAAAACTCTTCGCCTTCTACCATCTAATGAAGTGAACAACCAGATTAAGTACCTTGGAGAGCTCCAAAGTCAGTCCTATTAGCTGAGTTGATTGACTGATTGAGTGCCATGAACTCATTGTTGACTCTAAGAGACCACATAGGTAGACTTTCTCTATGTCACCCAGCTCAACCTGTTCATTATTGGGATAATAGTTATCACAGCAGCATCTTAAAGCCAACTAAAACCTTTTTCTAAGACTTTTATATACAAACTTTCGCTCATCTTGGAAGAGCTAAATGGGTTGTTAAAAGTGATCTTGCCTTATTTTTCAGTCTAAACTTTTGCAAAGAGGGTGAGTGAGATGTTACTCATTTTCTGGGTTGGGGGATAATGTCAGGCTGTGACTTTGAGCTGTGAAAATCCTGAGTCTGGAATTGAACTCTTATTATCAGCAATAGAGTTAGAAAATGAAAGATCCAAAGTTGCCTCTGGTATGCTAGATCTCTGTTTCTGTAGAGGGTGAAGGAATGGCCATTGCCAAGGTCAGATGAAAGAAACCTGAGTTTGGGCAGAAATGTAACATACTGTACATAAACATCTCAATCAAACCCCTACCTAATTCATAGAACATAGAACATAAAAAGATGGAATTTGCAAGATTCTCTTACTATAACTTCTCTATTGAAGTCAACCTTGAGTAGTATTGGCCTATGACTTTGGTTTTATAATCTGATCTACTGTATCTTGAAGGGCTAAAAACATTGGATACTTTTATTTTCCACATTAAAATTGGATACTTTTTTTTTACTGTTCAGAGCACTGCAAATTCTTCAACTGTGTTTTGTTCTGCTGTGATAAACTGGACCATTTCAGGCAACAATGAGCAGATCAGTCCAATGTTCACAGGTAGTCAGACCGTAGCTGGGCAAGAAAAGAACAAATGCACATTTTCTCTTAAAAATATGGTCTATATTCTGTCAATATACCACATGAGAGTATACTTTCCTCCTAAAAGATATACCTACTATTGTTTTAAATCACAGGGACTGGATTCATCCACTGGATTCAGTCAAAACAAAATAAGCTAGGTATGGTCTCTCATGTTGTGCAAATAAGGTCTAATAAGTCCCTCACAGATGATTTGGAGATGCCAGTTCCTTTTGGGGTATCTTTAACGTCTCAGGAAAAGATTTTGCAGCCAAACTCTGCCCACAGCCTGGAGTTCGATCCTGATAGGGCTCAGGGTTGACTCAGCTTTCCATCTTCCAAGGTCAGTAAAATGAGGATCCAGATTGTTGGTTTACAATGCTTTTACATTGTAAACCACCCAGATAGTACAGCACTATAGGGCAGCATATAAACCTAAATGCTATTGCTATGGCTAAAAGGTCCATTTCAAACCAATCGTTAAAGATGCAGCTAAGAAACTAAGGGCATTCCATGGGTTTCAAAGCAAGAATATTCTAGTTTGGTCTTGGCTGAAGGGAGGTGAAAAAAAGGTGAAAACGCTCAGCATTTCTTATGCATCTTTTTCAAACTTGAGATTTATTTATTTTTAGATGTATTTTTCATGCAGCTGTTTTTATCACTGGGTAAGGGCAAGCTGAGTCTTTAAGTTAATAAACTTATTCTCTTTCACCTCTTGCAGTTGCCCAAATGAAGAAGTCTGGGAAACAGCAAGGATGCTACTCATGTTAGCACCCTCCCTCCTTTCACGTCCTCCCATTCCAGTTTGCCTGTGAGGCTTTGACAATGCTCTCCTGCCTCTCAGAATTATCCTTCACCAGCTATTAGAAAATAATAAACCAGAGGGTTCTTTATTTGCTTTTTCTTTCACGCCTTGTCTGTCAATCAGATAATTTCTAGTGCTTAGTTTTGTACTGTAGGTACCCAGCGGTGTGCATTATTTTCTCCTCCCAGTTTCCCTCCACCCCCAAGCAAGACTGAAAGGTCAAACAAATCAAGTTTTTTTTCTCTCTCCTTTCCCTTATTTAATTAAAAAGAAAAAGTGGGGGAAAAAAGGAAAGCAGCAGAGCTCAAATACAGGGCTATCTTGTTCTTATTGTTATTCCCAAATGGAGTTATTTGGTTTTTGGGGTTTTTTTGTTCTAGATACTCAATTTTTGAAGCCCAGAAAGGTGATGGTATTTTAGTTAATTTATTTAAATTTATATGCTGCTCAACCCTGCACTTCAAGGCGACTCTTTTAGAGTCTATGACTGTTCAGATTCCAAATCTTGCAAGTCTAATTAAAACCAGGAATAATAGGAAGATGATAAAATGTAATGAATGATGAGTGGACGATCATTAAATTAAATAGAGATCAAATAAGGAATTTCCTGACAGTGAGAACAATTAATCAGTGGAACATTTTGCCTCCAGAAGTTGTGGGTGCTCCATCGCTGCAGGTTTTCAAGAAAGAGACTGGGACAGAAGAAATGGTATAGGGCAGGGGTAGGCAACCTTGGCTCTTTTATGACTCGTGGACTTCAACTCCCAGAATTCCTGAGCCAGCTGGACTAGAAGACCTCCAAGGTCTCTTCCAACTCTGGTATTCTGAATTCTGGTATTCTGAATCTACAGTATATACAAAAACATGGGTATATTAATCTTCCCAGCATTAGTGAGATTTGGATGGCATGCAAGTTTAATAAGTTGTTGTTATCATCATCATAACCATTTCTGCTCTGTATGTCTGTGGAATTCCATGATCAGTTTTTTCCTGAGGATGCCATATTGATGAAAGGACCCCAAACTTGGAGATACTAGAGCTGTATTAGCATTACAATGTCTTCTTCAACAAAATAAGTAATCTCTGGATTTGCAGTATAAGCAAACATGTTTGTTCAATAGATACATTTCTTGGATTATAATCTAGAATATATACCTGTTCCGGGTAACATGTATGATGACACTTTTTAAGTAACTGAAGGGGTATCACAAACAACCAATTACTAAAGATTTCCTTTGCTGGATGTACTCAAGCAGATGCTCGACAGCCATTGATCAGGGATGTTCAAGGCTTGGATTTGATGGCATATATGTCAATCAATCAAGAAGGGTATAATCTATGTACCTAACAGAAAATGCAAACTACCATTCCTGTTACTCACAATGTCTATCTTAGTAAGGGATAGTATGGCCATTATCTGGGCACCGTCAGGATGTGTGGATAGTATGGCCACTGCTGCAAATCCCTGGAGTTTAAATTCACACACCTAGAAGGAACACCACTCTAGGATTCTGAATACTGTATTCTTGCCCTTATTCATTCATTCTTCCCTTTACTTAAATAAAGCTGTCCTTATTCCTTAGAAGCATCAATCTGAACTGCTTTCCATTTGGAATTTCTTTTTTATCCAATTTTTATGGAGAAGAAAATTAATTAATGGTGGCAGTTCCTTCCCACACAGTTCTACCCAGATCTTCATGAAGGAAAACATAGAAGAAATTGAGAAAGAGAAGCTTAATACCATAAGGCTGGAAAAGCCAGTCTAATCCTAGTAAATAAGTCAAACTTTTGGTGTGGAGCCAGGAATGTAGTAAGAAATTTCAGATAACAAAAGTATAAAATTGGATAGAATCAAGATGAATCTACTATGGGTATTTTTGCATCCTCCTTAATCTTTCCCAGTTGGAGACAAGAACATATTTTATGAAATAAATCAATGGTTCATCTACTCAATTTTTCAGAGGCCAATAATGGTTAGCCAGACACTCCTGGAAAGTCACAAGTAGAACCTAATGGAGAAAACACCCCTTGAGTTCTCCTTCAGCAGTCAATAATTTGAAGCAAATCATCAATGCATAAGGATTTGATTTTTTCATGCATCATCCAGAATTCTACTGGTTCCACTTTCAAAGGTATCTAAAGGCATGGCTAGCAATTCCATCAATTACATATGAATGATGGGGACACTAACAAAGAATGAAGAAATAGAGGGAGGAAACTTAGTTTGCTGGATATAAGTGGCTGTGAGTTTGTGAATCCAGTCTTTACTTCAGAAAGAATTTACTCTATTAAAGAGGAAGGTTGTGAAAACAAGCCATCAGATTGCTTTGTCAATAAAGGGCGAGGGAAGCAGCATACATTAGCAGTTGACTGATTGTATTATTTCTTCCCTGTTCCTTCTGTAATTTATTTATGTGGGTAGTTTATGCCTGGAGTGTTTTTAACACCGTTAGTGAAAAATTAGATACATATACATATGCACCTGGCATTCATATAGGGCTACTTGCAGATGGGTGTTTTGGTCTGCAGCATTTCTAAACCTCTTCTGCAGATAGTCAAGCTTTTTCTTTTTCCTTATTTCTGTGTTGCTGTTCCATTTCATGCTTTAATTAAGTTCTTTTATATTTGTTTATCATTGACTGTTGGTAGGTTCAAGTTTTCTTCTATTGAAAGACACACACACACACACCCCACACACACACTTACTACTCCCATTTGACCAACAACAAAAATCATTTCCAGTGTTGGTGGCCTCTCCAATTTGTCTGTATTTCTTGGTGAGATTTCCACCAGAGAGAAGGTGGATAAAAAGAGAGTTAGGTGGGCAAATTATGAAGGGAATTTTAACTACTGCTCTGATTCTCACATAGTCTTCAATAAATGAGTTGATTCCATTCTTTTTTTTTTTTTTTTTTTTTTTGATTAATTTCCTGTCCATCCTTTAGAAGCTCAAAGAGGCAGAGACAGCACTTTCTCCTCTGGTATTTCCTACAATATCTCCATTTGATACTATCCCCAAGGATAGGTGAGCAGAAGATCGGAGAGAGAGACAGACAGACAGACAGACAGACAGACAGACAGACAGACAGACAGACAGACAGACAGACAGACAGACAGACAGACAGACAGACAGACAGACAGACAGACAGACAGACAGACAGACAGACAGACAGGAGATTCTCAGTCATCTAGGTCATGGTTATCCCAAAGGTGCTTTTTCAAGAGGCAACTGGACTTTCTTGTTTTTCTTTGAAGATGTTTCACTTCTCACCCAAGAAGCTTCTTCAGCCCCACCATCCAGTCAGCCACCTTTGGGATTCTCTACAAAAGCAAAATAAATATCCCCAGCATGTGTCTTTTCTGTTAAATTGCCCTACTTTGTTAGCCACATTTTAGACATTATTGTTACCATTATTAATAATAATACCATACAAATTCTTGTCCTTCTCCCAAGTCCTTCGCTAAACATTCTGCAAATAGCTGGCACATTTGCTATCCTTTGCCTGTTGTTTTCAGGATTTCGTTTTATTTCAGAATAGAATCTGCCCCTAGCTGGCAAAACTGAAACATAGTTTTCCATGTTATAAATCTAAGGGGCCCATAAAATCGCAACCTATTTTGGAAGCTGTTGCCTGGAGCATCAGAAGGAACAGGTTGCATTGTTTTATAATGCCCATATGGGCTCAGCTAGGAAATACAAATGCATTTTACATAGAAGAGTGAGGCATGAAGCATCTTTTTTTTAACCTTGAGTTATCAAATGTTCCAGAGAAGAAAGCTTTATTCACACAGAACGCCTGAACTTGGGGGAGGGTGTGTGTGTGTGTGTGTGTGTGTGCAAATAAAAGATCCATAAAGAAAAGTTTTCTCAGGAATGATAATGAGACTAAAGAGGGAAGTAATTTGTAGTTAAGAAATCTGTGCACACGGCTTCTCATATTGTTGAACTTCCATGTATGATCAAAGTTAAACAATAATCACTCGGAAGGTTACAGTGAAAGAAATCTCTTTGCTTGATCCATTATTATCCAACAGCCTCATTTCCTCCCATTTTTTCCTTCTTTTTCTCTTCCCTTTCAAAATCTGCTTTGTATTAAAACCAAGGTGTTTTGCTAAGTGTCAAGGTAGTGATCAGATGCCCAGGCATTTAGTTCTTTTAGATCCAAAAGAACTAATCTAAAGAACCAATTTATCTAAAGAACTGATTAATCTAATCTAAAGAACTAATCTAATCTAAAGAACCAATTAATCTAAAGAACCAACCACGATCTAAAGGAACCCATTTAACACAATGCATTCCAGAGAATAAAGAGATCTTAAGCTTTATTAACTCAAGCAAACAGATTTAAAAGCATAACATAAAGGCATGCATACCATGCAAGATGATACCCAAATCTCTTACAAGCTCTCAGGAGCTCCTTAAAAATGAGGGTCTAGGACAACTTGCTGTGGCCAATTCACCACAGCCTATTCACCATGGTCAACTTGCCATGGCCAACTCACCCCGGGACAATTCACCATGGCCAACTCACTGTGGGATAACTCGCCACAGGACAAAAGTTACTTAATATCAAAGAAATGGTGGAATAGAATCATTAAAGAAAGGGTGCCAAAGGAGGGAGAAAATGAAATGTGAATGAGACAAATTAAAATAATGTTTTTATTATTTTAAATAATTGAATTGAATGGTTGAATTGTCCTGTGGTGGGTTGTCCCGTGGCAAGTTGGCCACGGTGAGTTGACTATGGTGAGTTGTCCCATTCTGTACTAAGGACAGCAGAGACACCCTAACAGCGGTCAGTTTGTGTGCAGAAGCTCTCGACAAACAACAACAATCCCAAGGTTTTTATCAAAACCTGGCACCAGGACTTCATGGACCTACTATGGTCATGAGACCACAAGACCTGACTTTTACAGGTAACACGTGACTCTGGGATGGGAACTGGAAGTCTAAGACTTTCATAGATTTACATCTATTTGAAGATCCCCCCCCTTTGCCTTTATTCAGTAAACAAGAGTTTATAAAAGGGCAGGTTAGCTCAGAATGAGCTCTAAGCTTCTAGACTTTTCTTAATATGGAATAAAAATCAAGGTATGTCACTAAACTCCATGGAATAACAATGACCTTCCACATTGCCACTACACAAAGAAATCTGAAAACATACTTTTTATTTGCTTTCTGATAGCTTGGCACTAGGTAGCAATGGCACTTAGACTTATATACCACTTCACAACGCTCTACAGCCCTCTCTAAGCAGTTTGCAGAGTCAGCATATTGCCCCCAACAATCTGGATCCCCATTTCACCAACCTCGGAAGGATGGAAGGCTGAATCAACCTTAAACAAACTACTGGCAGTCAACAGAATTAGTCTGCATCCTAACTGCAGCACCACCACGGCTCTTCAGATAATTTGCAGCTAAGCCTGCAAATTCAATTCAAATACTTTAATTTCTGAATCTTGATTAGACTGACCCCCCTCACTGGAAAATGAATTTATAATTTGCATCAGGTGCAGGATCAATATAGCTTTTGAAATCATGGGCTGCTGAACTGTGCCCAGAAAATTTCATGCAAATCAAAGGCAAATGACTTTTCTAAGTGCTAAAGAAGGACAAACGGTTAATTTGGTCCTGGGAAGATGAAAGGGCAAGTGAAGATATGCATGTAGTTGTGAAGATGAAAGCACAAAGGCTGAAAACAAAAATGGATATGGCCACAGACAAAATAAGATGTTTCATGCTTGAACACTAGAATACTGTTAAAGGAATGTCTATGGAGATTCTCAGTCATCCAGGCCATGGTTGTCTCAAAGGTGCTTTTTCAAAAGGCAACTGGAAGAAGCTAAAGAAGCTTCTTAGATGAGAAACAAAACATCTTCAAGCAAAAACGAAGTCCAGTTGCTTTTTGAAAAAGCACCTTCGGTTCCACATGGGAAGCAACTTTGGAGATAAACACTGATGTTTGTAATGGAACTTAGAAAGATTTGCATGAAGACTTATTTTAGAAACGAATTATTGAACTTACTCTAGAAGTGCACATTGGTGTCTTTCTCTCTTGGCAGCTAGCTTAAATTGAAGGATACCAGCAGATTTGGAGAGTGGATTTTATACAAGAAAGTTGTTTATATTTTGCTCTTTCAGCCATGCTGGCTAAATATTAAATGCACCCATGACATAGAACTTCACGTTGGCTGCTTGATGACAGGTATTTTAATTGGACTCCAGAGATAAATCCTATTTAAATGCTTTAAAAAGAATATTATGGTCAGCAGTGGTTTACTCCCTGTAACTGAGCAAACACATTTGCCTTTTCACTATTTTGTTTCTCTCACCCTTATCCCCATTCCTATCCCATTTGCATTTCAAAGCTGTCATTTGTACAAAAGTTCAGGCATGTAAATTGCTCATAGACCAAAGGGGGTGAAATTTTAATTTCATGAAGAGGGGAAAGGAGTAGAGGTAACATGCTCTCATTTGATGGAAGACAAGCTTGGCCCTCCGGTGTTCACTTTAAATTCCCCAGGGTTTTATATAAGAGATCATTCTTCTGATCCAACAGCTGAAATCAGTGCATCCTATTTTTAGAGGATTGGTAGACTCCTGAAGGATTAAGAATGAATCAGCACTGACCGAAAGGCAGCATAAAAAGACACAGATTAATTATTCAGCTGATCAGAAAAGGAGTGCAAACGTCAGATCTGGTGTGGTTAAAATGTTCTTCAGGTAGAAAAGGCATAACTGAACATGATTCTATCCTACCTAATTTCTGACAATCTAAGTTCTTACTGCCAAGGTAAAATTATGCCCAACCGACATAAAAATGAACATTTGCACATTATCAAAAGGGCGAAGAAAGGCATCACCGGGAAAAGAGAATACAGATTTGCAGGCACAAAAGCCGCTTGTGTAGTTTCCAGTAATGCACTGAAGGTGCCCAAAGAGTTGATGATTTAGGGTCTCCTGCTTGAGCGGGGGGGGGGGGTGGACTAGAAGACCTCCAAGGTCCCTTCCAACTCTGTTATTCTGTTGATCTCTGTGTTGATCTGTATGCTGACCTGTAACTACTAAAAATGAAAGAAGATGTGAAGCAAAGTAATGCAGCAGCTTTGCTTCACTTTTAAGAAGCAGGGAAACAGGTGGGGCCCAAAACAATTTCAAAGGCAGCTTCACTTGCAACATTGGGGAAGTAAAGCATCTCTTCAAAATTTTGCACAGCTCTATTGGTAGTCCTCGGCTTATGACCAGAACTGGAACCAGAATTTCCATTGTTAAGCAAGGCAGTTGTTAGCATTGTCTTCGGTTTGCATCTATTCCAGGTTTAATATTGATCAGTTTTGACAGTAATAAAGTTCTTCATTTCATTTTATAGCTCAGCCTAGTAGGAAAGACACTATGTATAGTTGTTTATGAGTGTAGGTCGTCCTTAACATACAACAACAATCGAGACCAGAATGTCCATTGCTAAGCAATGTGGTTATTAAGCAAGTTGTGCCTAATGTTTATCACCTTTTTTATTTTTTGCCATGGTTGTTAAATGAATCACCACAGTTAAGTGGGACCATGCAGTTATTAAGTGAATCTGGCTTCCCCCATTGATTTTGCTTGTTGAACACCAGCTGGGAAGGTCACAAGTAGGGATCACAAATGGTGACCTTGTGATTCTGCAACCATCGTTAAATATATGCCAGTTGTCAAGACTTTTAATCACTTGACCGTAGGGATGTTGTGACTGTTGTCAATGCAAAGACCAATTGTAAGCCACCTTTTTTTCACTGCCATTGTAACTTTGAATGGCAATTAAACCAAAAGTTTGCAATAGTGGTGAATATCTGTAGCTCAGGTGTAGGATGAGGGTGAAGATTGGTTCTCCGAGCTTGTGGGTTGGTTTCCAAACATTTCATTACCAGGCTAGGTAACATCTTCCACAGAGTATAGAGCATGGGTAGGCAGCCTTGGCTCTTTTATGACTCATGGACTTCAATTCCCAGAATTCCACGAGTCATAAAAGAGCCAAGGTTGCCTACCCCTGGTATAGGGGATGTCTGTGTCAGTGCTCTTCAATTTATAGGGGCTTCAGATATGGGTGTGTCAAGTGAGGGTCTTGTGATGGGTCAGGTGTGAGTCATCAGTGAGAGGCTTGTGATGAATCGTGATGGGGACGTTACAAGACTCACTGATGACTCACCTGACCCATCACAAGACCCTCACTTGACACACCCATAGCTGAAGCCCTTATCAACAGAAGAACACTGACATCCCCTAAACTCCACTGAAGATGTTACCTAGCCTGGTAACGAAATGTTCAGAAACCAGCCCACAAGCTTGGAGAACCAACCTTCACCCTCAAACAAAAAGTTGTAACTCAAGAACTATCTGTATGTCATTCTTGCCTGCCACCATTCCTTAGCCTCAAACCTGATTTGGCCTGGGCAGAACTACAAAAAGTCTGCCAAACGGGTCAATGAAGACTCAATCATCCAGGCCAAAAGTATAATGGCAACTGGACCAACATTTGTTAATCTGAAACATTTTGTTGCTCATCCAAACAACTTCATCAGACAATTTTTTTAAAAAATTAGAGAGTCAGAGAGTCGTTGGAATGCACTAACTCTTGCCAAACCAGCTTCAGGGATTTCTCCCCAAAATATGTTGCAATATGTCAATGAAGACTCAATCATCCAGGCCAAAAATATCTAAAAGGTTAAATCATGGCAACTGGACCAATATTTGTTAATCTGAGACATCCAAGCAACTTTGTCAGTCAAAATAGTCTGTCAAATGTGATATAGATGTATAACCACCCTAGGTCTATATAATAATAATAATAATAATAATAATAATAATAATAATAATAATAATAATAATAATAATAATAATAATAATAATAATAATAATAATAATAATAATAATAATAATAATAATAATAATAATAACAACAAAACAACAACAATAATAATAATAATTAATAACAACAACAACAACAACAACAACAACAACAACAACAACAACAACAACAACAACAATAATAATAATAATAATAATAATAATAATAATAATAATAATAATAATAATAATAAAGTTGGAAGGGACCTTGAAGGTCATCTAGTCCAACCCCCTGCTCAGGCAGGAAACCCTATACCATTTCAGACAAATGGCTGTCCAGTCTCTTCTTAAAAACTTCCAGTGTTGGAGCATTCACCGCTTCTGGAGGCAGGTTGTTCCACTGATTAATTGTTCTAACTGTCAAGAAGTTTCTCCTCAGTTCTAGGTTGCTTCTCTCCTTCACTAGTTTCCATCCGTTGCTTCTTGTCCTGCTCTCAGGAGCTTTGGAGAATAGCTTGACTCCCTCTTCTTTGTGGCAATCCCTGAGATATTGGACGGCTATCATGTCCCCCCTCGTCCTTCTCTTCATTAAACTAGACATACCCAATTCCAGCAGCCATTCCTTATATGCTTTAGCCTCCATTTCAGAATGCAGGAAGGTTGGGACATCTATCCGAGACTCTGAAATTGCATATGAAATTTAGCCCAGCTATTTGCAATTATGACTGAATGGCAGAAGCTGCAGAAAACCAATTGGGACCTGCAATAGAAAGGCATTGTTTTGAAAACAACATTGCCTTTTGCTCCCAATTGCTCTGAGAAATGCAAACTTCAAAGTGAGACTATTTGCCTTATTTCTTTTTATTCTTTTCTATCTTTTCTTTCCCCTTCTCTTCTTCTTTTTCTTTTACTGTTTCCCTTGGAATGCTCCAAAATCTTCAAAAGATTTTGCAGGAGGTTTAAGAACAGAAGAGTTTTATCTGCTCTTTGCTCAGCTATTTCTCCCTTGCCAGTTCTTCCTTTCCTGGATAACAACAACAACAACAACAACAAAAAGTAAACAACAAAAATGCATCTTTCAGAAATCTTATTGCAATATTCCAATTCTTCATCTACTCTTCCTGTGCCATCTCACATTGATCACTTCATGTTACTTCATGAAGCAACCAGCTTTTGAGATATTAAATAGCTAGAAGCCCAAGTTCTCAAGGTGAAGAAAGACGAGTTAGTTTGCGAGGGTATAAACTTCATAAAAGCTACAGTTGACTTGGAAGTCCTGAGATGTAATGGATGAAGTTGTGAATGAGGTGTCCAAACAAAGGGTAAAGATAAGGAAAGATGAGAAGAAGGATTCAAAAGGAGGAGAGCTCATAGACCAAAGAGGGTGAACAGGGCTTGAATATAAGAGGAAAAATGAGCTGGAAAGCAGGACAAAATAGTTCTGAGAAATTACTATGTTTCCGTGAAAACTACGGAAACTGGTCAAGATCGCCAGTTGTCCCAAATCATTTGATACCTGGGGAAAAGAACAAGAAATGACTCTCCCACTACTCCATGTACAAGTGGCAATCTTAGTGCAATTGAGGAGGGACATGGTTCTCTGGTGCACTTGAATCCAGGAGATAGAGCTGAGAAGGAACTCAAGCTGGAGTAAAACTAGACTGCAGAAATCTGGTTATTGTTATTTCTACTAGGAATAAAGTAAGCCCAACACAATTTCTTTTGAAAAGTTTACAGCAAGGGAATTATGTTATAAGAGGACTGAAGTCCTGCAGGAGCTCCAAAGCAGGGGGAAGATGTTTCATATTGGAGCTAACCAGTCAACTACATAATGTTGACTTCCAATGTTGCATATAGAAATGAGAAAGTGTTTATATTTAATCCTCCAATTCTGGTCCGATATTAGAGAAATTAACCCGGCAATTGAAAGGGTGGCATTTCCCAAGCTTCATCTTGCTTACTAGGAGCCATAATAATCAATACATCATAAGGTGACATAATAATACTGCAGAAATTGAAGGAGATATAGACAAATATACAGTAGATGCTTGTCACTAGCAACATGTTATTCTTCTCTAAAAGCAAGAACACAATCAACCATAGGCATCTGCAGAATGGGGACAAATAACAAAATCTGTATCATGATACCACAATACAAACTCCGTGAATTATATGCTTGCATTTTAATGTTGAGACTCAACAATAAAAGGGCAAGGTTTGCACCATGATGTCACAGTACAAATGCCTAGTTGTTCATCATAACTTTACAACACACATTTCATCATTTTTTTATCATTCTAGCTAGTAGCAGAATTTATAAAATCTACCTGTATAAAACATGAATTCTAAAACAATGTCACCACCTGAATAATAACCACCACCTCCCCATCAATAACAGGGGAATGAACATCCAAGCATCCTTCCTCAACTTAATTATGCTCAAGCACCCACCCTTTCTAACCATGGCTCAACTGTAGCAAGACTACTGCATCACAGACTTTTATACCACACCATGGGATCTTCTTAGACAGCTGTGTTTAAAGGACTGTATTGCGGCAGCCAGATGTTGCCTTCTAATCTTATTGAAAGCAAGCTCAGGAGTCTCCTAATTTTGTAATTCAATGCTCTGTTGTGAAAATATCCACATGCAAATGTGGATATTAGGGAAGGTTGCTCACAGAAATGTGTCTATTGGGAAAAGCTGCATACAAAAACAAGCATATTAGGGAAAAAATGGCATATACAATGCATATGTTAAGGTAAAGTGAATGTGCTTAAATGTAAATTGGTAACAGATGTGGGCCTATAACTAAAGACATGGGAATCTGTCATGTATCAGAAATAAACTAATTTATCCAACCCTACACAACTCAAAACATTAGCTTGAATTTTCAGCCTGATAGTTAATCTAAACTTTGAAAGATTCCATTTGTGTTAGGGACATCAGCTTAACCTTCCTCAGCAAGATGTTCCAATTACCCTTAATAAAAATATTCTGCAAAATCTACCTGCTCAATCTTTGCTGGGTTTGCTTGTTTTTAATGTCACCTGTACTGTGGATTCTCTTCTAACAATCACATTTGGCTGTGACATAAAGAACAGTTGCTGGAATTGTGTATGTCTAGTTTAATGAAGAGAAGGACGAGGGGGGACATGATAGCAGTGTTCCAATATCTCAGGGGTTGCCACAAAGAAGAGGGGGTCCAGCTATTCTCCAAAGCACCTGAAGGCAGGACAAGAAGCAATGGATGGAAACTAATCACATGAGACCTCCAAGGTCCCCTCCAACTCTATTGTTATTGTTATTATTCCATTTGTCTCTCATTAATCCACAGAAAGGTTGACATTTCCAAAGTTGCATTAGGATCATTTCTAGCCATCAGCTTAATGGGCCCATGTGGGTAATGAAAAAAATCACATGATTTGAGGATAAGAATAATGACATTTCATGAGATTAAATGAAGCCATCATATTTCAGCCATTTTTAAAATGATTGATAAAGACATGAGGTACCAAACGATAAAGGTATTGACTTCTTTAAGGCCCTATGTATTTGATCCCCTTGGCCAATATTTCTTCAAACAACTAAGAGGAGTTCATCATTATTGTAACTGTGAATGGTCACTGTCCAAGACAGCCACTAAAAGAGGATTACCTATAACAATAAAGCCAGAGTCTGGTGTTGCTTTTACTGGTGGTTCCTTATAACTCTATTCTATATCTGTATTCTAAATAGGTCAGTCAATTAATAAGCAAATGCAAGACCATCCTTGCTTATTCATTCTAGTCTGTCAGAAATAGAAAGGATGGGGCTTTCACCCATAGAATCTGATGGGGTGGAGCTTGTAAACTGACATCCAGAAGACCCACCACTCTATAAAACCATAAACAGAACTTCTCATTTGACACTCAGAAGTCTAGTTCCAGGAGAGCAGAAGCAGCAGGGCCTACAAAATGCATATCTGCCATTTCGCACATGTCCAAAATGGAGCACTGGTATGTGAGGAAGGAGAAATTCAAGATGTATCAAATGACTTAGATGTCCTTGAACTGAAGAAGAACTAATAAACTGATGCTCACTCTGAGCAAGGCTGAGCTATCAAAAGAGCCATGGTGGCCCAAAAGAGCTGTGGTGGCGCAGTGGTTAGAATGCAGTATTGCAGGCTAACTTTGCCCACTGCCAGGAGTTCAATCCTGACTAGCTCAAGGTTGACTCAGCCTTCCATCCTTCCAAGGGGGGAAAAAAAAAGGAGGATACAGGTTGCTGGGGCAATATGCTGACTTTGTAAACTGCTTAGAGAAGGCTGTAAAGCACTATGAAGCAGTATATAAGACTAAGTGCTATTGCTATCAATTGTGGATATTGTGTCTGTCTAGATAAGTGAAGTTTATTCTTTCTGGAACAGTTTGCAATGCTACCTAAAAAATTAGGTCCATCGCTTGTGAATGTTTGGTGGGAAGGAGGGTTCTTCAGACCAACCAGGAATTCAGAATGGTTTACAATAGTGTAAGTTATTATATTTTATCAGTCTGGATTAGGATCACTGTAAAGATCTGCCTCAACTAGATCTCCCAAGAAAGCAGAACTCTTTAAACAGGCATTGTCTCAAAAGGAACTTTTTATTGAGAGTTAGTGATGGCAAGATAGCAACGCAAGGTCTGAGATTTGGCGCATAGAGGATTACATCAAAAAGGCAATTCACAACTCCTCCCTCCAGTGCCCAACCGTCCGGTTGAAATCCAGCCAATCCACAGGTGCCACCATGTTATGAGAAGCTGAAGATTAACGGGCTTCTCAAGGTCTCTCCTGGTTTCGTTTCCCAATGGTCCCAGGCTCCGTCGTCTGGAGATAAGGCAGATGTTTTCAGGTTGCATTCCTCACACCCAGAGGGAGGACACCTCACACAGAGTAGAACAACACAGATAATAATCCCCATGCAAGCACCCTCCCCCAATAGTATGACAAGCCCCCAAAATACATAGGCAAAAGCAAGAAAGGGAAAAAGGGAAGGATTAAAGGCAAATACAATTGAGGGGCTCCGACATTCACCTTGCAATGGTTCTTCATAATTCTATAGCTTCCTATTCCTTCCAGAAATGGAATATCCCAAAGTAGTATGACTAGATAATGAATGGAACCTGACTGAGACCATGTTAATCAGTTGTTGACTATGAGTACAATTGCTAAACTCCTTCCAAGCCAGGTTCTATTATTTAAGCCTTCCAAATAGCTTCTGTTCTTTTTGCCAGATGGATTGACTCATTTTATGTTTAGTGATTCTTAAGGAGTTCGACTTCTAAAACATTTCTCAGTCCTTCTGTCAAATGAAGGACATCAATTGTGGTAAAGAAAGTTTTTGGGGTGGTAGCACTTCATCCTAGTGTTGTCTCTAGAAATGCTCACCTAACACCTACATTAGAGTTTTTGTCCCTTTTTGCTCCCCAAGGAATCTTCAGATATAATTTGGACTTACAGTTTTACTTTTTTGCTCCTGGTTTTATCATGTTTTACTCAAGCCATGGTGGCCAAAATAGCACTATCAGTTAATTGCAAATGGCAGCTTTATTCAGAAGAGCTTACATCTTACAATGATACCAGTAACACCATCAAACACCAACATCTGCCTATCCCAGGTCCTTGAGAAGGACAGGCAGATAAAAATGCAAAATCCAACGTGTTCATCTGGCTGACTATATGACGAACCACCACAACAATTTGTTCTTATTGATACCTTTCACCTTTTTATTTATGTGTTACTTTGAGAATATGATAATAAGCAATTTTATACGCAATAAAACAAAATAATAATAATAAACAAATTACATTTCTATTATAAGAATCCTACTTAAGCATATATAAGGTAAAGGTTTCCCTGTCCAATCATATCTGAGTCTAGGGCAGGGGTAGGCAACCTTGGCTCTTTTATGACTCGTGGACTTCAACTCCCAGAATTCCTGAGCCAGCCATGCTGAGGGGAAAGGGAGAGGTTTCCAAGCTGAGCCATGCTGGCTCAGGAATTCTGGGAGTTGAAGTCCATGAGTCATAAAAGAGCCAAGGTTGCCTACCCCTGGTCTAGGGCATGGCGCTCATCTCTGTTTCTTGGCCCAAAGAGCCAGCATTGTCCAAAGACATTTTCTGTGGTCATGTGACCAGCATGGCTACATGCCAAAAGCACACAGAATGCTGTTACCTTCCTAATGAAGTGGTACCTATTTATCTACTTGCATTTGCATGCTTTCAAACTGCTAGGTGGGCAGGAGCTGGGGCAAGAATGGGAACTCACCCCACTGCACAGTACTGGGGTCTCAAACCTGAGCTGTCAGCTTTCCAGCTGACAAGCTCAGCATCTTTAACCACTGAGCCATCACACCCCCTATTAAGCATATATAGAATAGTTTAAATCTAATCACTTTCAGTTTTGCATAATCTTGTTCTGACAAATTTCATTACCATTCTGGGAATTAAAAAGAAAATAAAATCTATCATATTTTTGTATTGTTCTTTTTAAAAACACGTTTTGCTCCATTTTCTGTATGCCTAATCTCCCACATACATTTTTATGCAAATTCTGAACGAATAACTGCAGTACAAAATCCAGAGCAATGCAGTCTCCAAAGGATAATTGTGTTCTTATCTACATAATAATCTTGGGAAATGAGAATTAAATGGGTTTGCTTAAAGATGAGAATCAAATTGTCCCCTTATTTTAGGGCACATTTAGGCATAAGAGTTAATCTGATCCATTAATGTTATTTCAACTGGAAAGCATCAATTTCATGCATGTATGTTTAAATGTGAGTAATATCTATTACTTCTGTCTTATCATAAAAGTGATATTCAGATACACAAAAAGAATTGGAATGAACATAAAATAATTTAGCAGTAAGTGTATAACGACTAGCATGGGATTAAAATTCATTTTCAAATTTCTGGAGGAGAGAAGCAAAGCATATTTTATCTTGGTTTTTAGCCTGTATACAAAATCTGTTAGCCTTTAAAATCCATAGCAGATTGAATATCCAATGCTGAAGCATCTCAAAATACAGATAAAAGATCCTGTTATCTGTCCCCAATTCAGGGGGTATGTGCTTTGATTTCACATTAGAGCTTCTATTCATGCAAGAAATAAGCAGTACTGATCAACCATATTCAAACTGTCAAAGCTATTGGGATGTCTTGAACCATTTTAATCAGAGGTTCGTGTACGTTTTTCACTTAAGAAACTAATAGACAGCTCACACGTTTATATGGGCATATTTAATAGTAAGAGGCATGTGCAGTAATTCCTTGAAGAGTAATTCCCTTTTAACTAAAATTTGTTACAAAAACACACAAAAAATGAAAATAATCAGTTCCACCCAACACTTCTTAGAACATAGCCTTGGAAAACTATCAGCTTATTTAGTTGCTTACTTAATCAGTCCATAGAAACCACCATCTCAATGCAATGATTCTAGATCCACAAAAAAATTAAAATCAGAAGCCAAAACATCATAAACACGAATGCACATTCAATGTAAAAAAGAAATTACATTTTCAAAACATAAAGGCCAAATCAACAGATCCACCCATAGGGCTGCTTTAACCTCCTGACTCAAATACATAAGGAAACATCTAGATTTTTCATACCTTATGAAAAGAAAGGAAGGTGAGAGACCACAGAGATTTTGGGAAAGTTATGCCCCACAGGACAGGTTCTCTGACAAAAAAGGCATGACTACTTGGTCCCACAAGATGACATTTACTAATAGAAGAGACCTGTAGCATGCTAATCCTGCTGATTCTTGGGAGCCAATCAGAATTAGGCAGACCCCAAATATAAAGAAGGGACCTTTTATCATTTATGGTGGACATGTGACAAAGCAAAGAAATATTGGAGTAGGATTCACATCCTAATACAGAAGATTTTCGAAGTTGAATATAAAGATAAAACTAGAAACTTTTCTTTTGGGTTTAATGGAAAAAGACCTCAAAAAAATGGAACTTTGATATTAGTATATATATTGACGGCAGCAAGATTACTTTATGCACAAAAATGGAAGGACAGTTTGATTCCCACAATGGGCGAATGGCTGCAAAAATTGATGGAGTTAGTAGAGATGGCTAAACTGATTGCTTTGATTAAAGGAAAAAAACACGATTACTTTTGTTTCTCCTTGGAAACCATTTCTGGACTTTGTGCTTGAGGTAGGAAAAAAATGAAACTTTGATTTTGGGTTTTACCGATTAGATAGGTTTGTTGTTATAGAAAAGACTAGTTTATACTACTATGTAAAAGTAAAAAGTTGAGGTTTGATGTTATTATCTTATTCTACTGCACCAGAGGGAGTCGGAACTAATGCCTTTTCTTTCTTTTTCCCCTTTTTCCTGCACTTTTCCCTTCCCTACTTTTCCTTACTATTTTCTTTTGTATTTTTGTACTTTATATTATAAACTAATAAAAAATGCAGAATTAGGCAGATCCACAAGTAACCTAGAGTACAATGCTTTGTGGTGCTTTATAGGTAACAACCTTGAATTGTATCAAGAAGTCTATAGGGAACCAGTGCAGCTCAGAGAGTAGAGATAATAATAATAATAATAATAATAATAATAATAATAATAATAATAATAATAATAATAATAATAATAATAATAATAATAATAATAATAATAATAATAATAATAATAATAATAATAATAATAATAATAAAGTTGGAAGGGACCTTGGAGGTCATCAAGTCCAACCCCCTGCTCAGGCAGGTAACCCTATACCATTTCGCACAAATGGCTGTCCAGTCTCTTCTTAAAAACTTCCAGTGTGGAGCATTCACCGCTTCTGGAGGCAGGTTGTATGGGTGCTCTGAACTTAGATCCTGACTAACCTCGGCTGATTTCAACAACTAAGGTTAGTACTCAGATGGGAGCTCATCTCAGGCCTGGAGGGGTAAACAGGAAAACAAACACCATTCCCAAAGTAGACCACTTCCACACTGTAGCACAGAAGCTGCTTAGAAGTGTGCAAGAAGTCACCAGGTCTTGAGTTCAACCCAAAGGACCACTTATTTTTGCCATTTGTTCAAATTTGAACATTTTTTACTGCCTTTCTTCCCATGAAGCATAATATCTGAAATCACCTGAGTGCACCACTGACCATTACTGCACTACTGAGTGAAAATGAAGATATCCGAAGAGCTTAATCCATCTACTAATGTGTAGTCGTGTGTGTTTATTAAATTGTACATTATCTAAACATTTCACTATCTCCCAAAGAAGACTGTATTATACGCCTTGCTTAAATAGAAACATGATGCATGAGTAAACACAAGTTATACATCCCATAAAGCACAGCAAATATGTGGTGCGTACAGACTATCGTATAATTTCAAAGTTCACTGATAGAGAGAATGCATTTACTTGATTCAATTTCTCTATTAACTTTATTCCAGAAAAACAATTTAAAAGCGATTAATTCTGATCAACATTCCAAGGAGAGCACAAAATTAAATTGGAGCTGAAACATTTTATGTGCACACACACTCACCCATACAAATACCAGGAGACCTGTGGTATGCTAATAGACCATATTTAAATGAATTCACTCCTCTGGTAGCATAAAACAATGCAAATGAACAGGTGGCATTGTAGCTGAAATAATTCACTTAATTTTAAAATAGACATATTTTTTCACCTATTTGAGCCTCTGTAATGGATTAGGAAGTAAGTAGAAAAGCTATATATTTTGAATTATGTCTTCTTTTCCATGCCTTATTTTATGTTTGTTACCCAACACTGCTGAACAATAAGTCTATCTCTCTTAGGCAAATTTTGTGCAAATGGTCATAGCATTTTTTTTGTTTGTTTGCTTGAGAATAGAGACATGAAAAAATCAGCTTGGTTGATTGACTGATGATTAAGTGTCATCAAGTTATTTTCAACTCTTACTGTTCTCTTTCTATGACAATTGATCCTTAACCTTGTTCAAACTCTCCCAATGGTGCCACTGTAATTCAGTTCATCCATCTTGCTGCTGGTTATCATCTTGTTTTCTTTCTTTCCATCTTACCCAGTATGAGAGCCTTCACCAAAGAGTAATGTGTGACATGATTTGTCTAAAGTAGGATAATCTGATAATTTGAGCCTGGTCATTTGTGCCTCTAGTAAGAGCTCTGGGTTGATGCGTTTGCATATGGAAAATGCAGTTCTAGCAAACCTTTCATTAAAGGAGAATATCTGTAGCTGAAATGAGGGATCCTTGGTGCTCTCTGAGCTTGGTTGTTTTCTTGCAGATGTTTCATTACCCAAACTAGGTAACATCATCAGTGCTAGACTAGATCTATGTGATCACTAAGAGTTGAAAACAACTTTGATGGCACATAATGACTAGACTAGCACTGATGATGTTACCTAGTTTGGGTAATGAAATGACTGCAAGAAAACAACCAAGCTCAGAGAGCACCAAGGACCCCTCAAAGCTTTTCATCCTCCACAGGACTTGGGATCCATCGAATAAAGGTAAAACTGGTGAGAACTAGAAGATGGGTCTTCTTTGCTGAAGCTCCTGTTTTGTGGAATATTCTCCCCTTGGAGATTAAAATGACCCACCCTTGGAGAAGCTACCATAGCTTCAGGATCACTTCAGCCATCACTTTTCCTATTTCAGACCTATTTGTCTATTTAGTAGCCAATATTCTTCAGGCTATGTTACAAAGCTTTTCAAGCCTGACAGAACATAGAGGAAAGTGGCATAACTAATTTTATCCACCCCCTATATATGACATTATAAAAATTGGTAATCTAATGAGATGATCAAACTTATTAAAATCTCAAGTAGAGACTAACAAAAAAAGGACATTTTTGATAATGAAATGTTTAGGACATACGTTCAGGTTTGAATAATTAGAATTGTACCCTATTTGTTGAGGGGCTAATTATTATCCAAAACTGATATTTTGAAATCTTAGCATCTCTGTAGCCTTCAGAGACATAGATGACACACAATTTTTTTTATTTATTCATTTATTCCTTTGATTTGAAAAAAAGATGTATTGATCAGAACCTCCAAAACTGTCTTTCCACTCTACCTTTTCTCTTCCCCAAATATTAGTTATAGCAATAGCAAGAGCACTTAGTCTTATATACCACAGTGCTTTCCAGCCTTCTCTAAGCAGTTTACAGAGTCAGCATATTGCCCCCAACAATCTGGGTCCTCATTTTATTGACCTTGGAAGGATGGAAGGCTGAGTCAACCTTGAGCAGGTGAGGATCGAGCTCCTGTTAGTGAGCTGAATTAGCCTGCAATATTGCATTCTAACCACTGCGCCACCACAGCTCCTATTGTATTTCAAATTTAACAGGTGCAGCTAGCACAATGTTAATATTTGCACTGTGTTGGAGTTCCAGAAAAATCAGTAGCTGAGCTTCATGAGTCTGTTCTCAATACATAGAAAACAAATAAGAACCATCTGCTCCATTGTGGGTTCATAAAAATATCTATCCTCAATTACCCAATTTCTTCTGGATTTAAATTTTATCTCAGATCAGAACACAGCTGTAGCCCACATGTTTTTGCAAACTTCCTACTATCATTAGAAGGCTGTGATTGGCTGATTTTTTTTAAAAAAAAATCTGGTTGCAAATCATAATATGAGCCAATGATAAAGCAGAAACTGAAGTAGCAATCAGTGCTTCATAATAATTCAATTAAAGGATTTTGGATAACATGTGCTAATTTAATTGAGAGTTCTGCTGAGGAAACATTGAATTGTGTGATTGGAATTAACTGTGGAAATAAAAGGTAGTTGCACCTATGGGCTGATAATCAAAGAAAGGCTTAATGAAAATTGAAAATCCTTCACAACCCCCCCACCCCTTTCTACTTCCGAGATTCATTACATTTATCCTGGCATCCATAAAACTAGACAAATATTTTTTAAACATAAGAATCTGAGATTAAAGAAGCTGAATTCTGTGCCTTATATCAAATACTGTACTTGAACAATTTCTATCTTTAATATGTGAGCAATGAACTTTAGAGCTAATTAGGTTTCAAAATAAACTGCCTTTCACTTTTAACAATTGTGTCGTCCTATAGCTTCCGAATACCCTTTGCTTTCTGGCCTTGTAAAGGTCACATCTGACCTTTGGTGATACCATAAATTACAACATTCTGAACAAGACGAAAGGATGCAGCAGACAGTACTTCATACAACCTCGACTTTGCATAGTTTCCAGACTATGATTCCAACAAACATAAAACAGTCTTTAGATGGCAAAGTAAGTTGTTTTATGGTAGACTCAGTGAAACTTCCAATCGGTAGACTATATTTCAGCTAGACTGAATGAGCAAATAAATAAATTTATTCTATTTCACTACTGGAACAAAACGGGTCCTACAGAAGTGCTTTGAATGTTCTATTGGGAAATGCTTTGTCTTAGTATCTGCATATTGAGTAGTTGCAGCAAGATGAACTATCTTTGCAAATTTAAAGCAAATTACAAAGGACAGAAAAGGTAATTGGAGCCTATCAACAACTTGTACACAGATAGTTGTGCTGCCCTTCTCAGTCACACACACACATGTAACTGTGGTTTAGTGAATTTATTAATATTCTCCAGCAATTCCCTTCACCAAAACTCAGAACTGTCCCAAATAAGCCCAACCATGAGCAGACCAGCATTAGTCCAGAGAGCAGTGGCCCAACAGTCCCCAAAGCAATTGAAAGTTGCTTAAACAAAATAACTCCACTAGACAAACTTAAATCCACACATTAGAGAGCTCATGAGGAAGGAAAAGTCCAGAGTCTCCAAGGCATGAATCAATTCCAAACATGGTGTCAATCCAGAGCGAAGCAGGAAACACGATGGCCAAAACCACACAGCTAGAAAACAAACATGTTCTTCCCAGCAACACCTTCATCTGTTTGCTGTGATAAATAGCCAGCTTCCGGTGAAGCCCATCAAGATGGGTGGGGCTTTCTCCTCTTGAGTAGTCTGGCTGACCTACACTGCTCCTGCCTTTTCAATGCTCTATGTGTTCTCAGATCAGGTGCAGAAGGTACTCCCTCCTCCTCTTCACTGGCTGTCTGTCACTGCAAACTTTCCCCAGTGAAAGCCTCCTCCAAATCTCTTCCAGATGGCCATTCAGAGCCATCAATCAACTCAGTTCCTGACGTGCCAGGAATGGACTCCTCCTCCTCTGAGCTGACCTCTGAGGAGGTATCTGGGGAGTCATCCAAGGAAGACATCAGAATAGGAATAGGAATATTTTAATTACAGGTAGTCCTCAATTCCTATTCCTATTCATATAAGTATTCATATTCTTCAGGGTACACAAGAACAAAATTGAATTAAAGGATGAAGGAAGGAGACCACTGAGCAAGGAATAACATTGAAGGGTGATATGGCTGAAGGATCTGACCTCCCTTATACTACTTGGATGACCCATAGTAGGTTGAGAGTTAGAGTGCCTAGGTATAAAACCAATATACTCAAGTGGAGGCTCTTAATAGATAACAACAACTGTGTGAATGTGGAGAGATACAGAGACTGGCCCATCTGCTAGTATATTGGTTACCACCAGAAACATATACTGATAATTACTTATGTTTGGCCAATGACAAAGCCAAGAAGGTGACTTCATTCTACAAGTTTAAAGTTTGATCTAGACACAAAAAAAGAAGAAAACTGGTAGTCCTCAACGTACAACCACAATTGACCCCAAAGTTTCCATTGCTAAGCAAAAAAGTTGTTAAGCGAGTTGCACTCCATTTTATGACCTTTCTTGCCACAGTTGTTAAGTGAATCACTGCAGTTGATAACTTAGTAACATCATTGTTAAGTGAATCTTGGCTTTCCTTGTGAGAAAGTCACAAAAGGTTATCACATGACCCCAGGACACTGCAACTGTCATGAATACATGTCAGTGGCTAAATGTCTGGATTTTGATCACATGACCATGGGGATGCTGCAACTGTCGTAAATGTGAAAAACGGTCATAAACACTGTTTTCAGTGTTGTTGTTGTAACTTCAAACAATCACTAAATGAATGGTTGTAAGTTGAGGATTACTTGTATACACTAAACCCATATTTCTCTTTTCTTTCCAACGCTCTGGTTTGGCTGAGATGTAGTGGTTAACCCAACTCCCTGACTGGGCTTCCATGGATGAGAAAATTCTAGGTGAAGTTTGACCAATCAAAATAAAGAAGAAGAATGACTCTTATGGATGTAGACATATTACTTTTCTTGATGTAATCTAGGATTGCATTTGATTTTTTTCCAGCTGCATTGTCCTGTTGGCTCGTGTTCAGCTGCGATCCACTAAAATATTCAAAGCCTTTCTGCATGTCCTGTTGTCCAGTATGGTATTCCCTGTTTTATACTCATGTCTTTGTTTTATTTTTTTATTACCCAAATACATGACTTTGCATTTGAAATCCATCTTGCTAGTTTCTGCCCATTGTTTCATGTTGTCAGGACCCTCTTGAACGTTGATAGTGTCTTTATTTGCTATTTGCCACTCCATGATCTGTGTTTAGGGCTTAACTCAGTCAAATGTTGCCTATGCATCCACAACAGTATCCTTAGCTGACCTCCATTTCCTTCTCTTATTGGACAATGCCCCATTGTGCTTCCAGAATCTTGCTCTTCAGAAGTTATCAACAAGTAACAAGTTCAGAAGATTTCTGTCCTATCTACATAGCCATTCAGATATTGGATTTATGGAAATATTCTTTGTTTGAAGAATATAGCCTGTAGGATTTTAAACCAAACCTGATCCATTTCTGTAACACAAGATTATTTGATAGGGATATGTAGCTCAGCCCTAGTACAATTCACATGGCCAGGTCAATGGGACCGTCTGTTCAAGTAGGCTTTGATGATTTGAATCACTTTGAAAAATCAGATAGATTCTATTTTCCCAATGGATTCAGGAAAAAAAGCATGTGCCCCAAAGCCCCCTAAATCATTAAATCGACTTATATGTTTTTGACAATCTATCCAGAAAGTCAATTCCATTCAGAGATGGGATTAAATGAGATTAAAACCAAATCTCCAAATCAAAATTCTTCTGAGACCTGTTTTCTAAACTTTAGGATTCTATGTTTTAGAAGCACGACTTTCTCAGCCCTTCTATTGAGATGGATCTGGTGATCTTTTCCATGTGGAGTATCTGTTGTACCACTGAACTATGGATCTTCCCTTCCTGTAGCTAGCGAGAGAGATACTTACTTGGGTTTAGGACAACTTGCCATGGCCAACTCGCAGCGGAACAACTTGCCATGGGACAAGAGTTACACTAATATCGAAGAAATGGTAGAATATAATCATTTTAAAAAAGAATGCCAAAGGAGGGACAAAATGAAATGTGAAGACAAAAATTAAAATATTTTTTAATTGTTTTAAATAATTAAATGAATTATTGAATTGTCCCACAGTGAGTTGTCCCATGGTGAGTTGGATGTAACAAGTTTGTCACCGCAAGATGTCCCATTCCAAACTTACTTGGGCTGCAGAAATGATGACAGAAAATGTTGTTACCATCCATGCATATGGGTTACATCTGACATCGGTATTTTCTCCTCCAGCCTGTATATGGATGCTTTCTTAAAATGAAGAAAAAGAACAGCTTCGGATTTATTTTCATTTAAAACATAAGGCAGAGATTTTATTAATGCATCCAGTTCTTCTTCAAGTGCATATACTCTTCCCAAGCTAATTTATAAAATCACATACCTTCCTCATCTGAACGACAGAGAGGAATGGCTGCCTCTTCAAGTCATTTATTTATTTTTATAAGTGGCTTCTTTTCTTTGCCTTTTTTCTGTAATCAAGAATTACATTCTAAGTAACTGATTTTCTGAAGCATGAAATGGATATATAAATACAATGCTGTGACCTGTAACATCCAATTTCAGACTCCTTTGTTGAGCGACATCTATCTGACAGAAAACTAAAGATTCTGTCTTTTTGGACAGCCAGATGTAAATTTTCAAAAAGCATTAAACATGTCAGGGGAATTTTAAAACCTTACCTTTCCTGGGTTTAAAAGATATCACCTTTTTTTTTAGCCCTCTGAAATGTATATATAATTACTTTTCTCCACTTTCTTTCCCCACCACTTTCTACCTCAATAATTATTACTGTAACCCAGCCTAAAAATATAATTCATAGACTACATACTGTCTAGCACTGTCAGTGTTTATTTGAACATTTCAATAGGATTTACTCTTATATACTGTACACGATGGAATGGAATTATAGGCTGGCAACAGAATCCATGCATCTTTCATGAGCTTAAGCACTATGCAATATAAATAAAATAATAAAATAAAAATAAAATAATTCATGCATCCCTACTTGAAAGAAAGGCTTGTAGAATTCAATGACTTTTGCTCCCTGGTAAATCTGTGCAGCAGGAGTGAATATCCCAATATCTAAGGGGCTGCCACAAAGAAGAGGGAGTCAAGCTATTCTCCAAAGCACCTGAAGGCAGGACAAGAAGCAATGGATGGAAACTAATTGAGGAGAGAACCAACCTAGAACTATGGAGAAATTTTCAATCAGGCTTGCCTCCAGAAGTTGGGGGTGCTTTTAAGAAGAGATTGGACAACTATTTGTCTGAAATGGTGTAGGGTTTCCTGCTTGAGCAGGGGGTTGGACTAGAAGACCTCCAAAGGCCTTTCCAATTCTGCCATTCTGCTATTCTGAGTTATCTGCAGATAGGACTCTCATAATTGGCATCTGGAAGGCATTGATGGGCCAGTATTTTGGTATTTTCAGAATTTCTGCTATCTTCTAGTTTTACTGGTTGACTGCCATCGCCTAAGAAGTTGGTATGAAATTAGGAAGGGTTTTTTTTTTTATGTGTTACTTTCCACACCATGGGCTTCCTTTTATAGATCTGCATTCTGCAGTCAGCTTTCCAAACTATATTTTGTTATTACCATTCTTGATTTTTTTTTCCTTTATCATCACTGTTCATCTACCTGCTCACTGGTACAGATAGTCCTCGACTTACAACTGCAACTGAGCCCAAACTTTCCATTGCTAAGTGAGGCAGTTGTTAAGTGAGTTGTACCTCATTTTACAACCATTTTGCCACCATTGTTAAGCAAATCGCTGCAGTTCTTAAATGAATCATGGGGCCATTAAGCCGAATCTGGCTTCCCCCATTGACGTTGCTTGTCAGAAGCCATCTGGGAAGGTAACAAATGGTGATCATGTAACTCCAGGACATTACAAGTGTCATACTGGAATACTGGAATACTGCATCCAGTTTTGGTCACCACGATGTAAAAAAGATGTTGAGACTCTAGAAAGAGTACAGAGAAGAGCAACAAAGATGATTAGGGGACTGGAGGCTAAAGCATATAAGGAACGGTTGCTGGAATTGGGTATGTCTAGTTTAATGAAGAGAAGGACGAGGGGGGACATGATAGCAGTGTTCCAATATCTCAGGGGTGGCCACAAAGAAGAGGGAGTCAAGCTATTCTCCAAAGCGCCTGAAGGCAGGACAAGAAGCAACGGATGGAAACTAATCAAGGAGAGAAGCAACCTAGAACTAAGGAGAAACTTCCTGACAGTTAGAACAATTAACTAGTGGAACAACCTGCCTCCAGAAGTGGTGAATGCTCCAACACTGGAAGTTTTTAAGAAGAAACTGGACAGCCATTTGTCCGAAATGGTATAGGGTTACCTGCCTGAGCAGGGGGTTGGACTTGATGACCTCCAAGGTCCCTTCCAACTTTATTATTATTATTATTATTATTATTATTATTATACATATAGGCCAGTTGCCAAGTGCCCGAATTTTGATCAGATGACCAATGCTACAATAGGAAAAGCGATCATAAATCACTTTTTTCAGTGCCATTGTAACTTTGAATGGTCACTAAATGAATGGTTGTAAGTTGAGGAGTATCTGTACCATATTCTTAATAGACAGGTTATTTATGGGTTTTTTCCTTAAAAATCTTAATCAGTTAACTTATAGTCCTTCAGATGTTGCCAATCCCAATCTCATCGATGGCGAAAGATCTGAAAAATCTGAGAATATCTGGAGGCCACAAAAACTCTCTCCTCTACTGAGAATTATTCTCTCATCCCATGATTGCTAAGTTGGTTTACACAAGGAGTCTTTGGTGCTGACTGAGGAATAATGCAAAAAGAGGTCCAAGTCCAAAAAGAGAGTTTAAACCTTCTCATTTACTGATATACAGATTGGTCGTTTCAAAGAATGCTAGCATTTTAGCCGAAAGATCTTGCAGAAGTTCCCCAAGGAAGATCAAGTTGATAAAAGGAATTACATACTTGGTAAAAAAGGTCTGAATTTTAATGGAAACCATTTCTTTACCACAAGAGTTTGAAGAGAGCTTTAAAAACATTAGCAGCTCAATAGGAGAATATATGCTTTGAATACAGAAGACTCCTGATTCCATTTCTGGTTGAAAGAACTGGCAACAGTACACTTATTTAAGAGACATATTCTGAAGTTCACAGTACAGCAGGAGGAATATCGGAGCTGTGTCCTCATATGACTAGATCTTTATGTGTTCTCCATGAGGAAATTACCTGCTGGATTACTCATTAATTTAGAATAGAATAGAATAGAATAGAATAGAATAGAATAGAATAGAATAGAATAGAATAGAATAGAATAGAATAGAATAGAATAGAATAGGTCTTCTAGTCCAGTCGCCTGCTCAAGCAGGAGAACCTCCAGTATACCATTTCAGACAAGTGACTATCTAGTCTATTCTTAAACCTCCAGTAATGGAGCGCCCACAATTTCTGAAAACAAGCTGTTCCACTGGTTAATTGTCCTCACTGTTAGTAAGTTTCTCCATAATTCCAGGTTGCTTCTTTCTTTGGTCAGTTTCCAACCATTGTTTCTTGTCCTTCCCTCTGGTGCTTTGGAGAATAGTTTGATGCCTTCTTCTTTGTGGCAGCCCCTCAAATACTGGAGCACTGCTATCATGTTGCCCCTGTTTCTTCTTTTCTTTAGACTAGCCAAACCCAAGTCCTGCAGCCGTTCTTCATATGTTTTGGTCTCCAGGCCTTTGATCATTTTAGTTGCTTTTCTCTGGACTTTTTCTAAAGCCTCAACATCTTTTTTGTAGTATGGTGACCAAAACTGGTTACAGTATTCCAGGTGTGGTCTTACTAGGGTTTTATAAAGCGGTACTAATACTTCACATGATCTTGATTCTATGCCTCTGTTTATACAACCCAGGATTGTGTTAGCTTTTTTGGCTGCTGCTGCACACTGTTGGCTCATAGTCAAGTGATTGTCCACTAGGACTCCAAGGTCCCTCTCACAGTTACTTTTTTTTTTTTTTGCCAGATTGAAATCCACGTCCTAAATCTGAGTGGTATAAATCCAGGAAACTACCCTAAAGTTTTCAGTATAAGGGTATGCATTACAGAAACTATAATGCTTCAGCTAATACTGTGTCAACAAGTTGAACTATTATGGTCAAGAATAATGGATGCTGGGAATTGTAGTTCAGCATAGCTCCCCGCGTCTGATACAAACAATTTAAAAGTTGACGCCACTTCAAAGAACTATCTGGAAACTAGACCAATATCTCAGATGGCAAAGGAGAAAAAAAATGTTGTTATTCTTGTGTTTTGTAGACTTCTGACAAACACTTAATTATTTTGATGCTTATTTTAATTACCTGTTTAAAAATAATAAATGCAGAGTCATGCTTTTGTTAATTGAAATGTAAATTTCAAGTAGTATATCAGTTACATGCAATATATATTATAATTGAGTGCCTTCAAAAGTCAAACCTAGGTGCCAAATAATATTTTTTAGCACAAGGTCATTAGCAAAAATGCTGGAACTTGCAGCCGTATTATTATTATTTTTTAACAAGGACTTTCAGGACTGGCTGGAATAGAGAACTAATTATTTAGCTTGCCATAATTAGGTTTAATTCAGTCAGCAGTGAGGGAAAATATGGTTTTCGGACAGTATACTGAGACTATTCAGAATTTGGCAATACTAATGAAATTAGTGCAACCTTGCTGTGTTTTTTAACAGCCACAGTAAAAAAAAAAAAAGGGAAGCCATTCCTTTTTAGTTTAAGCCTGGAGAAACCATCAACCTCTTTTGGGTATATCTCATTCAGGAAGATCTTTCTCTCTCTCTGGAAGCTACCACTGGTGCAAAACCTTCTCCAGAGGTTTTCCAGTGCAGAAACAAGTGATCTGATTTCACAGATGGATTCCCTCATCCATGAATATATTGCCTCTATCTCACAAAACACAACTTGTTGGGTGGGGGGAGAACAGCAATTGCATATAGTCAAGCAACTATTCTCTACTTTAGCCAAATCTTATCTGCATCCTGGCATATTTCCAAAGAAAATTCCGATCTGCAGCCCCCTTGACAAGTTTGTAAAAATATTGGGGCAGATACATTTTATAGGGAGGGGGGAATAGCAACAGAATCTGGGGCTTTGCATTGTGCTATTTCCCATTTACTTACTTACCTAGTGAAATAATCTTTAAAAAGACAAATCAGGTGAAGCCGGCACCAAGGAAGACATCTGTAAGACATCTAGTTTTACTGGGTACCACCTTCTGAGATTCCCCGAGCTCAGGCAGTTGTTTTCTTATTTAAATGTGTTTATCTAGAAGTTGGCTGGTGAATGAATATTGTTCTCAGTTGAAAAGCTATTTCTGGAAAGTGGTTCCTTAGGCGCATCAGGCCTGATCTTTAGGTACTAATCAGGTAACAGACATTCTTGGAAATTGGGCCTAAGAGATAGCACTTTGCAGCTGCACACAAACTGGCAGAGTAATGAAGCAGCTGTAAACCAGTAAATGTCAGGTGCAAAGTGCTGGTGAGACATCCCGTTCACTAGAGGGACAGGAAATAGTAATGCATTAATGAACAACATCTGCCTTCCAACAAGAGAGCTAAATTAGCAAACAGAGGGCTGCAGAGAAACTTGTGATCTTCCACCTATCTAGCTAAATAGAAGCAGGAGGATGGTGAGGAAGATCCAGAAATGTGGGCAAAGTCCTCCTGGGATTCTGCTGGTTTAGAAAGTAGGTGGTGGACTCTATTATTAAATGTTCCTCATTTATTTATTTAGCATATGGCATACAATGTCAGGGAAATCTACACATGCTAGACACAAGGCTGTCCTGACAGCCTAAATTTCTAGTTCATTCTATCTGGCACTTGTGTGCCTATCGTCTATAGAGATTCTCAGTCATCCAGGTCATAGTTATCCCAAAGATGCTTTTTCACCAGGCAACTGGACTTTCTTGTTTTTCTTTTAAGACATTTCGCTTCTCATCCAAGAAGCTTCTTCATCTCTAATTGGATGGTGGGGAATGGAAGGATTTATACTCCTGAAATGAACTGCTGTCTGCAGGAGTATAAATCTTTCCATTCCCCACCATCCAGTCAGAGCCAAAGAAGCTTCTTGGATGAGAAGCAAAATGTCTTCAAAGAAAAACAAGAAAGTCCAGTTGTCTCATGAAAAAGCATCTTTGGGATTGTGCTTCTATCCTTGGTGCACCGTAGGGGAAGAAGTAGCTTACACCAGCTGACTAGTGGCACTAAGGTTGCTGGTTCTTCTGGACTTCCTCCATCAGTCTTGCCTTGTCTCACCTTGCCTCATGTTGGTTGCATTGCCTCGTGTCTGCCCAGGTCCAGTGCTGGCTTCCGTTCTCCACACACACATAGCTAGGTTTTTCCCACCAAAGTGGTACCCATTTATCTACTTGCAATATTGCAGACTTTTGAACTGTTGCTAGGGAATGAGTGATGGGAGCTAATCCCATCTTGCAGAGCTGGGCTCAAACTACTGGAGTACAGACCATTTCTGGCTGCTGTTCCAGCATCATTAAGCCACTGCGCCACCATGTCCCCTAATATATGCAGGCCCTTCAAGACCGCTGGCATGCGCGATGGCCGTCCCATATGCCTTAGTCGCCAGCTGCATCGCGTGCTTCCACGGGGAGGAGCTGGCGAAATGAAGTATGAGGAAGGAGGTATAGGCAAGTGGATATATATACTGTACAGGTCATCCTCAACTTACAGCCATTTGTTTAGTGACCGTTCGAAGTTACAACAGCCCTGGAAAAAGTGGCCCATGACCGTTTTTCACACTTACGATTCTGTTATAGATGGAAGCTTATCAGACAGAGACCCAACCTAGAACTAAGGAGAAACTTCCTGACAGTGCGAACATTTCATCAGTGGACATCTTGCCTTCAGAAGTTGTGGGTGCTCCATCACTGGAGGCTTTCAAGAAGAGATGAACAACTATTTGTCCAGAATGGTATAGGATCTCCTGCTCAAGCCAAAGGTTGGACTAGAAGACCTCCAAGTTCCCTTCCAACTCTGTTATTCTGTTATTTCTCTTTACACTATAGATGGGGAAATAAAATGGGATGTTCTCCAATGTGGGGAGAATAAATGAGAATAATTAGACAACACTCAGTGATGATTATCTGAAAATAAAATATAGGTCAAGTGGAAAAGAAGTAGCCATGATGTCATTGCAATCTGCTCTTAGCTCCTGAAGCTGCTGCAAATTAAAGTCTAAATTGGAACTAAGGGGGAATATAAAGATAAAGCCAGAAACTTTTCTTCTGGGCCTAATGGTAAAAGAATTGGGGGGGAAAATTGGAACTCTGATTTTATATATGTTGACAGCAGCAAGACTATTTTACTCACAAAAATGGAAGGATGTTTGAATTCCCACCATGGATGAATGGCTACAAAAGTTGATGGAGTTAGCAGAGATTGCTAAATTGACTGTTCTGATAAAAGAAAAGAAATAAGTACTTTTGTTTCTACTTGGAAACCGCTTCTGGACTTTGTGCTTGAGATGGAAAAAAATGATACTTTGATTTTAGCTTTTACTGATTAGACTGATTTGTTGTTACAGAAATGATTAGTTTATACTACTATAAAAATGTAAAAAGTTGAGGTTCATTGTTAATGCCTTATTTTACTGCAAGAGAGGGAGTTGGAAGCCAACACTTTTTTTTTCTTTCCCTCCTCTATTCCACACTTCTCTTTTTCCCTTCCCTTTATCTTTGTTCCCTACTATTTGCTTTTGTTTTTTCGTATTTTATATTATAAGCTAATAAAGACACTGTGGTTTTTTGTTTTTGTTTTTTTAAAAAAGGAACTAAGGGGGAGAAATACTCCAAGGGACAAAATTCTTTCTAAGTGGCGAGATTCAAGTCTCGCCACTCTGTCAGGATATGGATTAAAAGACTCTCAAACTTTCTTACCAGTTTGCAGAGTATTAGTCATACACACAAGAACACATCCAAGCAAGCTTATGGTCAAGCTACAGCTGGTGAAGAGTGCAGCAGTGCAGGCAGTTTTGGAGACCCCAAGAATGGCCCCTGTAACACCATTGCTCCACAAGCTGCACTGGTTACCAGTCTGCTTCTAGGTACAATTCAAGGTGTTGGTGATCACCTTCATGGCATGGGTTCAGGTTACTTGAATCCCACTGGGATTGGCCCGTACCACTCGTGCCAGCAGAGGAGGCATGTTGCAGGTCCCATCAGCCCAATTATTCTGGCTGGCAGAGACCAGGATGAGCGTCTTCTCTGCTGGTGCTCCTGCCCTCTGGAACATCTTGCTCCCTGGTTTGAGTTGACCCCAACCTTCCTATCATTCTGTAAGGGCCTAAAGATGTGGCTTTGCCAATCGACTTGGGGCCCCAGTGGGGGAACAGTGCAATAGAGGTGGTTGATTGAGTAATAACAGATCCCACCTTAGTATGTTAAAAGTAAAATTTTGGGGATTGTTCTGCAAAAACTTATGTGCTTGTAGTGTACTTGGGTGGATTGTCTGGATGAATAGAAAGGGCTCTAGATACTTGTTCACATTGCAGTCATTTGGGGCATAAAGTTAAAGCTAATGCTGAAACAGAAAAGGCCTATAAAAGAAAATTGTGTTAAGAATAGGCAGTGAAATATTAAATAAAAGAAAGAACAGACTGATACTAATGTAAATTAACCAACTGGCTAGAACAGACAACATTTCTATGTATTGCCAGTTAAACATAAGAATAAATTCAGCACCAGGTTTCTGAATGTCTTGGTCATCTTGTAAAATAACTAAAGCATATGGGTGAGTCATCTTCTGATACAAGAAATGCCATTTCCTACTCAGTTCTCCATTTTCATGTAATTAATCCATTGTAATCAATCACTGACTGATCAAATGACTAAATTATGTTATAGAAGCTGAGGAGAAGATGGGAGATGGGAACAGCCAAGTTTCTTTCATCAGGGCACCATTTTGACCCAAATTTATCTGCAAAGAATCTAAGTTGTATCCAAAATACTCCTACAGTCCCACAAGACAAAGGAGTGATTTAATTCAGTGGGTGAATAAGTGATTGAAGAAGTAGAAATCCTCAGATTTAACCCCTGGAAGCTGCAGCTAAAAATATGAAAAAGTCAAAGCTGGAAAAACCTTTGTCTGACAGTCATGGTTATTCAGATAACTTATTAGGGTAGATGGATAAATAAAGAGACATAGTATAAAGCAACATCCAGTGTTTAAGGCTGAAGAAAGTTCATCCATCCTCTGAGTTCTTTGTTGACCCCAGAACTGTAGGTTCTTCTCCAAGCAGGACATGGTCAAAATTCTATTCTAGATTATCTATGCAAAACCTCTTCGAGAGATTCCATTTCCCCAGTTTCTTCTTGATTGGCTTTATTAAAGTGTGAAGGGGGCAGGAAACAGAATCATACAAAGCAGTCACCACAATACTCTGCATCAACTGCAATGCCATCCCCATTTGATATACACATGACGCTTTATGAATACACAATACAGTAGTTGTACCTCCTAAGTGTGATGGCCTATCTAGCTAACTACTCATTCTTCACATTATTCTGCTATGGTTTAACATTATGTCTCTAGAACAGTAAGGGAATTCTGGGGTAATGCTTTTTCAGCAGAATGTCAATGGTCTATAACAACCCTGGAGCCTTTCATCTTAAGATAACCGATGAAAATTATATTTTGTCAAAGATCCTTGACTTTGGATAGGATTACTCTTGGTCATTGAGATGTTTTTTCTTTTTTCTTCCATAAATAAAGTTGCTAAGAAGGAACAGAGAAAGATTCCAGAAATTCTATTTTGGTGCTTTCAGATGTAGTTGATACTATTGTGATATAGAATGCTAGATTAAATGAGTTTTCAGCCTGATCCAACATGACTCTTTTTATATTTTTCTCTATCACAAGTTAATGGAGAAGGATGTTATCAATAGCCTACCAGACTTCCTTCCAGATACTGCTTCCAAAATCTTAGTCAGTGTGCTTTAAATAGTAGTCGTGGGAGACAAGTCTTAGAAACAAAGAATAATATTTGAACCTACATTCAGAGGAGAATAGAAGGAAAAGGAAAAATGTGTATTTATGTTCACTGTGGTATCCACTGCTTTGATCTGACATATTCAGAGGAAAATATATGAAAATTATTGATTTTCACTTTCACAACATCCAATGGAGATGGTTAAGATAAGACAAGTGGATTGTTTCAAAGTTACCCAGTGAGTCTCTTTTTAGCCAAGTCTAGTATTTTCCATTCCAATAGAAAATTGTCCGGCTTTACAGCAACTGTTGGAATAAGATTTAGTACTTGAGAAATAGACAAGGTTCCATATTGCATCAAATGTTTAATGAGCATTACTGAACTCCTCCAACCAATTACCAAATAGTTAAATGTCCCTATATCTTTCCAAATAAAAATGATCCGAGCAGGTGGAAGGGATGGTCAATATTACTGAAGCGAAAGCTTCATTCTTTTTCCAATTTTAATTCAAGACTTGTGATATGATTCATAGCTCTGTTTCATATCATTTCCACATAAAATTGCTGGACAAGTATATGGACATTATTCACCGCCTGCTGTCTTCTTTAGTGGCCCATTTGAAGGGCAGAGACTTATTTAAGAACAATTCTGACCTTTTCAATGTTCCACTATTGCGCTGGTTTAGTATTCAAGACATCTAAAAGAATACCTACAAATAAGGCTAGGATAACCAAATGGAGTTGAATCCTAATTAGGTGAGTGATAAATGAGTTTAATTCACATTTCAAGTGAAATCTACCCAATACACATGCCAGACTGCCAGATCCTGTCCTTTTCCAAATTTTGCAGTGGAGATCTTAGCTTGAAAAGGCATGTTCAAAGTGTGCATACTAAGGAGACATTGGACAGAAATTAATAGGTTAGGAGGGTCCTTGCTGCTCTCCAAGCTTGCTTGTTTTCTTGCAGACGTTTCAGTACCCAAACTAGGTAACATCATCAGTGCTAATGTTATCTATGTTACCTAGTTTGGATAATGAAACGTCTGCAAGAAAACAACCAAGCTCAGAGAGCACCAAGGACCCCTCATTTCAACCTTGAACTGCAAATATTCTTTATCTATAGGTTAAGCTTGTTAAGCTACATTATAGTAAGAAAAATGTAAGATATTGATGGATATAAATTCAGATATAGATAGATAGTGATGAAAAAACATGATTTCCATGCCAATTTCTTTTAAAATGCTAAACTATTGTGGAAATGGGCCAGCCCACCTAAAAAAACAAAAAAACAAAAAAAAAACAAATTCAGTGCTACATGCCAACCAATCCCTCATGCAAATGATTTTATTTTGACATTTTCTTTATTTTTATATTCCATCATGGCCTAGATAACAATCTGAGGAAAATGAAAGCATGTAAAAGTGCCCAGAGTCAGATTGAAATGAGATGGGTGGCAAATGAATTAAATAAATAAATAAAACTTTTACAACTACTTACGGATGGGTTGTAAAAATAGAATCTTTTCACCTGCCAACTATTTATTTTATTTGTATTTCCTATTTCTAAACCATTCAATGTTTATTTAAAGTTGCCTGGTATTGCATCAAAGAGCTTTTCCTCAGTCCGACTAAGTATCTTATTCTCAAGGCCTTTGAAAGAGAAATAAAGTAATATAGCAGATGGGAGTGAACTTGGAAAAATAAAGCTGCACTTATATTGGGGGTACTGAAAGGTTTATGTGCATTGCCTGTAGGAGATGACCAGGCTGAGCCTGAGGGAAGGGTCAAATACATCATCAGTCATGAGTCCCTGCATGCCTGCAAAAGTCCAGCCCACCTTGAATACCTTTCTTATCTCCCGCTCATTTCCCTTGACTGTTAGTTGTTCGGATTCTTGTAGAGGGCTTAAGCTTGCAATAAATCTTTATGCTCATTTGAATATAAATCTCCTGATTTCCCCAGTGCCTGACATTGTCATTTAGATCACTTAATGCTCATTTTAACCAAATGTAATTGTTAGAGAGAGAATGATTGTGTAAATTGTCTTCTATGATAAGTTCAGCCCTTAGTTATGACAATAAAGGTCTTTAAATTCTGTTTGATTGTCAGTGATCAGTGTACATGGTCTAATGATAAATATGGTTTAGTAAAACTGTCAATGTTACAAGCCTGATGAGTATTGATGTTAGGATATTAATGGGTGATACTTTTTTACTCAGTTGTGATGAATCTCTATCTTATTTAAATGAGCTATGTCTGTAATTTTCCTCCTGTTTGGGCACCTCACCAAGTTTGAACTATATAGAAAGTTTTACAAGAAAATGGGTTATTGTAAGGTCATCATAGGTATAATGTCTAAGGTCCAAACTCTGCTGTACCAAAGTTTTGTGTATTTCCAGTCTTAAACTGTATCATTTCAGGCTGCTTTTTATTAAAAGAGAAAAAAATATGTGTATTTCTTCTATTTTTGTTGTCCAGGCAAAAGTCCAAGTTCTGGGGTTTGCTTATTGTTTATCTCTGCAAGGAGTCAGGATCAAAATTCCTGTATGGAGTTCCATGGACCAGAAGAAATGAGACTGCCCTTTTTCTTTCCATCCCTCTAATAAATATATATTTTTTATAAAATATTAAACTATCAAAATATAAAACGAAAATGAAAATAAAGGTGGTAGGAAGTGGGGAAGGGAGAGAAGGGCAAGAGAGAAGCATGGGGTAAAGCAGGGGTCTGCAACCTTGACAACTTTAAGACTTGTGGGCTTCAGCTCCCAGAATTCCTCAGCCAGCATAGCAGACCCCTGCGGTAAAGTTGCAGACCCCTGGGGTAAAGGAAGAAAAAAAGAAAAAAAAGGGGAAGTGAGCAGTAAAATAAAGGTAATAAAATTACAGCTTCAACTTTTTATTTTTGCACACTCAGTACGGGTAGTCCTCGACTTACAACCATTCATTTAGTGACTGTTCAAAATTACAACAGTACTGAAACTTATGTCTGGTTTTCACACTTACAGCCATTGCAGCGTCCCTACGGTCATGTGATCAGAATTCAGGCACTTGGCAACCAGCACGTACCAGAGTCATGCCATCATCCTTTGTAACCTTCCCAGCTGGCTTCTGACAAGCAAAGTCAATAGGGGAAGCCCGATTCACTTAACAACTGCACTGATTCGCTTAACAACTGTGGCAAAAAAAAAGTCATAAAATGAGATGGAACTCACTTAATAACTTCTCACTTAGGAATGAAACTTTTGGGCTCAGTTGTGGCTGTATGTCACAGACTGTCTGTATATAATAATAATAATAATAATAATAATAATAATAATAATAATAATAATAATAATAATAATAATAATAATAATAATAATAATAATAATAATAATAATAATAATAATAATAATAATAATAAAGTTGGAAGGGACCTTGGAGGTCATCAAATCCAACCCCCTGCTCAGGCAGGAAACCCTATACCATTTCGGACAAATGGCTGTCCAGTCTCTTCTTAAAAACTTCCAGTGTTGGAGCATTCACCGCTTCTGGAGGCAGGTTGTATATACTATATAACCTGTCTGAGCAGGGGGTTGGACTAGATGACCTCCAAGGTCCCTTCCAACTTTATTATTACTATTACAAGGAGCAATGGATGAAAACTAATCAAGGAGAGAAGCAACCTGGAACTAAAATAAAATTTCCTGACAGAACAATTAATCAGTGGAACGACTTGCCTCCAGAAGTTATAGGTGCTCCATCGCTGGAGGATTTTAACAAGAGACTGGATAGCCATTGTCTGGAATGGTGTAGGATCTCATGCTTGAGCAGGGGATTGGACTAGATGACCTCCAAGGTCCCTTCCAACTCTTGTTATTCTGTAATTCTGTTTCAGATGGTGAATCATTGATTACAAGGTTGTGACTGCTATCTCCTTTTTTTTTCTCACCGCAGACACCCCTGGACCAAACCTGGATGCATGATAGATTTGAAGTAATGAATCATAGATACAAGTCATTCCTCCTTATTCAAAGGAATTAGCACAAGAATCCACAAGAATTAACCAATCCTTCTTATCCTTGTTGGATGCAATGTTCAGATTAGCTCCATCCCAGATGCTCAAATCTCCTGTCTTGTTGATTCTTTGTCCTGCCTATTAATCCCAATAAACATTGTCACTGTTCTTATTCAAAGGTCTTGAGAACCAACCTCTCTCCATCCTGCATGACCTCATCCTTCATTGACAACCATGGAGCAAAACAATCCCCAAATTCTACAAATTGCACTTGTCGGATGTGATTCTAACCCGCTCGATATCTGAGCGACTTTGGCTTCCGTTCAGCCAGGTTCATTTCAGAATTCTTCTGACTGTGTCGTGTTTATTTCCCCAGGAAACATTGCAAAATACAAACTGCTGCTTCCTTTTTCTTACCTCAGTGCATTTCAAATGCAACTGAAATCAACAAACGAATGCACAAATCTTTGTCATTTTCTTGGAGTCATTTATCACCATGAAAAGAAATGAATATTTCAGTTGGTTTGATGCATGTTAAAGATAATGGCCCTCCATAAAAGTTGGAATGCAACTAAACCATTATCACTGAAAGTGCAAAGAGTACTTTTATTTTGTCATCCACCATAAACAAGAATTATTCCATTGAGGCCTGCTCGTAAGTTTGGGTTTTGGAGAAATGAAGAACAGAAGCATGGGAGGAAGCTCTTGGTAGCTACAAATTAGTTCCATCCAAACTAGGATTTCTCTTTCAAAAAATATATCCTCCTGCATGATTGAAAGTGACTTAGAGAAGAGATGGAATGGAACAAACCATTGCATTCATCTTGAGCAGCTACCTGATGGGGTAGGTACAAAGCTCCTCACCATATGAGTGGAACTGTATTTAATAGTTTTGGACAAGTTAAGGATGCATGTATTCTCCTTAGCAGTCTTTGGAGCCTCCTGAGACATCAAGAACAATGAATTTTTACACATGAAAGATAGCTCAAAAGAAAAATCAATTGGAACAATATAGCTCTTGCTATATCTCCTTTTTAGCAATGAGCTGCTTATGGAAAGATAACTTTCAAACCATATGGTCATCTTTCTAGGAGCTGTTTGCTTTATGAAATATTTATTGCGATGCCTTTCTTTCTACTTTTGATGCTACAGTAGATTGCAAACAATGTTATAGGCAAGGAATTTTTTTCCAGATAATTGATACAATATAATTGAGGGGAAAGGACCTATTTATGGGTGAGAATTTTGTTCAAAGGATGCACTAAGTACGATGGCTTGCACTTGAGAGTTAAACGTTTCATAGTGGGGGAAAAAACAGAATATGCTGATTTCTTTGTTCCTGACTGAGTGGTCTGGTAAGACAGTTGATTCTTAGATAGTTTGGCTGAGCTCATCCATATAGCCCAGGGGTGTCAAACTGCCGGCCCACGGGCCAGACGTGTCATGCAGAAGCCGCACCCACCCCTTTACCGGCAATGGCAAAACAGTCCCGATACGTCGCGCGACGTCACGTGACGTCACGAGTTTGACATGTCTGATATAGCCCAATGTGGGATTTTGGAAAAACATAAGATCCTGATGTTAGGAAAGATTAAAGGCAAAAGAAGAAAGGGACAGCAGAAGATGAGATGGTTATATAATGTCATTGACATAATGAACATGAATTTGGGCAAACTCCAGAAGGCAGGGGAGAACAGGTGTGTGTGTGTGTGTGTGTGATATGCTATAGTAGTCAGACATGATCTAGTGATTAAACAACAACAAGTTAATTTAATTGAAGTTACTTAATGTGTTACATCTTATTTCTATAACCTCTCAGTATTTTGGCTCATTCCACTTCCCAAAATTAATTTCCTTCAAAGCTGGGCTGTTCCTTTAACTGTCCCCAAAGTGCTTTTTCAAAAGGCAACTCGATTTTGTTTTCCAAAAATAAAGTCCAGGTGCCTTTTGAAAAAGCACTTTGGGACAACCATGACCTGGATAACTGAGAATCTCCATAGTCATTCCTTTAACAGTACTCTAGTATTCAAGCATGAAACATCTTATTGGTCCAATCAGCATCAACAAATAAGTAAGTGTTGCCCAAAAACAATAACAAGAGACAATTCTTGCCCTCGTCTTCTGCTTGTGGGCCTCACACTGGCCAAAGGAAGTTGTTCTGCAGGACCCTATCCATTTTTGCATGCACAACCCCTTGCAGGGGACCTGCTAAGTATTCTGCTTTGGGATCTATTCAAAAGTTGGCTGGATCTACATTTACAGCTCCCTACAGAATGTGAGGATTTACTATCTTCCAGGCTCTGCAGTCATCCATCAAATATGTCCAGAATTGCTTGAGAGTTTGAAGTGGGGGTGACTTTCTACTCTACCATACAGGATGTTGCTAGCCTATTCTTCCTCAAATTGCCCCGTTCAATCCATCTCAACAGATCTCTCTTTGACTGGGGCTCAGGCATTGAATGCATCCATCAGCAATGTCAACTTTCAGAAAGTCTTCAAGGACTGTGCACATTTTTATGATGAAGCCTACAGAGTCTGTAAACTCTATTCCAAGAGACAAAGGAAGGAGTGCCCTTTTAGCTGCTGAAGTAGTAAATCAGTCACTCAGCTCATGAGTAGTCATCTGGAAACTTCTCACAATGTAACTGGAGATGAGGTGGCTCTCAGCTAGAGGTTTCTGAACGTTCATCCTATTTTTTTTAAAGGGAAGAAACTGAATATTTGCAGCATGATAGAAAAATAGCAAAAAGAATTTGGGTTGCCAGCTGAGTTTCCATTGTTATGGTGTGCAACCTGCTGAGCTCCTCCAAATATTCATAGTCTAGCCCAGGGATCTGCAACCTTGACAACTTTAAGACTTGTGAACTTCAGCTCCTAGAATTCCTCAGCCAGTATATGCTGAGCAATTCTGGGAGCTGAAGTCCACAAGTCTTAAAGTTGTCAAAGTTGCAGACCCCTGGTCTAGCCAGACTCAGTGAGAAAGTAAACAGACTAGTCATAAAGCAGGAAGTCCACTCAGAATAATATTTGCTTCTGAAGGTATAAATTGGGCTTTAGCCTTTCATCAGGGTTATAAGGGGTCAAGCAGTAAAGTGCCTGAACTAGAACTACAATCAAAGCACCAATATGAAATCCAAATACACTGATCAAAGTACGAAGGTGGTATAGGATCAGTTATTTAGCCAAGTGCAAAGAATCAAGAAATTCCTTTAGCAGGTACAACATACCTGCAAAATATGTTTTATTGTCTTTCTACATGGTACTGATGCTATTCCCCAAGGCATGAGAACACTGCTTCCAGTTCCAGAACAAAATCCTCTGTTTCAGGGTCAGGAGTGGTATAATACCTACCTCAGGTCTTTCACTACAAGTACTAGAGTTTTTTCCTTAGTTTATGAGTCGTCAGGTTTATTGATTTGCTCCCTCTCTAAAAAAGATGATGTGCTCGGTTGATTCCTAGGGACAACAGACATGTCGATCTCTAACCCAGCCTTTCCTTCAGCTTATAAGAATTGTCAGTTTGCTCCAGGTTGTTCATAAATGGTGAAGAATTGGTAACTTCATTCTAGTCTCAGTTTAAGTTAGGAAACTAAGCAAAGAACAGCCTCATCAATTGATATTTCAATAATTGGTAAGATTAGTGGTGTGCCTTTTTGTGTCATAAAACTAGTTGATAAAAGGAGCAAAACACAGATTAGGGATAAGTTTTTGACTTCAGTCTCCAAAAGGTGCCTTGGTGTTCATGGAAGTATGAACATAGCCTCTCTTTGCTGACAGAATATTTTCTAGAATTATGGGACTGATATGCAATCCTAGGAAAAGACATGGCTGATTTAAGATGCCACTTTCATGCTTTCCTCTAATAGTCAGTGTATTGATTTCAAAAGGTATTTGACTGATAAATAGCAATCCTCACCCCAAAGCAGAAAGTGGGGACATGTCTCCTCCATGTCAAGAACTTCTGGATCTGTTCATGACAAATCTTTGGATTAAAGTTAGCTGGATTAGTTCCACTTTCCAAGGATGGATCCTGTTAAACAGAAATAAGCATAAGATGATTACATGTACTATCTGCACCTTGGTTGAGCACTAAGGTCTTTCTAAAAGATAGTCTATTCCATTATCTTTTGTTATTTTTAAACATTAGTGTCATTGTTCAAATCTGTCTTATGTTTTTGTCTTCATTTTTATTTGCTCTCTAGGCCTGTTTCTTCACTTTGTGGGTATGATTTACTGTTGAGATGAAGCCCCCTTTTCAAAATGAGTTTCTTCTTCTTCCTCTTCCTCCTCCTCCTCTTCCTTCCTTCCTTCTTCTTTTCTTCTTCTTTCTTGTTCTCCCTCCTCCCTAGGGCAGTGTTTCTCTTTTTTTTAACTAGATAAATGGAGAAGAATTCTTCCACTTTCTATTTCTAGCCAATTTTTGGCTTTGTTTTGTTAGTATCCACTGGTGGACATACCATATATGAAGTTGTCCGGTGTGAAGAAGACTTAATGGAGGATATTCATGAACAAAAAATCTGTCAGTAGAATCCATTTGTCCTCAAGACACACCCAGGAAAGGAAAATGATTGGTCCTTGTTCTCCCAGCAGAGGAATCCAATCAGGATTAGTGGTAACTGCAGTCTGGTTGGAACATCAGACCATCACTTTGGCCAAAGAGAGGAAGGAGTTAAAATCTAGAAAGGTATTTCTTAAACTAGATTCATTTCCAGCTGTTTCGTGCATCATAGTGGACTGCTTAATGCTGCAAAGTTCTTCTCTAGTTCATCTAGTATGTTACATTAGATAAATAGATGACTAGGAAAATGGTCTTTGGAAATGAATTGTTGAATGGCAAATTGTCTCCTTGTAAAGTTTCAGAGTCTTTTTGCACACCCTTTCTAAGGCACTTAGTTGCAGACCCCATTTCATTTTGACAAAAGAAGTGGTACCATAATTAACAGATTAATTCACTTCCTGGCTGTAAAATTCTTTGATGGCTCCCTTTTTAGTACTCTTAGCTATTCTGTTGACCTTACTCTAAGGTCTAATTGATAGTAGTCTTGTTTTTAATTTGACTTTCACATAAGAAAGGGAAATTGCATGTTCACCTCTCTATATTCTTTCTAAGAGTTAACTCCTTAGAATATCCAGCCATATGACTTTTTTCAAGAGAACTTTAAAATTGCAGGCTATGATTAGTCAAATTGCCTCTTATAGCTTGTAAATCTCGCCAGCATAGTCCTGACAGAATTTTGGCTAGACTATATTTCTCTGGGCCAAAGGATAGATAAGCTGTGTAATCATGGAAGAAAGCAAACAGCGAGAGAAGCAGACTACAGCAGAGCCCACGTTCTCTTTCCACAAAGACAATTACTTAGTTTTCATTTCATGTGGCAAGTTGAACTGCAAGGATCCAAAATAATTACTGGAAGTCATTAAGAATTATGTTTTAATGTGTCCTAGCAAAGGTGTCCTTCCAGCATTAGAAGCAAGTAGGAGAGGAAATGCTTAAATGCCTTTTATTTAGCGGAAGACCTGAACACTAGAATTTGCTGGTATATTTAAATGCACAATCTTGAATACTCAAATGTAGGATATTATGAACAGCTGTGTGGTTACAGATGGCAAGAGCTGTGCATAAAGCATCAGGAGTGCACCCTCGCCAAAAGGCGGAAGAGAAGAGACTAAGACAGATGGACTCCTTGTTAGATAAGCCAAACAAACAAATATGGGGCAACTTCTGCCAAGACGAATGTTGCAAGGCACTTGTCATTAGTTATTTTCAGAGGGATTCTTCTGTCAGAAGCTATATTGAATCTAGGTTCAAAATAAGCTACCTAAAATTAGTGAGCTGTTCTTAGCCTCTGGCTATGTTGTGATACCAGAGACATCCAAAACCACTCATAGATGACATAAAACAGAGAATAACAGAGTTGAAAGAAACCTTGGAGGTCTTCTAGTCCAACCTCCTGCTCAACCAGGAGACCATATACCATTTCAGACAAATGGCTGTCCAGTCTCTTCTTAAAGGCCTCCAGTGATGGAGCACCCACAACTTCTGAAGGCAAGCTGTTCCACTCTTAATTGTTCACACCATTAGGAAATTTCTCCTTAGTTCTAATTTGCTTCTTTCCTTGATTAGTTTCCATCCATTGTTTCTTGTCTTGCCTTTTGGTGCCTTGGAAAATAGGTTGACCCTATCTTCTTTGTGGTAGTCCTTCAAGAATTGGAACACTGCTAGCATGTCACCCCTAGTCCTTCTTTTCACTAGACTAGACAAACCCAATTCCTGCAACCGGTCTTCATATTTTTAGCCTCTAGCCTCCTAATCATCTTCGTTGCTCTTCTCTGTGCTTTTTCCAGCATCAGATAATAATAATAATAATAATAATAATAATAATAATAATAATAATAAAGTTGGAAGGGACCTTGGAGGTCATCGAGTCCAACCCCCTGCTCAGGCAGGAAACCCTATACCATTTCAGACAAATGGCTGTCCAGTCTCTTCTTAAAAACCTCCAGTGTTGGAGCATTCACCGCTTCTGGAGGCAGGTTGTTCCACTGGTCAACCGTTCTAACTGTCAGGAAGTTTCTCCTCAGTTCCAGGTTGCTTCTTTCCTTGATTAGTTTCCATCCATTACTTCTTGTCCTGCCCTCAGGCGCCTTGGAGAATAGCTTGACTCCCTCTTCTTTGTGGCAACCCCTGAGATATTGGAATACTGCTATCATGTCACCCCTAGTCCTTCTTTTCATTAAACTAGACCACGGGTCGGCAACCTGAAACACTGAAAGAGCCACTTGGACCCGTTTCCCTCACAAAAAAAAAACTGGGAGCCGCATAATGCGCGCGCACCTGCGCATGCGCGCGTGCACCTGCGCATGCGCGCACGAGCGAAACAGGGGGCTTGATTAGAGTGGAGCCTAAGGCGAGACATGCACCGGCCCTGCCCCCGTCCAGCTCTGGTATGGACGACTCTGCCGTCCTGGCTTCTCCCCTCGGAAAAGACTGCTCTCCCCCTGCCCGCGCTCTCCCTCTCTGGGACTTTCTTCTTTCTGCCTTTTGGTGGGAAGGTTCTGAGAGAGCGGAGGAGGAGGCCGACGGGGCTGACCAGTAGGTCTTCCGTGCCGCTCCGCTCGGACCGCCAGCTTTTGGCTGCGGGGCTGCCTCCCTCCGGAGCTGTCTTTCCCCGCTGCTTCCTCGCCCTCCCAGCAAAAGAACCGCAGAGAACACTTGCCTGTGAGCCAGGCCTGCCGTCCGCGTGACTGTGATAGGCAACGGCCCCAACTCTGCTCCGGGGCCGCGAAGGGGCGCGGCTGCCCGCTCACCACCGCCTCTCCGGCCCCGCTCAGTGCGAGCAGCGGCAGGACGGCGGTGAAGGGGAGCGGCTGTCCGGTCACCTCCGCCTCTCCCACCTCGCTTAGCGCCACCGGCAGCGGGAGGACGGCGAAGAGGTGCGGCTGCCAGGTCGCCGCCGCCTCTCCGGCTTCGCTTGGCGTGAATAGCGCCGGCGGCGGGAGAACGGGGAAGGGGCTCGGCTGCCTTGTCGCTGCCGCCTCTCCGGCTTCGCTGGGCGCGAATAGCGCCGGCGGTGGGAGAACGGGGAAGGGCCGTGGCTGCCTTGTTGCCGCCGCCTCTCCAGCTTCGCTGGGCGCGAATAGCGCCGCCGGCGGGAGAACGGGGAAGGGCCGCGGCTGCCTTGTCGCCGCCGCCTCTCCGGCTTCGCTGGGCACGAATAGCGCCGGCGGCGGGAGAACGGGGAAGGGCCGCGGCTGCCTTGTTGCCGCCGCCTCTCCGGCTTCGCTGGGCGCGAATAGTGCCGGCGGCGGGAGAACGGGGAAGGGCCGTGGCTGCCAGGTCGCCAAAGCCTCCCCGGCCTCGCTCAGCGCCGGCGGCGGCGGCGGGAGGACAGCGAAGGGGCGCGGCTCTTTGGCCTCACTCAGCGCCACCGGCAGCAGCAGCAGCGGCGGCGGCAGCGGGAGGACGGCGAAGGGGCGCGGCTGCCCGGTCGCCACTGCGTCTCCGGCCTCGCTCAATGCGAATGGTGGCGGTGGCGGCAGCGAAAGAGGCCATGGAGATCCGCCGCCCGCGAGATGGCCGAAAGGTGCAGGCCGAGAGGGGAAGTTTCCAAGACCCCCGGCAACCCCCCCCAGGGCTAGCAGAGGCGGTGGCGGAGCAGGGCGAGGGGAGACCCGCCGGGCAGGGAAGAGGCACCCCGAGACTGGCCGCCCCCACCCGCGGCTCCTTACCCAGATTCTGCCTCCGGAGGACGGCAAAGGGACACCTTTCCAGCCATCCTCCCGGCTCTTCCACCGCTGCCGCCACGTGCAGTCCGAAGAAGGAAAGAGGTTTGTGGGCAGTCCCACAAACCAAAGAAGTTCAACCAATCAATTCAAACTTTGCGAAGTTTTTTTTTGTGAGAAGTTTGAATTGATTGGTTGCACTTTTTTAGTCTCACTTTTTTTTTTCGGACTGCACATGGCAGCGGAGGACAGGGAGCCGCAGGAGACGGCTGAAAGAGCCGCATGCGGCTCCGGAGCCGCGGGTTGCCGACCCGTGAACTAGACATACCCAATTCCAGCAAACGTTCTTGATATGTTTTAGCCTCCAGTCCCCTAATCATCTTTGTTGCTCTTCTCTGTACTCTTTCTAGAGTCTCAACATCTTTTTTGCATTGTGGTGACCAAAACTGGATGCAGTATTCCAAGTGTGGCCTTACCAAGGCATTGTAAAGTGGTATGAACACTTCATGTGATCTTGATTCTATCCCTCTGTTAATGCAGCCCAGCACTGTGTTGGCTTTTTTGGCAGCTGCAGCACACTGCTGGCTCATATTTAAGTGATTGTCCACTAGGACTCCGAGATCCCTCTCACAGTTACTACTATTGAGCAAGGTACCCCCTATACTATACCTGTACAATTGGTTTTTCTTGCCTAAATGTAGAACCTTACTTTTCTCAACATCTTTTTTATATCATGGTAACCAAGACTGGATGCAGGATTCCAAGTGTGGTCTTAGCAATGCCTTATAAAGCAGTACTAATACAATACTTCATGTGATCTTGATTCTATCCCTCTGTTAATGCAGCCTAGGACTATGTTAGGTTTTTGGGCAGCTGCAGCACACTGCTGGCTCATATTTAACTAATTGACCACTAGGATTCCCAGATCCCTCTCACAATTACTGCTATTGCACCAGGTTTCACCTAATCTATACCTGTACATTAGGTTTTTCTTGCCTAAGTGTTAGACCTGACTTTTCTCTATGTTGAATTTCATTTTGTTAGATATGGCCCAGTGTTCAAATCTGTCGAGATCCACCTGGATCTCGACCAAGAGCTGAATAAGCATAGATTGGTGTTTCTCAACCCCCACAACATTAAAATATGTGGATTTCAGCTCCCAGAATTCCCATTCAGCATGCATTTATATTCCTATAACACTGATGAAATTGGGATATTTCTTCATCTGGGAATCTACATGAATAAAAAATGCTGTAGAAGTTAACCATTCTTGCATAAAGAAGTGCAGAAACAACAAGGAAGGACTAAAAGTAATGTCATCATTCTTCTTGCATGTTCTTTAAAGTCTAAACCAGAACATTAGGAGTAAGATATCTAATGCAAAATATATTTGAAGTATTGGCATTACTGAGCAATATTTCTTTTGGTGCAGTACAAATCCAGGACAGTAGTCCTTTTCTGAAAAACACAGCCTTTCATAAGAATTGATGTCATTGTCTTATTTTAAGTTGCTTTTGTTTAAGTTCCAGTGTTCCTTGATATTTGATTTGTATTCATGCTAACATTTTAAAAAAGAAAAAGAAATAGCTAGGAGCTTACAAATTTACTCAAGTATCAGGAAAAAAACGGAATTATAAATGAAAGCTATGGAGTCTAACCTCACACAGTTGTTCATTTTTCTAGCTTTATTTTTATTTCACACTATTTCCACATTACTTTACATTTTTAAAAAAGAAAAAGAATTTTTATGTGCCTTTCTGGGCTCATGTATCTACATTTTCCCTTGTTAGACATTGTTTTGAATATATGTATTAGTTTAGGTTCAAACTTTCTCCCTCTTACTTTCTGCTCTTTGCTTGGAAGAAAGAGGAAGGTGGGCAGGAATATTTTTGTGAAAGAGGAAAAAAAAGTTAACTATATTCTTATGGGTAATTTGAGGCATCTTATATTCATCTTGCTTAAACAGATATCTGAGAATGTCCAATATTACCAAAAATGAAGGTGAATATACATGTCCTAGAATAATGTTGGAGAATTCAATCTGGGTCAGTCACTGGGACCACAGTTTTTGTGATGACTCTCCCAGATATGTCTCCAGATACCTCTCCAGATGTCAATTTAGAGGAGGATGAACCAGTCCCAAGCAGTCAGGAGGGAAGTTGGTCAGTGGCTCCAAGCAGCCATCTGAGAGGGATTTGGCTGAAGCATAGCTGTAGCACAGGGGTGTCAAACTGCCGGCCTGCAGGCCGAATGCATAATAGCAAAACTGCGCCCATCCCATTGCCAGCAATGGCAAAAAAGTCACGATACGTCGCAACACATCATGTGACATTGCGAGTTTGACACCCCTGCTGTAGCAGGACAGCCCTGAGGCCTCACGTGGGGAAAGCACATAACTGCAGCTGGTCAGTGATAAGAAGAAGGAACTGCCTTCTGCATTTGATCTGAGAACATGTAGGACAGAGAAAAGGCAGGAACAGCAAAGGTCAGTTCAATTACTTATGAGGAGGCAGCAGCATCCCTCTTGATGAGCTATACCAGAAGCTGGCTACTTAGCAAAGCAGACAGATGGAGGCGATGGGAACAATGTGTTCATTTCCTAGCTGTGTGTTTCCTGGTCATTGTGATTCCTGCCTTGATTTGGATTGACCCCATGCCTTGACTTTGGATCATGCCTTGTGAACTCTGGGCTTTTCTTACCTCATGAATCCTCTTGTTGTGTTGTGGATTTAATTTTGCCTGGTGGATTTGTCTTGTTTGGGAAACTTTCAAGTGCCTTGTGGACTTATTGGCCATTGCTCTGAGGACTAGCATTGGTCTGCTTTTGGCTGGACTTAATTGGGACAGTTCTGGGGTTTTGGCGAAGGGAATTGCTGGGGAATATTAATAAACTCACTAAACCACCATTATATGTGCATGCGAGTGAGCGGGACAGCAGAGGGTTAGTCTTCCCAGCATTTGGACTAGTGCTGGAGCCCATCCTCAGGGAAATTCTCTCTAGTAGAGTGTAACACTCAAGTTCCCTGAGGATGGGCTCCAGCAATAGTCCAAAAGCTGGGAAGACTAAACCTCTGGTCCCCGTGACCGACCTAGATTGGATCCTCCACTATTACCCTGTGCTGTCATTTCTTCAGCAGTCTGCATTCTCCCTGCATCCCCACATTCCAGTCAACCCTCAAAGGAAAACATTGTGCAGGATCTCCTCACCTGAGATTGTTCATGTCAGGAGGAAAGCCAAGGAAGTTACTGAGAGAGGAAGAGATGGGATAATGGGAAGAAGGGCCCCACTAGTTCTTGCTTGCAATGTTACACTCAGAAATACAAGTAGTCCTTGACTTACAACCATTTGTTTAACAACTACTTGAAGTTACAGCAACACTGAAAAAAGTGACTTAGAATCAAATATCTATGGAGATTCTCAGTCATCCAGATCATGGGTGTTCCAAAAGTGCAACAACAACAACAACAACAACAGCAGCAGCAGCAGCAACAACAACAACAACAACAACAACAACAACAACAACAACAACAACAACAACAACAACAACAATAATAATAATAATAATAATAATAATAATAATAATAATAATAATAATAATAATAATAATAATAATAATAATAATAATAATAATAATAATAATAATAATAATAATAATAAGTTGGAAGGGACCTTGGAGGTCATCTAGTCCAACCTCCTGCTCAGGCAGGAAACCCTATACCATTTCAGACAAATGCTTGTCCAGTCTCTTCTTAAAAACTTCCAGTGTTGGAGCATTCACAGCATCTGGAGGCAGGTTGTTCCACTGGTTAATTGTTCTAACTGTCAGGAAGTTTCTCCTTAGTTCGAGGTTGCTTCTCTCCTTGATTAGTTTCCATCCGTTGCTTCTTGTCCTGCCTTCAGGCACCTTGGAGAATAGCTTGACTCCCTCTTCTTTGTGGCAACCCCTGAGATATTGGAAGACTGCTGTCATGTCCCCCCTTGTCCTTCTCTTCATTAAACTAGACATATCCAATTCCAGCAACCGCTCATGATGCCTTTTCCAAAAGCCAATTGGACTTTCTTGTTTTTTCTTTGAAAATATTTCGCTTCTCATCCAAGAAGCTTCTTTGTACCTGTCTGCTCTGGTTGCCGGTTCCAAGTTCTCGCCTGTGTTTTCAAGAGCATGCTTTGCATGTTGCCATTAGGAAATGATAATACTGATTATCATTTCATAATGATAATGATAAGAATGTCCAGTTGCCTTTTGGAAAGGCACCTTGGGGATGACTTAAAACTGGTTCTCACACTAACAACCATTGCAGCATCCCCAACAATCACATGATGAAAATTTGTGCACTTGGCAACTGGCATGTATTTACAATAATAATGGTTTTTGCAATATTTTTGGCAGTTTATGCCAGTTTAATGTTAGCTTAGCACAGTCAGATGTAAAGCACTGTGGTCCAAAAAATACTTGAAATTGAACTCCATGCTTCATCTCCACTGTACTTTCACTGGGCTTGTTTTCTGGTTCTTGAGTGGGCAAATGGCACTTCCAGGCTCAGCGAAAACAAATCCAAATGATGAGATTTGTCGAAGCAAAAACAAAACAGAAGTGTCTTTCATGTAATTTGAACAGCAGTCTGCTATGCTAAAAGTAACTGGAAAACATTTCAGGCACACCGAGATAAGTATTATCATTTCCTAATGGCAACACACGAAGCATGCTCTTGAAAACACGGGAGAGAACTTTGAACTGGCAACCAAAGCAGACAGGTGCATAATAAACAATCTCCTTGAACCAATGTCTGTTTTTTCCCTTTTCTTTAAAAAAAATTAAGCACACCTACACAGCTGTAAAAAGGTCTCAGTCAACATTCTTTGCAGTAAATTGGCCCATTTCATTTTAAATGGCACTTAGATATTCACCATGGTTTAAACCCAGTTCGCAATGAATTAGTATTCCTCATTAAATGCTTAATCACTGAAGGGTTCATTTGAAATTCTTTCATTAATCTTGTTCTGCTAAATTGCAGGTTGATCTAAATGTCAGAAAGCAAAAGATAGAAATGCCTGATTAGCAAAACACCTAAGTGCTTGTTTTTCTCTGCTAATAACAGGTAAATGTATGCAGAGCCTGGAAGAATATATATTGTGCACACCAGCCCTTCATGGGCTGTTAGGTGCTGGATAAATAATAGGTAATTGCAATTGTAAAGAGGAAAAAAATAGCATATGTAAGATTTTTATTTAAGGAAGGCAGGAAAGCCTGTGGGAAATATTGATTGTGCTCTCTATTTTATGCCTTTTAAGGTAATTGTTGCTCCTTTTCATTATTATTTACATTGTGCCATCAGTGTACGTAGTGTTTTGCAGATTAATGTGAATCCCTAATGGTTTTTCAAAAGTCATGTGAGCTTAATGGGACTTATTCTCCAAGAAGCGCAACATGATGTTCAACATTCAACAATGTGGGCTATAAGTTCTCATTAATTCAGGGGGCGCGGGTGATGTGGAAAATAGAAAAGTCTATCAGGTTGGAAAATGTTTTCCAACTTTCATGCTCACCCATGTTTTCTTCTTGGTTTCTGTTTTGCCAAGTGTCAAGGCAGTGATCAGGTGCCTAGGCAACTGAGTCTTTTCTATCCAGAGTCAATAAGCACACAAGTAAATAAAAAGATGATAAGCTTTATCATTAGCTAAAAACATAATATAAAAAGCATACATACCGAACAATGTGTCTATGGAGATTCTCAATCACCCAGATCATGGTTGTCCCAAGATATTTATCCAAAGGCACTTTCTTGATTTTTTTAACTTTTTTTTTAATAATAATAATAATAATAATAATAATAATAATAATAATAATAATAATAATAATAATAATAATAATAATAATAATAATGATAATGATAATGATAATGATAATAATAATAATAATAATAATAAAAAGTTGGAAGGGACCTTGGAGGTCATCTAGTCCAACCCCCTGCTCAGGCAGGAAACCCTATACCATTTCGGCCAAATGGCTGTCCAGTCTCTTCTTAAAAACTTCCAGTGTTGGAGCATTCACCGCTTCTGGAGGCAGGTTGTTCCACTGGTTAATTGTTCTAATTGTCAGGAAGTTTCTCCTTAGTTCTAGGTTGCTTCTCTCCTTGATTAGTTTCCATCCGTTGCTTCTTGTCCTGCCTTCAGGCGCTTTGGAAAATAGCTTGACTCCCTCTTCTTTGTGGCAGCCCCTGAGATATTGAAACACTGCTATCATGTCCCCCCTCATCCTTCTCTTCATTAAACTAGACATACCCAATTCCAGCAGCCGTTCCTTATATGTTTTAGCCTCCAGTCCCCTAATCATCTTTGTTGCTCTTCTCTGTACTCTTTCTAGAGTCTCAACATCTTTTTTACATCGTGGTGACCAAAACTGGATGCAGTATTCCAAGTGCGGCCTTACCAAGGCATTGTAAAGTGGTATTAATACTTCACGTGATCTTGATTCTATCCCTCTGTTAATGCAGCCTAACACTGTGTTGGCTTTTCTGGCAGCTGCAGCACACTGCTGGCTCATATTTAAGTGATTGTCCACTAGGACTCTGAGATCCCTCTCACAGTTACTACTATTGAGCAAGGTACCCCCTATACTATACCTGTACATTTGGTTTTTCTTGCCTAAATGTAGAACCTTACTGTTTTCACCATTGAATTTCGTTTTGTTAGATAGTGCCCAGTCTGTCCAGATCCTCCTGTATCTTAAGCCTGTCTTCTGGAGTGTTGGCTATTCCTGCCAGCTTGGTGTCGTCTGAAAATTTGATGAGTTCCCCATCTATCCCCTCGTCCAAATCGTTGATGAAGATGTTGAAGAGCACTGGGCCCAGAACAGAGCCCTGGGGCACCCCACTACACACTTCACTCCATGTAGATGCGGTTCCATTGAGGACCACACACTGAGTACGGCCGGTCAGCCAGCTACGAATCCATCTGGTGGTGTTGTTGTCTAACCCACATTTTTCTATCTTATCAAGTAGTAGGTTGTGATCTACTTTATCAAATTCTTTGAAAACATTTTACTTCTCCTCCAAGAAGCTGATCTACTTTATCAAATTCTTTGAAAACATTTTGCTTCTCCTCCAAGAAGCTTCTTCAGTTCTAGCTAATTGGTGGGGAATGGAAGGATTTATATTCTTTGCAGTTTACACCCATTTATATTCAAGTGGCCTCAATGACGCTCAGAGAGCTAATGACCGAGCCTCAGAGTAATAATGACCAGATAAGCTAGAACTGAAGAAGCCTCTTGGCTGAGAAGTTAAATGTTTTCAAAAGGGAAAAAAACACACAAGAAAGTCCAGTTGCCTTTTGGAAAAGCGCTTTTGGGACTACCAAAATTATATCCAAATCTCTTATAAATTGCCAAGAGCTCCTTAATAATGGCAGCAGAGATATGCTAAGGGTTGCCAGTTTCCACAGTACTCAATGCTAGGTTCTGTGCAGAAGCTGCCAGCAAAAAGCACAATGCCAAGTTTTTATCAACAGCTGATATCATGTCTTCATGACCTTGCCCTGGTCATAAGTCTACAAGATTTAACCTTGACTGGGTGGCACATGATTCTGGAATGGAAATTGAAAGTCTGAGATTCACCCCCCTCCTTCTCTTTTATTCAACAAGCAAATGTGAAAAACAATCAGGTTAGATCCAAATGAGCTCTAAATTTCTAGACTTTTCTTAATTTGAAGGAGAAATCAAAAGTATATCACTAAACTCCTCAAAATAACAATGATGTTTTGCATTCCCGCTACAGTTTCTGAAGAATCTGATTTGGTCTTCAAAGCACAATGCCTGAAAATGGAACTCTGTTCTTCTGCAATTTCCACATTCTCAACACATTGTTGTTGCATTTCTCACTGTTTTGAGCCGACAACACATGGCCTAAAGCTTTCTCCCTTGATGCATTATGCTGCTGGCAGTCAGATTATTTGGGGGGAATGTGTTACCAGCAAAGAAGGATGTGTGGGAACTGCAGAAAGCAATTCACAAAAGGACTTTAGCTCCAAGCATATGCATTGCTACATAAAGAGTGGTATTTTGTGTGTGTTCTCGATGAAATTGTAGGAATCGGTGAACTACAAAAATGCCACTGAACAGAAGATTTTCTTTTGTCTTCCAACTCAATTTTTTTTCCGAGGACGTCTGATGGAAGTGATGGAATCTGGACATGACTGACTTTTATGCTGACGGGTAGAACCCACTTTTGCTCTTTGGTTCTATGAAATACTTACTGGTTGTCAAGACAATAAGGGTGGCAAGGATAGAAGACACACACAAACACAGGCATGTTTGAAATGTTTCCCAGACAGGAAAAAGAGAACTGAATCTGGGCAGAGGAAGCATAATCACTTAAGCTTGAGAGTCATACTCAATCTGCTTTTGTTTTATGGAACTGTTTATAGAACTAGCGTAGCAGTTTGTTTATGTGCATTTGTTTACCTTTCTTGGAATGCAGTGAGTGTGTTTGTTATGCAAAGGATGTACCATTGAGGGAAAGAGAAGGCACAAGAAGCCAGAGGGAGAAGGAAGGAGAGAAGATGCATATTCTAAAAAGATGGCATCCGACGTGCTAAATAGGGTTCGCATGGCTAAACAGCAGACACAAATGACCATCTGTTACTGCATCATAAAGAGAAACTCATTTCAAAGCCTTTCAAAAAAAAAAGAAAAGAAAAAGAGAGAAAGAATGTTCTTGGTTTGTAAGCTCCCTGGTTCTCCTCCAACGGTTGGAAAGCAGGAAATAAATATGGAGATCTTTTGTGTCGCATAATAAAAAGTTTTAACCTTTTTCTGATGAACCCTGCCTGATTATTTAAATCAATTAAGTCAGAAATCCATCTTCACCAAAACTCTGTAAAAGTCCTCTTTTTCATGAACCCACATCTCCAATGTTTATATCATATCTTCTCTAGGAAGGCTGATCCTAACATCTCTAAGAGTCCACATACCTTAATGTTGAAATGTTCAAAAGGAGGGAAGGAGAGAGTTGTGATGACACATTAAGGTGTCTCCGGTTGGCCCCACAAAGTTGGTCACAAAGGAACACTGAATGGCAATTCAGGGACAGGCAGACTTTAGCCAGTCTTGATTGACCTCAGAAACTAAACAACATCTGTGCTGATTTGTACATGATTGGGGAACCAGAAGGGAATAATAATACTAATAATAATAATAATAATACTACTAATAATACTAATAATAATACTAATAATACTAATAATAATACTAATAATAATACTAATAATACTAATAATAATACTAATAATAATACTAATAATAATACTAATAATAATACTAATAATAATAATAATAATAATAATAATAATAATAATAATAATAATAATAATAATAATAATAATAATAATAATAATAATAATAATAATAATAAAGTTGGAAGGGACCATGGAGGTCATCTAGTCCAATCCCCTGCTCAGGCAGGAAACCCTATACCATTTCAGACAAATGGCTGTCCAGTCTCTTCTTAAAAACTTCCAGTGTTGGAGCATTCACCGCTTCTGGAGGCAGGTTGTTCCACTGGTTAATTGTTCTAACTGTCAGGAAATTTCTCCTTAGTTCTAGGTTGCTGCTCTCCTTGATTAGTTTCCATCCGTTGCTTCTTGTCCTGCCTTCAGGCGCCTTGGAAAATAGCTTCACTCCCTCTTCTTTATGGCAGCCCCTGAGATATTGGAACACTGCTATCATGTCCCCCCTCGTCCTTCTCTTCATTAAACTAGACATACCCAATTCCAGCAGCCGTTCCTTATATGCTTTAGCCTCCAGTCCCCTAATCATCTTTGTTGCTCTTCTCTGTACTCTTTCTAGAGTCTCAGCATCTTTTTTACATCGTGGTGACCAAAACTGGATGCAGTATTCCAAGTGTGGCCTTACCAAGGCATTGTAAAGTGGTATTAATACTTCCCGTGATCTTGATTCTAATTGTAGAACTGTTGGTCAGATTGGGAAGATAACAAAAACTTCCCAGGAGACACCAAGGATAGCTCACTTCTACAGCACTACCAAGAAAGCTGCATAGATGCAAGTCACTTGGAAGTGTTTATTTATTTATTTTAAAAGAGATCCTATCTGGAGCTAAGGAGAAATGTCCTGATAATGAGAACAATTAACCAAGGGAACAGCTTGCCTGCCAGAGTTGTGGGTGCTCTATCACAGAACATTTTCAAGAAAAGATCAGGCATTCATTTGTCTGGGACCGTATAAGACTCCTGCCTTGGGCAGGGGCATGGACTAGAAGACCACCAAGGTCTCTTCCAATGTTTGTATAATTTCTATGATTTATTTATCATATATATATAGGCCGCCCATCTCATTGAAACTTGACTTTGAGTGGTGTACAGTAAAATCATAAAAAATGGTAATTGCAAAATCATCGTACACTCCATAATTAAAACATCATCATCGTTGTTGTTGTTGTTGTTGTTGTTGTTGTTCGTTGCACAGGCAGTCAGATATTTAGACTGGATTTGGCATTTTTGTCCACCTATTGAGTCCTTACCAAGGACCTGGGATAGATCTGGATGTTTGATGATATTACAGATATTGTCGCAGGATGGAAGCTGTTCCCAGTAAAACTGCCTTTTGCAATTGACTGATAGCGAATTTGTCAATGCCAATGGTGTTCAAGTGGTGCTCCAGTTGTTTTGGGATTGCACACAAGGCGCCTATTACTATTGGTACTACCCTTGCGTGACTTTGCCACAGTCGTTCTATTTCTATTTGTAGGTCTTTGTATTTTGTTATCTTCTCAAGTTCTTTCTCTTCTATTTTGCTGTCTCCAGGCACTGCCACATCCACTATCCAGACTTTTTTGTGTTTCTTATCGACAATTGCTAAATCCGGGGTATTATGTGGAAGATGCCTGTCTGTTCGAATTCTAAAGCCCCAGAGCAATTTAGCTTTTTCATTTTCTATGACTTTCTCTATTTTATGGTCCCACCAGTTCTTGTTTGCAGGCAAATGATATTTCTTGTAGTTCTTCCAATGACCATTGTTGCTACTTTGTCATGCCACTCCTTGTAGTCAGTCTGTGCAATTTTCTGGCCGCAGCTTACCAAGCGGTCCACTGTTTCTTCAGCTTCTTTGCATAGGTGGCAGTTACTGTCTATTGCTGTCTTCTCAATTTTGACTTTGTATGGATGATGATGATGATGATGATGATAAAACAAAAGTGCTAGAGGGAGCATTAGCTATTGCACACAATTTAGCCACCTCATGAAATCCCTATTTACATGAGACCCCCAACCATGTTGACATAACCTGGTTTTGAGGGACTGATGGAAGGACATCAAGGATGGAACCAGTCTCACCTCATGGGGAGGGGAGGATGTTCCACAGGGCAAACACCATGGCAGAAAAAGCCTGTCTCTTCAGTCCCACTAGACAGGACCTGGAACATACTTCTTCTGCCAGACCTGATGAAATAGGCAGAAATAATCAGGATGAGACAGTCTGCAAACAACTTGACACCATGCCATGAAGGGCTTTGAATGTCAAAACCAGCATTTTGAAGTAGACCCAGATGCAAACTGGCAACTAATGTAACTTGAGGAACAGAGATGTAACACATGCATCCTAAGGACACACAAAACTGCCCATGTTGCTACATTTCATAATCCCTTGCTGAAGCTTCCAGATACTTTTCAAGTGCAGCCCCAAGTAGAGCGCATTTCTGTAGTCCACCCAGGAGGTGACCAGGGCATGAATGACCAAACATATCCCAATCCAGGTATAGGAGCTACTGGTGCACCGCATGAAACAGTGCAAAGGCTCTCCTTGCCATGATTGCTACCTGCTCTTTTAGCAAGAATTGTAGGCTCAGAAAGACCCCCAGGTTGCACACTGGGTATGTCTGGGGTGATGCAATCCTATTCAGAGATGGTATAATCTCAGAATCAGATGGTCTCAAAAGCTAGAGCAGTTGTTCCCCATCCAGATTCCACAGCCTATAATCACTGGGATAAGACATCAACAGCATTGCTTAGTTGAGCAAAACTCAAAACTCAAATGTGTCATTAGCTTTTTTATTTGTACTACTAGAGGAATCCCTGTTGTGCTTATATTGTAAGCCACTCTGAGCAAAATGGGGTCCCCATGGGTGAGAACAAAAGTAGTGGGTAGTTCTAGATCAGGAGTTTCAAGCTGCCGGCCCATGGGCCAGATGTGTCACGCCAAAACCGCGCCCACCCCATTGCCGGCAATGGGGAAAAAGTCGTGATACGTTGCAACACATCAGGTGACATTGCGAGTTTGACACCCCTGTCCTAGATTGTCTACATGAGATCCTGCTTCTATATTTTGTTCTAGCTGGTGAGTAGGAATGAAAGCAGACTTGCTCAATGGTGAACCAGGAATGGAGAACATCAATATCTCAATCTGTATCACTTCCTTGGTCCCTTAAACCATTTCTCTGAATTTAACATTCAGCTTGTTCCCTCTCCAATCCAGTATGAATTCCCTTTTTGCTAAAATGTTTTAGCAAAATGTTTTTGCTAAATTTTTGTTTTAGTAATACACATATTTACACCCAATGGGTAGATTTTCTGTACAAATTTCAGAGGAAATTTCATTGTGAAGTTTAGTCCCCAAACTGCGTGGTTACTTTGATTTTAAAAAGTACAGTAACTTTCTAGACCCAACTTTCTTTAAGTAATGATCCCTCTATGGCAACAAACTAAATTTAAAGGACACTGAATAAATCTCTCAAATAAATCCCTGTCTCTGCCACAAGCTGAGAAGAGACTTGATGGAATCAACATCTGCTTAGGAATGTTTTCAGTAAATTTACAGAAGTTCATATTTTGTGAATTTCCTTCATTTTAAGATATCCAGTCATGTTTTGTTTAGAGTCCAGGGAAATTTTTTTGTCATAATTGATGCCAGCATAAAGGTAGTCTGCTGAGGGAGGTTTATTTTTTTCTTTTTCTTTTTCAAAAACTGCTTCCAGCAATTTTAAACACTTTATTTACTATCATCAAAAACTTGTTTGGATTGAAATCCCCTTTTGATTTCTATATTTCCCTGCCAACAAAGGACTTCAAGAAACCGACAGATCTAGCCCAAACATTGTTTTAAGATGCACCTGATCTGCATAGAAAAAACATTAGGTTTGAAATGTTTTATTGTCATTTGGAAATGTTCTCATGATAATGGAGCATTGTGAGATACTTAGAGCAATATTATTTGTATTGTGGTTTTCCCCCACCCCCTTTCCATTGGATAGGGGGGGAAAGTTTTATTCCCGCAAAATTGTATGTTTTATTTTATTGATTTGTATGGCTACCCATATTAGAGTACAAATTACAACCTGGATTCTAAGTTCCGATGGTCCCGCCTCCAGTGATCACACTTTGGGTCCTTAGCAACCAGGCCACATTTACAGCCATTTTTTACAGTGTCCCGCAGCCACATGACCACTTTTTACTATGGTTTTGCTGAAAACCGGCATCTACTTCCAGTTTCCAACAAAATTTCCCCCTTAGCAAACCGTAGGTTCACTTAGTGACTGAGGATTTGCTTAATGACTGTAGTGATTTGCTTAACAATTGCTGCAAGAAAGGTCATAAAATCATGTAAACTGTAAAATCCATTACAATTGTTACTTGAGGACTACCTGTACAGTGTTGTTGGAGGTATTTTCCATAACAGCATGGAATTTCTTACCAAGTAGTATCCATAATCATTTAACCATCACTTCTTTTGTACATGAAACCCAAAGTCTCAAATTATCCAGATACATCACCACATAGGGATGGAATAAAATATTCAGAGACCAAAAATAATTCTGGCTGCCTGCCCAGATTTTGGGCTATGGAGGTATCTGTTTCTGGGGATTGGCAATTCCTATGTTAAAAATCCCTTTGTATACATCACTATAGAGCCCAAATTGGACAAATCAAGGTAAGAAGAACTCCTGAAACTACTTCCTGTTGATGAATCACAGTTTATGAATCTCTGTTTTTGAATCATAGATGCAATCACAGATTGGTCTAGTGGTTGAGGCACAGGGCTAGAAAGTAAGAGGCTGTGAGTTCTAGTCCCGCCTTAGGCATGAAAACCAGCTGGGTGACTTTGAGCCAGTCACTCTCTCTCAGCCCAACTCACCTCACAGGATTATTGTTGTGGGGAAAATAGGACGAGGAAGCTGTGTGGGATATGTTGAATTATTTGTAAAGAGAGGGTATCTGCAAAGAGAGGGTTTGAAAAAGTCAATATGGCATTCACCACTCTGCAAAGCCCTGGCCTTTTACACGTTTCATTTTTTACCAACCTGGCTTAAAAATCAGATTGTTAAGATAGTGGGGGCGGCGGGGAGAGGGGGGAAGAACCGATGTTTTTCTCATGATTGACAAATAGATTGGCTGTAATTGTTCAGCGACCCAATCAACTGACTTTGATGGTGTATAACAAAGCAAAACAGACAGAGAGAGAGGGGGACAAAGAGAGAGAGAGAGAAAGAGAGCAAAACTAAGCACTACCATCAAAAAAATAGATTGTGCAATCAAATGCATAGAGATATACTAAGCTTTGGTTTATTTAATTTTCCATTTTCAGTTAGTCCACCAAATAATATCTTTCCTAGGTAACAGACAAGAAAATTTTAAAAATCACATAGCCTTGTTACCTTCTGCCAGTATTTCAAAAGACATCAATACTGTGTTTTGGACACTATGCAAATATATGGAAATGTGATCAATTAACTGATGAATCACTGAAAAAGGCAGATAATTAAGCATCTGAAAAGTCCCTTGACAGGCTTAATAAATACATGACATGATACAGTTGAAACACGAAGATTAGAAGCTTAAAGTTGATTTTTTTCACTGTTTCTAAATATTATATACATAGATTTCTTTTATTCTCATGCTTGTAGATAAGACATTTCTAACAGAGTGGGTATAATTGTTAATGCTGCAACACAGAATAAAATTTTCCTTCCCCATATTCACATTCTTCCTTCATCTTTTCTCATTATGCCAATAATTCTGCATAAACTATTAACTGAGGTAGCATTAAATGGCTTCTGCAACTGAGAAAGAAAATAAATGATGCTACCAAAGTAATGACTTGATTACTTAATGTACACACTCCAGGTTCTGTTCAGACCTGATTTCTTTATAACCCCATAAGAAACAATCTGTTATTAACCAAATACTAATGGACAAAATTCTTTCTACAAATTAAAACTGTGAATCCTCTCCCCAGGTCCTCTAAGACCAAAAGCTAAAAGTAATTGCATTTTTAAAAAATGATTTTTAAAGTAACTCACAAATGCTAAATACATGCAAATCATCTTGTGCTTTTGCCTTAGATTAATTTCTATTAAATGCTGCATTTTTTTCTTTCTTCCTTTAACAAGCTTGGAGTAACAATGTGAAACATATTTTATATGTAAGAGATACATACACAAATTCTCACATTTGTGCACATAGAGAAAAAAAAGGCCCATTAGAGTTCAGCTTCATTAATTACCTTTGGAATTAAGTTATGCGGGCTAGTACCAGCTCAGCTCTTTTTGAAAACCATGGAGCATACATAAAACGTTATGAGCTCTGCAAAGATTTTAAAGATGGGTCTGAAAGAGTAGCAAAACTCAAATTCCATGAGCGGTAATGGGATTGTTTATTTATCAGGTTTCTGCTCCATTTCCGACTTTAAAAGCCACTTGCAGGCAATTAAAAAGAGCATATAAAATATCAAAAACTGTTAAGAACAAGCCATTGTTGAAAAGGCACTGCAAAAAAACGAACAAGCCATATAATCCTGATCAATATTCCCTCTCTCATTGCAATGAGAACAATCCAAAGTATTTCTTTCTTTTATGCTGGCTACCTGGGGTGAGAAATAAGGTGGCTGAATGAATGAATGAATGAATTCATTCATTCATTCATTCACATCTATCATTGGAATAATGGGAGTATCCTTGGACCAAGGGAGGAGGAGGAGGAGGAGGAGGAGGAGGAGGAGGAGGATATCCATTCAGTCAAATCGACTTGGTGATTCTATGGGCCAGGTCTCTCCATATCTTCCAACCTTGCAATACTTCTTTCAGTTTTTCTATGCTATGGCTGGTATCAGCTTTGATGATGTTCTCTGGTGGCCTCATTTCTTTGACCTAGGTTCAGATGCACATTCAGCAATGAATGTTCCCTGGTTGACTTTGGATCAGTCACTCAACAGGTTAACCTCATCACAGGAGGTTATTTAAGGAAGGAGCATTACCGTACACAGCCTTGAATCCCAAAATGAAACCATGAATCCCAAAATGAATACCATGAACCAACCTTGCTGAGAAGAGAGGCTTTCTAAACTTAGTAGGCTAATCTAAAGGTTTTTGAAGTCTGAAAGAGACCAAGAAATGTTCTGTTCCTCGGGGAACAGTTTACCAGATTTAATCCATATTATATGTAGAGCAAACCCATATCAGTTGTAAATTTAATCATATTATCGCTTGCACTAATACAGTAATACAGGTGGTACTTGACTTATGGCCACAACTAGGAACAGAATTTCCATTGCTAAGCAAGACTGCAATTAAGTGAGTCTCACTGATTTTATGACCAGTTAAGTGAATCACATGGTTGTTAAGTGAATTTGGCTTCCCCCACTGAAATTGTTTCCTAGAAGCTGGCTAGGAAGGTTACAAACGGTGTCACATGACTCCAGGATGCTGCAACCATTATTATGTTATTATATAATGGCTGGTCACATAGTCAGCCAGATGTTTAGACTGGATCTGTCATTTTTATCCATCTATGGAGCCCTTCCCAAGGACCTGTGATTGACAGATGTTGTGGCTTGATGGTATTAAAGGTATTGTCACACACAGTAAACTGTTCCAAGTAGAGCTGTCTTTTCAATGGACTAATGGTGCTTTTTTTCAGTGCTGATGGTGTTCAAGTGGTGCTTCAGATGTTTTGGGTTGCATCCCAAAAGCCTATTACTCTTGGTACTACCTTTGCTCTCTTTTGCCAGTCATTCTACTTCTATTTGCGGGACTTTGTATTTTGTGATTTTTCTCCTGTTCTTTCTCTTTTCTTCTGCTATCTCCAGATACTGACATATCCACTATCCAGACTTTGTCTTTCTTATCAACAATTGTTAAGTCTGGGGTGTTATATGAGAGGTACCTGTTTTGAATTCTAAAGTTTAGAGCACTTTAGCTTCTTCATTTTCTATGACTTTGTCTATTTTGTAATCCTATCAGTTCTTGCGTGGAGGCAAATGATATTATTTTTAATACATTATTATGGTTCGTCACACAGTCAGCCGATGTTCAGACTGGATTTGGCATTTTTGTCCACCTATCGAGTCCTTTGATAGGCAGATGTTGAAATCTGATGATGTTGAAGGTATCATTGTAGGATGTAAGCTATTCCAAGTAAAGCTGCCTTTTGCAATTGATTTATAGTGATTTTGTCAATGCCAATGATGCTCATGTGGTGCTCCAATTATTTGAGATATCTGTCTATCTATCTATCTATCTATCTATCTATCTATCTATCTATCTATCTATCTATCTATCTATCTATCATTTGTCTATAAGTATCATCTATCATCTATCTATATCATCTTTCATTACTATATCTGTCTGTCTATCTGTCTATATAATCAATCTATCTTCTATCATCTATCTTTCTATCTATATCTATCTATCTTTCTATCATCTATCATTTGTCTATATTATCTATCTATATCATCTTTCATCACTGTATCTGTCTGTCTATCTATCGTCTGTCTATATCATCTATCTGTCATCTATCACCTCTCTTACTATCTTTCTATCTCTTTCTATCTATCTATCTATCTATCTATCTATCTATCTATCTATCTATCTATCTATCTATCTATCTATCTATCTATCTATCTATCTATCTATCTATCTATCTATCCATCCATCCATCCATCCATCCATCCATCCATCCATCTATTTATCTACCCAACCCACCTATCTGAAATAGATAATAGATAATAATTTCTTATTTTAAAAAGCCCCTATGTGCCCTTAGAGACTTTGTAGTAGTGTGAGTAATATCCATCTTCTTCATTCTTACAGTGGTTACTGTATTATACAATTATATAACACAGCAAGATCAGATAATAATTGACAGGAAGAATAGGCGAACCCTTGCACTGCTGCTGCACCCAAGTGGTGGGACTTTTCTAAAGAGGAAAAGGAGAGGAGAGCAGTTCTATCTGGTTTTAACCAAAAAAGGGCAAGTTCCCTTTCTCCTACATCGAATTCTTCAGAAAATCACTTCTTTCCCACAAGAGAAGTAGAGAACAAATCCTGCCACTTTCAGAGGAAGTAATCCCCAAATCAGCAAAGAGTTAGTTATTAGAGCCACCTCCTGGTGTACACTGAAGCTAAGATGGGCTCACAGGTTGTGAAGACACCGCAAATGTGTCTTCTTATTTAATACCTCTGCTATGACAATTGTTCACCCTGTCTATCTATTTGCAAGGGAGTCTTCCTACACTTAAGATGAGGCCAGACCAGCCCTGAAATAAACAGTTGAGATATCTCTCCTAAGGAGAGACTGATGCCAACAGACTTATTAGTTTGGCAGTTGTTGCACAAATTCTGCTGATCCATTTCTGAGGAGTAGTGAAAGAGGTATACCCCTTGTTATCAGGCTCTTATCTGTGTTGCATTTGATTGCCTCCCAGGAGATGGGAAAAGAAAAGCTAAAGGATTTGCAGACTGTAAGCAACATCTTAAGCAGTAAAGGACCAAGAGTGTGTGCACAAAGGTAGATCCTTACTCAGAAAATAGAGATAACGACCCTTTCATTGCTGCCTACAGAGAGCACCCAATAAAAATGTGAGTTGTGTATTTCTAAGGATTGCATAGTAACGGGCAAATGCACATAGAATTAATGGTCATGTCATTGGAAGGGGTGGTATTAGAGCAGCTTGAATAACAGATCAGAATAACAGAGTTGGAAGGGACATTAAAGGTGTTTTAGTCCAACCCCTGCTTGAGCAGGAAACCGTTTTAGACAAACGATTGTTCAATCTTTTCGTAAAAACCTCCAGTGATGGAGCACCCACAACTTATGAAGGCAAGCCATTCCACTGACTAATTGTTCTGTCAGGAAATTGCTCCTTAGTTCTAGGTTGGTTCTCTCCTTGATTAGTTTCCATCCATTGCTTCTTGTCCTGCCTTCAGGTGCTTTGGAGAATAGGTTGATTCCCCCTTCTTCTTTATGGCAGCCCCTTAGATATAAGAACACTGCTATTATGTCATCCCTACTTCTTTTCACTAGACTAGACATACCCAATTCCAGCAACCGTTCTTTATATGTTTTAGCCTCCAGTCCCCTAATCATCTTTGTTGCTCTTCTCTGCACTCTTTCCAGAGTATCAATATCTTTTTTTACATTGTGGTGACCAAAACTGGATGCAGTATTCCAAGTGTGGCCTTACCAAGGCACTATAAAGCAGTATTAACACTGCTTTATAGATAAGAACTACTGGCCTCAAAACTGACACTGGGACTCCATCTCATTCTCATTTCATTCCCCATAATACCCTGGCCTTACAACATATAAGGAGATGATGGAAAAACAGAAGCTGCAAAGATCAGGTGAATTATAATTAGATAAGTCCATAAAAACTGGAGAAAAGCTTGACCAGAAGAATCTCAGATCTGAAAAAAGTTCTGAATTCATGTTCCTTGTTGAGCAGGAACATTATTCTGTGTTTTTTTCCTGTTGCTCAAACAAAACATGCTAGAGTTCAATGTGGGGTTTTTTAATATTTGCAAAATGGAAACCTCTACAAAAACACATTCTAGAGGGTCTGCAAGAATTGGAGTACATAAAGGCAGACCAAGCAACAATATGGATTTATAGGCATGCTTAAGCACCCAATACACAAGTCAGAATAAGAACAATTCTTCCCCTTCTTATTTTGAACCTACAGAAAGGGCAAAAATATACATGCCAATTGTTTATGCTCCTGGAAAAGGTCATGCCATTCACTGTACAACTGCATTGGGTTTTACTGTCTTTTACAGCTCTTAAATAACTAAAATTGGCCTATAACTTTTTAGGATGGGGAACATTTTATGATGAGTTTTTGGCCCAGACTAAGTGATTGTGTCCGTTTCTGTTTTTCCACCCTTTTTATTTACATCATTCTTGGTTGCCAGAGCTGATATAGTTCACGGGTTGTGTTTGCATGATACACCACCCATTAAGACCATAATCAGTTACAGATAATCCTCAGTTACTGATCAAAATTGGGACTGACAATTCCATCACTGAGTGATGCAGTCATGAAATGAAATATCACATGAACATGTTGGACTTAACATCAGTTCTGCTGCAATTGTTAAGCAAATCACTAAGAGGTCATGAAGCAATACATCATGTGATCACAATACTGCTGACTTCCCCATTGATTTTGCTTATTGGAAGCCAGCAGTGAAACTTCCAAAAAGCAATCATGTGAGCAGGGGATGCTGCCAACATTGCAAATGCACATGAGCACCTGAATTGTGATCATGTGACCACAAGGACACTGTGACAACTTTAAGTTTGAGGACTGGTTGTAAAACTATTTTGTTAGTGCTATCGTAATTTTGAATAATTGAATGAGTATGCAATAGGCGAGGACTATCTGTATCCAATTAACCTAATTTTCTGGGTTTGCCCAACATATTGAACCATTAACGAGTCACATGGGTTGAATTTGAGCTTTGGTGGCACAGTGGTTAGAATGCAGTATTGCAGGCAAACTCTGCCCACAGTCTGGAGTTGGATCCTGATGGGCTCAAGGCTGACTTAGGCTTCCATCCTTCCGAGGTTGGTAAAATGAGGACCCAGATTGTTGGGGGCAATATGCTGACTCTGTAAACTGCTTAGAGAGGGCTGTAAAGCACTCTGAAGCGGTACATAAGTCTAAGTGCCAGCGCCAATTTGCATAATACACTAGGTTAAATTTTAGTTAGTTAACTTGTGGTTGTAAACCTGATCATTTGTTTATCTGAAAAATTAAGTTTCAAGTTTCAAATGTCTATTCAGTCATAAATGTCACTGGATGATCCTGGATCATTGCCATGATTTAGCCTAAACTACTTTATGAGGATAAAATGAGGAGTAAAATTATCTAAGTAACTTTAATGAAAAGCTGAAGAAAAAGTAGATGAATGCAATCTCAGCAAGGGTAATTTTATAATCTTGTGCAATTATAGAAGCAATTCATAATAAACTTTTTGGTGCCGTAGCTAAAACAATATCATTCACAATGAAAGTGTCCAGGGATGAGGTTACATGTGCACGTGATCTACGTACATTTTCTTCTGCATGGTAGGACCATCTGCACCAACTCACCAATTTAGCATTTTCCTTCTACAAAGAGATTTTGAGAAATGCTTGATGCCTCCATCCCCAGTTGAATATAACAAACGATTCCATTCAGGATTTCATCAAGATCCGTCAGCAACCTTGTAATATATGCACCTTATTTCTCAACATCATTCTTATGTTCCTTTGCTACAATACATCACTGGAAAGGATGGCACATAGAGCTATACATCATCTGAGCATGTCTCCCTATTGATCTATTTCACCACACATGATTCTTCTTAGATCCACTGGGTTGGAGGGGAAGCCATAACTATTGTCATAATTAAAAATGAGAAGTTATTTAAAGGTGGGGGAAATTGTATTTCTATGCAACTTTTAAACAGCGGAATTGGGAGAAGTTCCCAAAACTTTCAAAGGCAGCATGAGACAGGGAAGACTTGTATTCGAAGAAATGCAGCGGAGCTATCAGTGAATACATATTTGTGGATGTTATGGCTCATTTGAAGAGGCACAGCTGAGAATACATTGTAGCTGGCACTAATATTAGCTTTAAAAATACTTAATGTAAGCTGCAGTGGGTTTTATGCCTTCTTCAGAGATTCAGTTTGCTTGACACAGAGAACTGGGTCATACAGATTGTGGTGATTTAATAATGATGTCATGCAAATTTCAGAGCTGAATTAATCATGAGAGATAATCAAGAGACCCAATTTAGTCTAGTGGTCAAGGCACCAGACTAGAAACTGGGAGACTGTGAGTTCGAGTTCTGCTTTAGGCATGAAAAGCTAGCTGGGTGACTTTGGGCCAGTCACTCTCTCTCTCTCTCAGGCCAACCCACCTCACAGGGCTATTGTTTGGGGGAAAGTGGGAGGAGGAAGGAGTATTATGTATGTTTGCTGCCTTGAGTTACTTATAAAGTAACAAAGACAGAATAAATATCCAATAAATCTAAACTAATCAACCTAGCTCACTAATCCAGAGGAAGTCAAACTTTGCTACAGCAGATCCAGTCTATTCCACCTGTTCAGCCAATTTCTTCCATGTTCTGCACTCTACATATAGAAAGTTAACTGTCCCTTTCAATGGAGAGGGTCTATAAATATGGATCAAATCACATATTGTGGTCATAGACTAGCCTATGGGTCTTTTCTAGGCATTCCATCTCCATGATCGCTTTGGTATTCATTCTTCTGTACTCACATGGAAGGAAGGCAAAGAAAGCCATAAATAGATGGGTTGGATGGAATTTTCCCCTCCAAATCTACTTGCAGGGGTTTCCTCCTGATATTTCTTCTGAGACATTAAATTGAAATTGATCCCCTAATCAACTTTGGCTGAAATCCAAACCAGCTAAACTAGGTCTGATGTCTCCCAAAGGTGCTTTTTCAAAAGGCAACTGGACTTTATTGTTTTTCCTTGAAGTCATTTTGCTTCTCATCCAGAAGTGAAACATCTTCAAGGAAAAACAAGAAAGTTCAATTACCTTTTGAAAAAGCATCTTTGGGGCAACCATGACCGGGATGACTGAGAATCCCCATAGACATTTAGGTCTGATGTGGTTTTAGCTGAATTGAAGGTGTTAAGAAATGCATAGGTGAGGAAGTTAAAAAAAAATTGAGAAGAAAGCAATGGAAAACTTCTATACCAGTCCAAGAAATTAATATGGATATGAACATGAAGTCGCCAAGAAATGAGCTTAAGTTGAGGAACATTTTCCCTTTGAGGAAGAAGTAAAAGAAATTGCAGATAGTGATATTGCTCTGAAACTGAAATACATTCATCGGCATCCTCTCTATTATCTTGTAATTAAAGTAAATGCACCTGCCATTTGAAAATTTCTCCATAATTTTCTTCCCTTCCCAGTGGTGGGATTCAGCCAGTTCGCACTAGTTTTTTGTTGCCCAGGCCCAGAATGGACTTCCGGAAGCGGCATCCACACAGAGAACCAGTTGTTCACATATCTGAATCCCACCACTGTCCCTTCCCAAATGAATTTTGAAAGCAATTTCTTTTTCATCAAGTAGAATGCTTAGCGGGTTGCAGAACAACATTTCCACACAATGCCAAGTAAGACCACCACAAACTGTATGGAGAACAACTTGGAAACAAAGGACAATGTTAACCTAATCAAGTTATCAGAGGAGTTTGAAGGGAAGCGAATTCCATCCATCCAGATACAATTTTCAACCTAAAAGATGGAAGTTTTGGTTTTGTCATTGGCCCCCTGTGATGTCTTTGGAGAGAGTCAAAAGAAATAAGATGAAAACCAAAAAATGAATTAAGGTGAGGAAAAGAGAACTGCCACTGAGTTATATGTCATGGGAGCAATTTAATTTAAGGATTTTTGTCTGAGAATAGCCTTCAGTATGTGGTACATCCCATTTGCCCTAACTGTGAAATCTGTGTCTCAATTGTTTCCAGTAAAGGTATTCAGGCATATCATGATAAATTTGTTATAGAAAAGTCATCTAAATGTGAAGTGTTATATGATTACAAAATGCATTATTTGATTTCCTATCAATAATTTAACTGCCTGTAGTTTTAATTTCACACGCTATCAAACTCCTTTACAACACACTCAGAATTTGCATCTTAATATTTCAGAGAGAGAGAGAGAGAGAGAGAGAGAGAGAGAGAGAGAGAGAGAGAGAGAGAGAGAGAGAGAGAGAGAGAGAGAGAGAGAGAGAAATGCCATTACGGTGTTTATGATATGATAATACAAATTGTTTGGAGCTGTTCTGAATTACTTAATAGGGGAGTCTTTTGTTCCATTCAAGGTTCAGTGGTTTCCAAAGAGAAATCTATGTAATTTTCCAAATTTGGTTAGCCTTCATTAAAGATTTACTTACCATATAATTTCTTACGGCATATCATCAATAAGTAGGACACCTAAAATATAGGTGTTTCCAGGCTCTTTAGCACCATAATGCTTAAGTTGTATTTTATGAACTTGTCGCTAGTAGCATCTGTAATTTAAACCCTATTCATTAGTCCTAGCTTCTGCACTTTCTCTATTTGAGAACACATCTAGAGTACAATTTCTATATGTGTGGAATTCCTTAGTAAGTCCATTTTTAGAGTTCAAATGTCCCTGTCAGGTAGGGAATCTGGACCATTTTAAAATGCCAGAGACTGTTTTTTATATCAGGCTAAGACTAAAAGCAATGAAGAGCAATTCAGAGTTCAGTTCTTTGTTTGCTTACACACAATAGACAGAATCTTGCTATACTAAACCCTTTCTATTCTTACCCTAAAGGATATTATACCCTGGAAGATTCTAGGGAGTGGCTATTCTTAGACTCTTCTTCTGTCTCCTGTCCAGCTCTGGGATGTGCTGCTTCTTGTCTCACCTCACTTTCTGGAATTGCTCCCTCCTTCCTGGGAAACTGCCACTTCATTGTAGTCCATCACTCCAGCATCCCCTCCATGGGCACCATCTCTCACACTGACTTTTTGAAGAGAATGGAAGTTTCTTAGCAACCTGTTCCTTCACATCCCTAAACTTCTTCCTTCTATATCATCTTTCTCTTCTGCTCTCCACTTCCTCCCTCTATATCCTTAATTCTAGGTTGGTTCTCTCCTTGATTAGTTTCCACCCATTGCTTCTTGTTCTGACTTCAGGGGCTTGGGAGAATAGGTTGACCCTCTCTTCTTTGCCCCTTATATATTGGAACATTGCTATCATGTTACCCCATGTCTTTCTTTTCATTAAACTAGGCACATCCAATTCCTGCAACCATTCTTCATATCTTTGCTCCATGTTCTTGCTCTTGACTTTCTTCTTTCTGTCTGCTTTGGTCCTTCCTTCTCCTCTAGCCAAATCTGGTGTTCTATCATATCCCTTTTGCTCCTCGCATTTTTGGCCCTTCCATCCACTGTCAGCCCCAATCCTCAACCCACATTCTTCATTATTAGAATCATCTTCCCACCTCATGACTTAGCTTTTCCTTTGTTCTTATTGTTCCTCAACCTAAGTTGGGGTTTTTCTTTCTTGTAGCTCTTGTTAGCATTATAATCATTGTCATTTGTACTGGAATGGGGAGTGTAAATCTGTTTATGTATAGGACTGTGTGTTTGCAAAGGTATGAATGTAAGCACTGTAACCCAGGCTTCATATGTTGATAGTGTCAGTTCTCAGCCTTGTAGCGGTTGTAGTGTCAAGGTTCCGACTGACGAACCCAAACAAGCAAACACCTTCGAGACTTTCCAATCTCCTAATGCAAAGCTTTATTGAGTACACTATTTCGGCACATATGAAAGTAAAACCAGCTCTGGCAGGACCCCTCCTAAACCCATATAGTAAAAGCATTGACTTCTCCCTCCTCCCTCTAGGTCAGGTCACGTTGCCCAATCAAGTTGGAAAATATTGTTATGAGAGAGCATCTCTGTATCTAGCCAGACACCTGTCCTTGATTCCCACGGTCTGCTTCCTTAATCTTTGAAGTCTGCATTCCAAACCTCTCTCCTCCCCCCAAGTTCATTTGGCAAGCTGAGAAGCAATGTCTGTCACACCAGCAAGACTAGGCTTTGAAACTTGACATGAATGCTGAAATGACATTTACTGAAGCAACTTTAATACCACCCCCATGTTTATTACATCACAGTAATCATTCTAGAAAATGGAACATAGGGCAAGATTCAGTCTGTTGGGTTGCATTGGAGAGAGAAGATTAAAGCTTCCCATTTTCCCCTCAGCTATTCTCCTTTATTGGTATGTATGAACTTTTCAGCAGGTATACAGAGACAGTGTATCAAAGAGTGCCCAGGGGTGGCAAAAAAAAGAAGAAAAAAAGAAGAAGGGATGGTTGTTGTCCAAATGTCTTATTTGTCAATCTTTCATTATCATTGGATTGGTCTCTATAGGCAACAGTAGAAAACTATATGGATGTCTGATCTAATCCAGCAAGATTCTTTTTCTGTCTTTATAAGCATATATCAAATCATGGTGGTGAGGTTGACATTAACTAATAACCATCCGTATGCTATCTTGAACTCCTTTAAGCAAAGGTTAAGTGCAAGCATGACAATAATAATATATTATTTATATGCTTCCCAGGAAAGGCAATTTTCCAAAACATGGAGATTCTAAAACATCTGAGAGGAGGAACCGCTTTAAAAAGCAAAGGTTGAAATTGTACTCTTCAAGGGAGAAAAAAAAGGAGGCCAATTTATCAAGAACATTTTTTTCCTTTTAAATCGGGAACAAAAGATCATGCTTCACATTTCAAAAAATTGATTTCAACAAGACAGAAAAAGCAACAAAACAAACTGTTTCACATAAGCCTGGCACTCCAATTACATTTTGTATGTGCCTGAAATTGTCAAACATCAAAGAGATAGGCAGGTAACTGACCAAAATATTTCACTGTGTATCTTGGACAAACTCACTAGAATTTTATCTTTCCTTATGGCAATTTTAACTATTGGGAGTTTTCAGTTGGCTATTTGAGGAGGGGGGTAATATGGTGGGGCAGTGGACACTGGATGACACTGGAATGACACTGGAACTGCCAGCCAGAAATGGCTGGCATTCCTGTGGTTTGAGCCCAACTCCGAGAGATGGACTGAGCTCCCGTTACTCAATTCCTAGCTCCTGCCCTCCAGTAGCTTGAAAGCATGCAATATTGCAAGTAGATAAATGGGTACCATTTTGGTGGGAAACACCTAGCTGGGTTCATGTGTGCAGAGAGCAGAAGCCAGCACTGGACCTGGCCAGGTGCGAGGAATTGCAACATCAGTGATGCAAGCCAAGACTGGCAGAGGAGCCTGGAAGAGCCAGCAACCCGCCCGCCATTAGCTAATTGAGGTAAAGTTAGTTTGCAACCCACAGTGCACCAATGATAGGCACACAAGCACCAAACAGAATAAACTAGCAATCTAGAGTGTCAGGAGTGCATTGTGTGTCGGACATGTGTAGATTTCCCTGACATTGTATACCATTGTATGCCATACATCTAAGATAGAATGTTACAGTATAGATTATATGTACTGTATATAGGATTGTCTGGAAGTTGAGTCACGGCAATTAAACTTCCCTTTTTGTTGGTTCTAATTGTTTCACTTCAGACTGAAGAAGCTACTTGGATAAACAGCAAAACATTTCAAATCAAGAAGTCCAGTTGCCATGATTCAACTTCCAGACAACTCTACCTGGATGATTGAGAATCTTAATTAATTTATATAGGATTGTTTGCTTCCTATCTCTGAGTGAGGAGACAGGCTCAGACACCATGTCGCTCCTCTCCTCTCCTCATCACTACTACTAGATTGGGAGTTCTAGTTCCACCAAAGGCACAAAGTCAGCTGGGTGACTTTGGGCCAATCCCTGTCTCTCAGCCCTAGGAACCAGGTAGGGGCAAACCACATCTGAAAAACCTTGCAAAGAAAACTGCAAGGACTTCTCCAGGTAGTCACCAGGTGTCAACACTGACTCAAAGGCCCACCACGCACATCCACACACATATCCCACACTTGACTTCAGGGAGCCTGATCCTCCCCTGTTTGCATACATGAGAATGACCTTGGGAGACCGGGCTGCCTAGGGAATGTCAGATAAGGGACAGCATAGCCTGCAGCTGCATAGTGGGAAAAGTAAGAAGCTCAAGATGGGCCTTCTCTAAGTTATAGGACTGTACAGGCAATGGCAACAGCATTGTATTTTCAGACCTGCAAGATTCTGTTAATGTAACTTTCCAATAAAGCAGAATTATCTTAGCTGATTCTGTTCCCTGTCTGGTGTACCTAGTAAGGCTGACACCTTTCTTATTTAAGATTTATGTTGCTTTCTATGATTACTTACAGAATTTTGGGGAGGAGCAGGCAAAAAAAAAACACTCTGAGAGGAGAGTTGCAACAGATTGCTGTTACGTGTTTGTAATTCTCTGCCTCCATTGGAGCAGTACAGGGTTTTGTTTATTTCTTGCTAGTTTCAGGGCAGTTCTGTTGAGACTCCAGAGGGGAATTAGAGAACTGAAATAAGAGATGGAAAAGGTAACAGAAACATGACTAGCTTGTAAAGTGTTATTTAGATGATTTAGTGAACATTGTTCTATCTAATGATTGGGTGATTGGGTCTCTAATTATTGCTGAAGTCAAAACATTACATATTTTTGGTCAATATTTGAATTGCATTTTTGTTTTGTTTTTGTTTTGCTTGTCAAAGACACAAGGAACAAGACTTTTGAGAAGTCTTTTGAGAAATGCAATCAATATTAGCACTATAGCACTATATGATGGAAGTCAGCGTGCTATACCAATGTTTCTCAACCTCAGCCATTTTAAGATGAGTGGACTTCAACTCCCAGAATTCTGGGAGTTCAAGTCCACCCATTTAAAATGGCTGAAGTTGAGAAACAAAGTGATATACCATATTGGTCAAGGGTTGCAGTGATAGTAAGAGGCCCAGGGGAAAATCTACTCTCATTCATGAAATTCATTAGGTGACCAGCCTACCTCCTATAGTTCTTGATTTTAAACATTTTCTGAGACAATTCCCAATCTCAGCTTGTAGTGGTTCTCCCATATTTAATGAAGTTTTCTTAAATGCTTTGCTTAGCTCTAACACTACATTTCTCCATAAAACAATGAGCCTCAAAATTAAAAAATGCATTCTTTGTCAAAACATCAGAAACGGATTTAAAACTGGGAACATTAATAGAGCAGAACCAAACACAAAATTTACCCTCGTTATCTTTGGAAAGAGATGCTGGAACAAAATGTACTCAGTTCTTGAAATGTACACAAGAGTTGCAATTAATATTCAATTTCAGTAAAACTGAAACAGGCATGGAACTAGGATGAATACTCGGATGGTTAAGTTCAAACTGAAATTATTTGATTAGTTTTATATCTTATATAATAAAGATATATGGGAGGCTTTAAAGACGTATTTACAATCATTTTATTAATAAAATGGTTTACTAAAAGGAAAATCCAATGAATAGGGTATTAATAATTGTTGTTGTTAGTTGCGAAGTCATGTCCAACCCATCGCAACCCCATGGACAACGTTCCTCCAGGCCTTCCTGTCCTCTACCATCTTCTGGAGTCCATTTAAGCTCACGCCTGCTGCTTCAGTGACTCCATCCAGCCACCTCATTCTCTGTCGTCCCCTTCTTTTATTGCCCTCAATCTTTCCCAGCATTAGGCTCTTCTCCAGTGAGTCCTTCCTTCTCATTAGGTGGCCAAAGTACTTGAGTTTCAACTTCAGATCTGGCCTTCTAAGGAGCAGTCAGGGTTGATCTCCTCTAGGACTGACCGGTTTGATCGCCTTGCAGTCCAAGGGACTCGCAGGAGTCTTCTCCAGCACCATAGTTCAAAGGCCTCAATTCTTTTGCGCTCAGCCTTTCTTATGGTCCAACTTTCACAGCCATAGATTGCAACTGGGAAAACCATGGCCTTGACTATACGTACTTTTGTTGGCAGGGTGATGTCTAGCTTTCCTCCACAGGAAACCTAGGATATTATTAATAGGATAATTCAGCCAGTTTGGTCTAGTGGTTAAGGCACCAGATTCGAAAGCAGAGACTGTGTGTTCAAATCCCACCTTAGCCACAAAAGTCAGCTGGGTGACCTTGGGCCAGTAATTCTCTCTTAGTCTAACTTCACAGAGTTGTTGCTATGAGGAAAATAGAAGGAAGAAGGTGTGTTGGACATGTTCACTGCCTTGAGTTATTTGTGAAAATAATAAAGGAAAGACATAAATAAATGAGTAAATAAAAATTAAGAAATGAATAAAGATTGCAATTAGAAGCCAAAATCACTTCATTTATTTACTTCTATGTTCTAGTCAAACATTCTTTCCTAAAAGGGGGAGTATAATGTTTATATTTTGAATAAAAGTAATGTAATATTACTTAGAGCCATGTGAATTAAGGAAGATCTAATTTGAATCATTGATTTGATGAGTCAAATCAGGTTTTCTCTGATTCAATTGCTTCTAATCAATTTGAAGATTAGATTTGTTCTTTAAAATGCACATGCTTTGAACTCCATTGAATTATGAAATTAATTCACAAAAGCCTGACTTCATCCTTATTGAGAGGTATGGTATACCTACATCTGGAATACTTTACACAGTTCTGGTCACCATATTTAAAAAAAGATATAACCGAGAAAAGTGTGGAAAAGAACAACCAAAATAAAGAATTCAAACACCTGTCTTGCAAGAAAAAAAACCCAGAAATGTTTGGGACTCTTGGGGAAAAAAAAATAAAGGATGCATGAACTCATGCATAGCATGAAAAAGTTGGACAAAGGGACATTCTTCTAGGGTTTGTCCATTGAAGGTTATTGGAATGAGATTTAGAACAGAGAGAAAAGCCACATAATTAATCTGCAGAATTTGTTATAAAGATTTGAGAAGGACCACTGTCTGCCCTTCAAATTCTGCCATTGCTAGTCCCAAGCTCGGATGAATAGAATAAAATAGAATAACAGAGTTGGAAGGGTCCTTGGAGGTCCAACCCCCTGCTCAGGCAGGAAACCCTATACCATTTCAGACAAATGGCTGTCCAGTCTCTTCTTAAAAACTTCCCGTGTTGGATCATTCATAACTTCTGGAGGCAAGCCGTTCCAGTGGTTAATTGTTCTCACTGTCAGGAAATTTCTCCTTAGTTCTAGGTTGCTTCTCTCCTTGGTTAGTTTCCATCCGTTGCTTCTTGTCCTGCCTTCAGGTGCTTTGGAGAATAGCTTGACTCCCTCTTCTTTGTGACAGCCCCTGAGATATTGGAACACTGCTATCATGTCACCCCTCGTCCTTCTCTTCATTAAAGTAGACATGCCCAATTCCAGCAACCGTTCCTTATATGTTTTAGCCTCCAGTCCCCTAATCATCTTTGTTGCTCTTCTCTGTACTCTTTCTAGAGCCTCAACATCTTTTTTATATCGTGGTGACCAAAACTGGATGCAGTATTCCAAGTATGGCATTACCAAGGCATTATGAGAAAGGAGGAGGGTTGGATGTCAAGCTAGTAACCCTAACCCTAACCCTGACCCTGTAAAAAGTATAACTGCTACAGAAACAGCAAGAAGAATCTCAAAAGACACTGACATATTCACCCCAAGCTGAAAATACTGGAGACCCTTTGCTACCTGATAGGCTACATAGCATGGGAGGATCTAATGCTAATGCTAAATACTATCTTGTATGATACTGAAAGCAATGACTGTAAACTCCTAGAGAAAAGATACTTGAAGAGCTGTCAGTCTCAAACATTCAGTCTTATATCTGTGTCTGAATTCCAATTGCAGAAGGAAAATGTCTTCATACCCTGCTTGTAAGCATTTCAAAGCTATCTGATTGATCCCTGTGAAAACAAATTGCTGGGAAAAGAGGCACTTTGGCTGGCTACTCTTGTGTTCTTACACGATGTCAGATTGAATCAACAGTTTCATTAAATATGCAGTTCCAAGGGGTGATTTGATGAAAGTTTTGCACGGCTCTAATATCAATAATACAAAGATTAAAACTTGTTTTCAAATAAAAGAAGAAAAGAGCAAGCTACATCCCTAGCTGACATTGATCCCTGGCTTCAGTTATTCATGTTTGGTGTTCATATTTAAATGATTACCAACTCTTTAACACAGGATTATCATTAAAATTTCATCCGATTTATGTGTCTGCTTTAAATCTGTTAGCCCTTCAAGGTAGACTGGACAGGAAATCAAAATCGTGAGTAACAATACTACCTTTAAGGTCACAGTAACAGAATCTTGCAAGTCAGAAAGTACTTTCCACCTCCCCTACTTTTACTTTCCAGAAAATATCCTTTCTGAGATAACTTTTCCACCTCCCCATCTCTCTTTTGGTCTTAGATTTTTCTTATCAGACTGTTGATTACATTGCAATTCTTCCTACTGTCTCCTAACGTTATTCTCATAGCCCATTCCAAAACCTGAGCTTGGGGCATTTTAAATATACTATGCTAGTTCTACATCACCTCTACCATCTTATACTGATCTCGATCATTGATTAAACCAGGAACATCCATCATGGTGGTTTTAAAAAAATAGCCAAAAAGTTAACTATGACCATGTGGTTGAAGCTCCACCCCTTTTTACAGCCATCTTTAGCAGCGTTGTTTAGATTTTTTAAAACAACAACAACAACAACAGTTCGTTGTCATTGTTATATTTGAAATGAAAGTTTTAACTGCATTAGTATCATAAAGAAAAGAACACAGCCAGGACAAGTGGAATTTGATTTCTGTTTGATTTTGACTTGAATTAAAATTTTATGAAGTTAATTCCATTCATTGCTCTCAGTGTATTCAAAGGAGAGCAGAAAGAATCCAGTTTGGATATTTGAATGAAAAGGGATTTGATCATAACACTAAACTGAAATTTCATCATTTTGGATGGATTGGTAATCAATCTGGTTTGAAGCATCAAACCAAATGGATTTTCCGAATCAATATGAATTATTGCTGATACACATCAAAGCCAATCTGTGCATTGCTAAGATTTCTCTTTGTATCCTGTGAAAAAAACAATTAAAAACCGTTGGCAAAGACTGAAAGGACTGGCAAAGCTCTAGAATCTCCTACTGTTTCTCAATATGCCAGGACAGCAGCCTAATAAAGAAAAAGTGTATTTTATTTTACAACCTGAATTCGCCTCCCAAGGCAACAAAGAAATCTGAGAAAACGTTCAAGTGTTTGTGTTTTCCCTATAGAACACTAACACGCTAACCTATTTTTACTGATACGTGATAGCCAACAAGCATATTCTTACCATAATTAATGTAAATTTCAACTTGATTATCCCATAAGCATGCAATTAGTCATTTTACAATGGAGATTACAGGTACAAGATGAGATAATAGACCCTTAACTCTCCCTCAATTACAGGCAGATTGCTCCCAGTTAATTGAATTAACTATTATGAGTGACCACAGAAGACCATCTGTTTGTTTGTAACCTTATATTGTTCTAATTTAAAATCCCCACCCACCATCCCAGCAGAATGCATCAAAGCGGGCCCACCTTTAGGCCTCTGCGCTCCATTTGATGAGTTGGAAGAGGAAAATGTTTCTTCACAAATGGTCAGAAAATGCTACAGGCAATATGTGAAAAAGTAAAGCCATTTAATTATCAGATTTCATCTGAGGGCTACACACCAGGGAACTGACTTGACTGTCAATGCTCTTCTAAAGAAATCTTTTGAGGAAGCTTTTCTTAGAAACAGAAAACTGATGGCAGAAAAAAACCCAGAGGGCCATCAAATCTGCTCTTTGAGTTTTTGTTTGTTTTTGTTTTGTTTTTAGTTTACTTATTTATTATTCTTATGCCCGTGTACTTGATTTTTGCTTAATATTGAAAATACTGCCTTCTAGAACCTTATTCACACTTAATATGTTTAATATGTTCTTAATGTACTGCTAGTAAAATATCCTCATTCTAAAGGAAAGCTTCATCTACTGCAAAGTATTTCACCCCAGTCAGTGGGGACATATCCCAACTCCTCCTTCAAGGTAAAAATGAACGCTGTTTTTATCTGTAAATAGAGGACTAATAACCCTTTTTCTATTTAAGACAAAGAAACGAATATATCCTTCTGATTTAATAAAATCATAGAATTACATAATTGAATCAGACCGCAAACATAATATAGTTTGTTTCAACCTTGGCAACTTGAAAATGTGTGGGCTTCAACTCCCAGAATTCCCCAGCTAGTTGCTTAGGTATTTCCATTGCATTTGCTTGAGGCATAGAGATTACAGCTGAGGGGCCATGTTAATGAGGAACTGCCAGGCCATCTGACCATTTCAGTCAATATGAAATTAATATTTTATGGGCGCCCTTAAGAACGTGACTGACAGGCAGTGAGGCAGCCATCCTGACTGGGCCAGGTTTACTGCATATGTAAGCAATAGAGAAGTGCTCCTCTGCTGATTAATTCAATCCCTGGAGAGGTTTAGTGTCCTGTAAGAAAGAAAAATACATTGCCAATTAATTACAGACTCTGTACTAGAATGTTCCTGCTGAGAAGACCATATGTGTCAATGTTGTTTACTAGGATTTGTAAGACCAGGACTCGTCATCTTTCCCAATCACATGGCACACAATAAAGTTCAATACATTCAGAGAAACTCAATATTTTTGCTAGAGGGGACCAATTGTCTGTCTAGTACAGTGATGGCGAACCTTTTAGAGACCGAGTGCCCAAACTGCAACCCAAAACCCACTTATGTATCATCGGGTGCTGGGTGGGCATGGCCCATTGGGTGGGCATGGCTGTGGTGGTAACAGCAGACTGGGTGGGACTAAAAAGTTCAATCAATTCCAACTTTGTGAGATCTTTTTTTTCCCTCGAGAAGTTGAAATTGATTGATTGAACCTTTTTTTTTTTTGCACACGGTGGCGGAGGCCTAAAGAGAAAAGGTTTTATAAAACCCAGCTGAAGGCCTAGGACTGGGGCAATGGCTCGCGTGCCCACAGAGAGGGCTCTGCGTGCCACCTGTGGCACGCATGCCATAGGTTCGCCACCACGGGTCTAGTACCTCAAATCTAGCAGGATAAAGAGGCCCCAGACATCACCTTTTGTTGCTCTTTTTTAAAAAAACAAACACAAGTTTTATTAATTTTCCAATTTTACAAAGCTCCAGGTATTAAGGAAGCAACATGGTGATTGGGTAATCCATAGTCCAGTAACAAGCTCTTTCATACATATGTCAGGTTACATCATCAAAAATTTCCTCTCTGTTTCCCTTGATTATTATATCACATTCAAATTAATACATTGCTAGATATAACTCAATCGGTTAAAACATTTATCGATATCTTTTGACTTATATGCCTCTATGTCCTGTTTTTAACTTTTATCTAATTTCAGTTACAGTATTCCAGTTAGCTTAATGTCCATAGTATTTAGGTTTCGGATAGCCCACAGTTCCCTTAGTTCATTACAAAATAGTTATCATATCTAAAATACACTTATTATTTACTCAGATAAATTCTTACTTTATTTCACAATCATATTCTATTTCTCATCCTAATATCATCACTTAGTAATAAAATAGCCTTTATCATTTCAATCCATCTTCTATATTATGATTCAAAACTATTATTCTAGTAACTAGTTTTTATTTCCCTTATAGGTCTAAATCCTAAATATTAAATCAGTTATGTCTTTTAAATCTCCTTAGCCCATTAAATGAGATTTTAGGCTCTTCCATTAAAGGTCACATAAAGAAATCCCATTTTTTAAGTCTAACTCTGGCTTTCCTTTTGTGCCAACCAGGCTTCCATAACAGTGCCTTTAAATCCCCAGGTGGATCTCCCTTCATTCCTACACATGTCATTTGAATCAAGGGAGACCATCCAGTTATCAATTTTTCAAGGGAGCTAGTCCCTTCATAGTCATTGAGTTGTTGGCCTAATAATTTGAGTTTCCATATTAGGCTTAGTATATTTGTCGTCAGTTCAGACTGGTCTTCTTCTTCTTCTGGTTTCAGCTGGTTTAAATAAAAAATCATATTCACTGTTGTAGTTGTTGGTTGGTTGTCTGGGTTATCTAAATTCTCAATGTGTTGTGTATGTAGGTCTTCAGCACCTTCCGTCTTAGTGTTGCTTTCTTCAATTTCAGTTGCTGTTAGAATTACAGATTTTTTTGTTGAAATCAAGGTTTGGTTATCAGGGTTCTGAGTAGGTTGTAGCTGGTATTCTTTAAAGTCCACTTTGGTGTTAATTCCTTCTTCTACTGTTGCCTTTTGAGTTGTAAGTTCATCAGTTGAAATCTGAGCTGCATTTTGTGGCTTTAAGGTAGCACCTTTATCTTTCAGTCTGGAATTCATTAGCTCAGTAGCCTCTAGGATTTTTTCAAGTATAAGTTTGTAGTTAAGTTGTGGGTAGTATTCCTCCATTTCTGTGATGTTTACAGATAGTCCTTTAGTGGAGGCTATTTTTGATAAAAGTCAATAAATGTCCACCTCCACGATAGAGAGTTGTTTTCACCGCCCAGCTGTTTCAAGTTCTTATCCTTTTTGATAGTGTCAAGGACAAATCTAAGTCTCACAGATCTCCCAGTCAGAAAAAAAAATTCACTTGATGTACCAGATTTCGCCACAAGATGTCCCTGGTAACATGTAAAATCTTTTTCCAAACTCAAATTAGGCTTTTATCCGGTTTAAAAAAGAGAAATATTCTTTTTTTCCCCTAGCTTAACAAATAGGTAAGATAATAAGTCTCTGTAGAGATGAAAACCTTTTGGGACCCCAGGTATCCAAAAATTACAAGTCCAATTATTTAGTTGTGTAGTTTAGTTGTTCTTTTTTTTGTTTTTGTTTTCCATAACTTTATATTCCCAGAGTAGGCAGAAGCCACCAAATTAAGAAGGGGGGAAAAAGAATTTCCAAAGGCTTTTACAGGAAGGTAGTTGGGAAGCAAGAAAGGTAAGGTAAGGTCTCACCCAATTCCTCCATGTTGCTTTCATTGTGCTTGGTAGTGCTTTTGGCTTTTGGCTTTTGGCTGGAACGGCTTAGTGATCGGCCATGTTAATGGCCGATCTTTTCTTCGTAGGTCCAAAGGAGCTGCCTCGGATCAAATGGAAGGGCTTCCGCCCTTCCATGATCTGTTGAGGGTCCTCCTCAGTGGTGGTCGCCCCTCCAGGGCGACTTTCGACCCTTTCCAGGGTCTTCCTAGGGAAGGAAACCAGACGGCAGAGAGAGCGCTCTCCCTGCGCATCTGCCGGCGCCACGATCGCAAACCAGAAGCCACCTTTTGTTGCTCTTCAGTTAATGACCCTGAATATGAAGAATTCCTCTAGTATTTGCAGATATCAGTCACTTCAGGATGTTTCAAGAACGTATCTAAACAACTTAACAAGATGGATGTACACACAAAGAAGCTTATTTTTTTCAGGTATGCTTGGTTTTGCTCAAGATGTTCCAATCACCAGTGAATGGCTATGGTTGAAGAAGAATCTCCTTGATGGCTATTGTCAACTCTGCAATGAACCTGGCTGAAGCCATCTTGCTAATTTTTGGTTGCCACAAGAATGGAGGGAGGGATGTGGAGTTTTATGCTAGTCTAAACAATTCTCTGTCCCATGGGAACCAAGGTCATTTCTGTTCGTTAGACTGGGGGTTGAGCCTTATGTTGGAAAGGCCGCCAAACCATTCTATTTGGGAAATGTAGTTGATTGCATAGTTTCTGGGGTGGGAAGTTTAACTTTGTAATAATGTAACTTTTTGGAGGGAACTTTAGTCTTGGTTTCACTTTTGACCGTGCCGATACTTTGTAACCAATAAACATGTTCTTAGAGAAAAACTCAAGCCTCGCAGTTCTGTTTTAGTTGGTCTCATCTATCGGAACCATGACAGCTATATCATCCCTGAACATCAAATTGCTTTCTTCATGGAGCAGACTGGAAGAGGGAATCACCTAGTTTCTTTCTTTCTTGCCAGGCACAAAGAATCAGGACTATTCATAAGATTTACTCCAGCCTATATACAAGAATCTGGTCAACTAAAGTTCCACACTAAATTGGCAAGGGTCAATGGAAAGGTGAGACTTGGAGGGGTGAGACTTGGAGCATATATGGGAACACAATGACTCTAAACTGATGATACATTTAACTCCACCACCACCCATCTCTGTCTCATCTTCTCTTACATTTCTATCTGTATTCTTTGCCATTGTATACATCAACTGGCTGGAATAGCCAAAAATTACCATTATTAAGCATTTTAGGACTCTCCATCTAATTACTTGAAATCTTGTTTCCAAGTCTCTGGGAAATTCTACAGGCAGTCCTAGCTTAAAAATGAGTTATTTTAACAAGTGCTTTATGGCCCATAAAGCATCTCCAACTATTGTAAATGGCCATACCACCCACTCTTCACTGTCATATGACCACATGTCAACTGAGGTCAGCTTTAAGACCCATTGCAGATTCCATGGTCACATGAGTGCAATTCACTTTTCCATCTACTCAGCCAACCTTGTGACCATCAGCCACAATTTGATGGAATTAAGTAGAGTTCTTTTTTCTACTGTATTGATTCCTGCCTCTGAATATAACCTGCCCAGAGTAGTCTGAAAGATAAACTCTTCCAGGTCTAATTAATTAAATAAATGCATTTATTCATTAAATAAATACAATACTACCAGCCTGTCCTTCTTACTAGGGCGTCCAGATCAGGGATAAAAGATAGCTAAACTCATGGGTCTACTAGCTTGCCTCCATCCCCACACAAAATCCAATTTTGGTCACTGTGATATAAAAAAAATACTAAGATGCTACAGAGAGGAAAAAACAAAGATTATTAGAGGGTTGGAGGCTAAAACATATGATGAACAGTTGTAGGAACTGGGTATGTCTAGTCTAACAAAGAAAGGGATTAGGGGTAACATGACAGCAGTCTTCCAATATTTGAAGTGCTGTCACAAAGAATGGGACAACCTATTCTCCAAAGCACCTGAGGGGCAAGACAAAAAATAACAGATGGAAAATTATCAAAGAGAAATCCAATCTAGGATTAAGGGGGAATTTCCTGACAGTGGGAACAATTAATCAGCGGAATGCCTTCAGAGGTTGTGGGTGCACCATCATTGGAGGTTTTCAGAAAGAGACTGGACAGCCATTTGTCTGAAATGGTATAAGGTTTCCTGCTTGAGCAGGGTATTGCACTAGAAGACCTCCAAGGTCTCTCTCAAACCTGTTATTCTGTTAAAAGATTGTTTTTCCTTCTGGTAGGAAACCTACTAATTGTTTTGTTTTTTTATTTCTTGGGATTAAATGTGTGGGATCAATAGCTTGCCTCATTGTTGAAACAAAATAAAAATGAGGATGAAAAGGAGATACGTTGCTGTCTCCAAAGAGGGAAGTTTTCACATTCTGGAATGTTTTTGTGGCATCACCCAGCATAGTCACTTCTACATAGTGAAAAATTGGCTTGTCGGTGCTCCTAGTCCAGTAACTGCACTCCACTGGCTCACTAATTCATTCACTGGATTTCTCTTCCTTCTGATAGCCAAAGGAAAAATAGTGACTTCAACAAACAGCTTTAAAAAGAGGAGGGGAGGAGTAAGGAAGTGGAAAAAGTAGCTGGAATGTAAGGAAGGGGAAAAAGTAGATTATGTTATTATCGCATTTTCATGGAAATGTCAAGCAAGATTCATATCAGCTTTCGGGCTCCAATTGTTGGGACATATGTTTTGGAACATTAATATGAGGGAAGAGAAAAGCAGCATGCCAAGGCATATTTTTTTAGGTTTGGTTTCTTCAAAAAAAAAATCTATAGGGTTTAGGCTGAATACAAATAGCAAGAGATTCCTTCTACAAGCTGCTTTCCTAGAGCAGAAGAAAGTTGTCGTAGTTACCCATTCTCTTTCATTGAAACTCAGGCTGATCCTTGGAGAACTCAAAAACCGCGTATGAAGATACTGGCATGTTCTCATCAACCATATCTTAAGGCGTTAAGAAATGTGTTATCTTTGCCTGTGGAGCTTCAAGTAATATTTTAGAGATAGTAAAAGTTGATAATCTCCCATGCATCTCTATGCTCTTTTTTATAATGCAGTCAAGTAAGCCAACAGCCATTCCCGTAATCTTTGAGTTCTACAAGTTAATTATGCTTTGAGGAGAAATGTGTTTCATTTGGTCATCTATAGATAATGTCTTATTAGATCAGAGTGAGCAAACTGGCCCCTTAAGCCACATGTGATCCCCCAACGCTTTTTTGTGGCTTCAGGAGAAACCTCCAGCAATACTGATGAATTTTGCTAACATCATTTCCCAAAATCAGTATGGGAGATGGGAAACACATAAAATCTTTAACTCTAAACCCTAAAATAGATTTAAAATAATTGATAGAGCAAAAGCAAACTCTCAGGCACCTTTCTTACCTTCCTCCCTCCACCCTGCCAATAAAAAACGAAAGAAGCAAGAATGCTAAATGTGGATAAGATGTGGTTTTGACTTATCTCACAGCCTATTGTTAATTATAACACAGAAGCACTAAAAATGTGTGTACCTGATCTGACAGCTGTATTGTAGACCAAGCCTGAAAACACATTCCCTTTTGCACTACTAAATTATGGCAGGATCTGTTAATTTGAAGAATGTTAAATTATTGCTCTGTAAACCACTACGTTCAGTTAGCTACTGAAAAATTCAGTGTTGCCATCTGAAGTCTACTGTGGAGATATTTTTCAATGTTAAATTATATAAATGGCTTAAAATAGGCTCTTTTGCAATCTTGGGAAGGGCAAAATACTTGCACCAATTTAAATTATAAATTACAGTTACCAACAAGACTTCAAAAACTTTCATCCCCCACTCTAGGTGTTCCTTGTTTTACAACCATTTGTTTAATGACCATTCAAATTTACAACAGCACCGGAAAAAGTGACTCATGAGAGTTTTCCCCACTTATGACCATTGTAGCATCTCCATGGTCATGTGATCAAAATTCGGGCACTAGACAACTGGCAAGTATTTCTGACGGCTGCAATGATCCCCTTTTGCACCCTTCTGACTAACAAAATCAATGGGGAAGCCAGATTCATTTAACAACTGTGATTTACTTTACAATTATGGAAAGAAAGATCGTAAAATGGGGCAAAATTCACTTAACAACTATCTTGCTTGGCAATGGAAATGTTGGGTTCAGTTGTGGTTGTAAACTGAAGACTATCTGTGCCTACAGTAGCTCTAGCTACAGAATAAGTCAACTTCCTTGTCATCACTATCAAAATATGCAACAGACACATAAACAACATGTTATATAGAAAATTCACAGTTTGCCATGCATACTTACAGGCTTCTATCTCCCACCCACAACACAGCACCACATTCATTGTCTAGGCTCCCTGCAATAGGCACATGTGTTCTTCACACAAATGCTTCAGTGATGGAATTAAACCAGGCATCCAGGAGACTGAACTACCCACCTAAGGGTACCAGTAGCCAAACCAATAGAGTCAGAGCATTTCTCATGGAGGATCTATTAAAAGACAAAACCAAAAACACCACTGGTTGTCACCTACAGCTCACACCTTAAACCACTCGTATGCACTTTATTTATATATTTATTTATATCCCACCTTCAATATTTTTATAAATAGCTCAAGGTATCTTAATACCCCTTTTTATAAATAGCTCAATCATATCTTAATACCCCTTTCACTTCCTATTTTCCCACAACTACAACCCTGTAAGGTAGATTGGGCTGGGAAAGAGGGACTGACCCAAGGTCAGCCAGCTGGCTTTCATGCCTAAAGTGGAGCTAGAACTCATGGTTTCCCAGTTTCTAGCCTGCGGGCTTAACAAAACTAGATCAATCATGGGTTATTAATAAGCTACAGCCCATATTAGACAAAGGCACTGGGTGGCAGGCCCTTGCTTCAAAAAAGACAGCTACCCCACCTAAAACAGATTCTTGCAAGCAACAATAAACCCCAGACCAACAATGAAACCAGATCCTTTAAGAAACTCAAAGGTCTACTTTGTCCCATATCTACATCATCTTAAGCTTGAACAAGTAATCTACCAGCAATGCCTCTCTGGATTCTACATAGAGCAAATAGAAAAAATAGAAGAATAAATAGAGACAGGTTTGACATCAGGAATCAAATCAAAGAATTTCTGAGCATTTCAACCTGGATTTATGGTTAAAGAACAGACTTTTTAAAATATATCTGGTCACCAAAAGTCTACCATTCTCAAGTGGCCCAAACCATTTTAGTACTCTCTCATCTCATTCCCACCAAACAAGGAACTGGCAGATGTGATCTCAGAACCATTGAACTATATTTTTCAAAGATCCTGGAGCACTGGGGAACTACCGGAGGACTGGGAAAGAGCTGATGTAGTTCCGATCTTCAAAAAAGGGGGAAAAATGGACCCAGGAAACTACAGACCTATCAGCCTGACCTCAATACCTGGGAAGATTCTGGAAAAGATAATCAAACAACGAATCAGCGAACACCTAGAGGCAAACAAAGTCATTACTAAAAGCCAACATGGGTTTGTCAAAAACAGATCATGCCAGACAAATCTTATTGCATTCTTTGACCAAATGACAAAATTAGTGGATCAGAGGAATACTGTGGATATAATTTACTTGGACTTCAGTAAGGCATTTGATAAAGTAGATCACAACCTACTACTTGATAAGATAGAAAAATGTGGGTTAGACAGCATCACCACCAGATGGATTCGTAGCTGGCTGACCGGCCGTACTCAGCGTGTGGTCCTCAATGGAACCGCATCTACATGGAGGGAAGTGTGTAGTGGGGTGCCCCAGTGCTCTGTTCTGGGCCCAGTGCTCTTCAACATCTTCATCAACGATTTGGACGAGGGGATAGATGGGGAAATCATCAAATTTGCAGACGACACCAAGCTGGCAGGAATAGCCAACACTCCAGAAGACAGGCTTAAGATATAGGAGGACCTGGACAGACTTGAACACTGGGCACTATCTAACAAAATGAAATTCAATGGTGAAAAAAGCAAGGTTCTACATTTAGGCAAGAAAAACCAAATGTACAGGTATAGTATAGGGGGTACCTTGCTCAATAGCAGTAACTGTGAGAGGGACCTCGGAGTCCTAGTGGACAATCACTTAAATATGAGCCAGCAGTGTGCTGCAGCTGCCAAAAAGGCCAACACAGTGCTAGGCTGCATTAACAGAGGGATAGAATCAAGATCACGTGAAGTATTAATACCACTTTACAATGCCTTGGTAAGGCCACACTTGGAATACTGCATCCAGTTTTGGTCACCACAATGTAAAAAAGACGTTGAGACTCTAGAAAGAGTACAGAGAAGAGCAACAAAGATGATTAGGGGACTGGAGGCTAAAGCATATAAGGAACGGTTGCTGGAATTGGGTATGTCTAGTTTAATGAAGAGAAGGACGAGGGGGGACATGATAGCAGTGTTCCAATATCTCAGGGGCTGCCACAAAGAAGAGGGAGTCAAGCTATTCTCCAAAGCGCCTGAAGGCAGGACAAGAAGCAACGGATGGGAACTAATCAAGGAGAGAAGCAACCTAGAACTAAGGAGAAACTTCCTGACAGTTAGAACAATTAACCAGTGGAACAACCTGCCTCCAGAAGTGGTGAATGCTCCAACACTGGACGTTTTTAAGAAGAGACTGGACATCCATTTGTCTGAAATGGTATAGGGTTTCCTGCCTGAGCAGGGGGTTGGACTAGATGACCTCCAAGGTCCCTTCCAACTTTTTATTATTATTATTATTATTATTATTATTATTATTATTATTATTATTATTATTATTATTATTATTATTATTATTATTATTATTATTATTATTATTATTATTATTATTATTATTATTATTATTAATGTCAACTAATAAAATAATAAAGCTTTTTTGCCACTTATACACATAATCAGAATTTTAGTTCGACCTTACCCATAATTTTTTCATGATCACCTTTCACTGAAGTATTACAGGCAACTATCAACAACCTATAGTTCTTATTTCTATTACACCCAAAGCAACCTAGATGATAACAATTCATTCTTTCCAGCACACATTTCATTCTTTCCATTTATAATTAAACTTCCATCTTCATTTCTCTATTCACCTCCACTGTATAAGCAGAGCACCTCCATTCAGATTTCTTTCTTTTAGAAAGAAATCCCCTTCCTTGCTTGCTTGCTTGCTTGCTTGCTTGCTTGCTTGCTTGCTTGCTTGCTTGCTTCCTGCCTGCCTGCCTGCCTGCCTGCCTGCTTTCTTTTGTTAATTCATACTCTTTACAATTTTCTCCTCTTAGGTTTCAAATTGTAATTTTCCATAAGTTGAGATCATCACCAGATGGATTTTGATTGTTACCACCTACTCACTGTGCTTTGATTAAGATATTCACATAACACTTTAAAAAAAAACTAATCTAATTAGGTTGCATCTAACTATATCCATGCCATATGTAAATTCCTTGTTGATAGTATTGACAGAAGAACTAATCACTTTGGACACATTTTGGCCAGTATGCCACAAGTACAAAGACCACCTTAATATGTTCCTGCTGTTCTATGCCAGCTAAAATCTCTAATCTAAAGACTACAGTAGTTTACAAGTCAACAACTGATGCCTGGTTCCCAATTAGAGATGAATATAATCGGTACAGGTACATTCCTAAACTGAAAATTGTAATTATATTTAGCTAGAGATCATATTCCCTCCCTCCCACCTTCTCTCTGTCCCTCCCTCCCTCCCTTTCCCCCCTCTCTCTCCCCTTCTCCTTTTCCCTCCCTACCTTTGGAATAGGGGAATGTTTTATCCTGTATTTCCCCCTCCCCATTTCATAGTATGTTATGGTCCAGACACCATTATGAACCTCCATATGTATTTCCCTCTGTGTTTCTCTGTGTTTCTCAATGTTTCTTGCTTCCCCCCCTTTTTTTCCCCCTAATCAATGAAAATCCACTAAGTATTAGAAAACATAATTGTTCTGCTCTACCACTCTTTTTGAGTGGTAGTTCTGGCTGCTCTCTAGAAGCACAACCAGAAAAGGAAAGTAGATATTTTCACAATATGTAGAAATGTTTGTGCCCTGTATTGTAGAAACACATGATAAAACTTGATAAAGCTTTTGGGAATTGATCAATCAGACTTTGTCAAAACTACCCAGATGTGACATAAATATGAAGACCCATCAAGCTCTGATATCTCCAGCTAGATAAAGGTACAATCATGATGAAGAAGACCCGGATCAACTCTCAGGTTAACCTAATTAACACTATCTGGCTTTTGTACGCTACGCTTGTGAAGGAAACGCCATTACCTTTAAACAAGAATGTCATGTACCTGGACGTAAATGAAATGATGACACCTAATGAATTGATGACATATAATGATTGTTTTACCATTAAAAAGCCAATCAATTGCTTCTTTGATGCTGTGTGCAATTGAGATTGGGCAAGACACTGTATAAAAATGAAGTCCTCCTCTCCTCCAGGTTGTCCACCCAGCTTCTTCCCTCAGCCGAATAAAGAGCTGTTTTCCTGTTCCGGAAGCCTCCATCTGAGTTTCTCTTTTGGCTTGTGAGGATCACAGATTTTATTCGCCAACAAACCTTACAATGATATTTGCCTAAGAAGTGTGATTGACCCCTAACTACTTTCAAACAATGCTTCTTTCAGATTAAAAAGAATCTGCCTTCCAACTTCAGGAAGCTATTATTTTTCTCTTGAAAGAATCTTCTGTTTTTCTATCTTATTCCCAGAATGCCTGAGAATTTCAGTCTCGCTTCTCTTACTGGTGTTTTTGACTTTATGTTTTGCTAGCAGGGATGAGCGAGTTTGTCTCTCTGTAGTCTTTTTCTGGCCATCATTCTGAAGTCTCTGGCCATCATCTCCTCATAAAGTAAAAATAAAAAAATAGGGACATTTTTGGGAGTCCTCGGTGCACTCTGAGTTTGGTTATTTGCTTGCAAGTTTTTCATTACCAAACCAAGTAACATCATCAGTGTTTTCTTCTTTCACCTTTTTAATATGTTTTTCTTGATATTTTCCCTGGGGAAGTTAATTTGCTGGAGAGGTGATTGTATAATCGAAAAAAGAATGTTCTTAGATATTTCTTCTATATCATATAATGCAATGATGCAAGAAGAGCACATTCATCTACAATTTTATAAAAATCCACTTCTACTTTGTAAGAAATTGTGGAATCAAATTATTTTTAATTAAATTCATTGAAAAGTATTTCTAACGAAGGAAGGGAGGGAGGGAGGGAGGAAGGAAGGAAGGAAGGAAGGAAGGAAGGAAAGGAAGGAGGAAGGAAGGAAGGAAGGAAGGAAGGAAGGAAGGAAGGAAGGAAGGAAGGAAGGAAGGAAGGAAGGAAGGAAGGAAGGAAGGTATTTTCTCCATTGCGATACTTACATTTCCTGTAAACATTTTTTTTTCTGAAGCAGGGCTGTGCAGAAATGAAATTCTGGGTTTCTTATTTTAATTGCTGGCTTTTCAATTGAAGTGCTAATTGGGAATTATGCATTTTATTTTTATTTCCAGTTTGTTTTATGAAAGTTTTTAGTCCTGGGAGGTGGGGAAAAAACTCAGATACATAACTCAGATAAAGTACCAATTATGACAGACTCTTCCAACTGCTATGACAATCTGCCTCTTGCTCATCTTAGAAAGCTAGGATGGGTTAACACTAGTTATCCCAGGACTCTAGACTAAATTGGGAAGTTGAAGAACCATGCTGGAAGAAAGCAATGGTAGACCACTTCCATACTGATGTCAAGAAAACTATACAAATACATCCTTCTAATCACCTGGGGTTAAGCAGAACTCCAAACAATGATAATAATGATACCATCTACAGATCACATACTTAAAGCATATACTCAGTGATGCCGTCGGGAGTGCAAACAGGGGGAAGCAGACTGATCAAATCAGTATTTTTAATGGAAAGTGAGAATGACTTTGGAAGACTAGAGGAAAGAGATACTGCTTAGACAGTATAGATAATAATACTGCTTAGACAGTATAGACAATTAGATAAAAGGAGGAGGAACCAGCAGGGAAAGAAACATAGAAAGGATCCACTCTAAGTTATCATATAGTAAAAAGAGATGGCGGGAAGTTTGTAAGTTTCGGTTAATGTAGCCTTATGATAAAGCAGAATTAGCTCATGTGGTCGTGTTTCCTGTCCGGTCTACTTGGGACTCTGACTTAATTGCACCACCGCAATGCAAGCCTGACTAATTTGTGTGTATGTTGTGATATCACATGCAAGTTCAGAAAGGCAGAGCTTGCAACATGACAACCTATCATTGTGAACAAAGGACCAAGACTTTGCAGAAAGTCCCTGCAAGTATCTGGTGTTTAGCTGGAAGCAAATTGTTTCCTTTAAGACCCAGCTATGTTTGCCCCAAGAGAATTTATCTACTAAGTTAATTTTGGCCTTTTCTCTAACTTATTTGACAGGAAATAGGATTCCAAAAAAGAGAAGAGTGCAGACAGTGCAGAAATCAATAATGCACTAATTTTTATTACAACACCTTACTGATAATAAATGCAGGTAATTACAAGTATATTGCTTTCCCTGGCTTTCCAAAACATCACCTTCCTTACCCCTGTATTTCATTTTCATAAAATAAGGGGAGGAATACTTTCATTTACATAAAATGAAAAAAAACAACCTTTATTTACTGCTGAAATTAGAATAAAAAAAATCTGTAGTTTGGTTATATAAAAACATAATTAAGAATTGCTTAAGATGAAGTCAAACATTTTAGCATATGGTGTATATTAGCCAGTTATTTAGTATGCCCAAATCATTATGCTTGCAGAGTGCTTATTGGCATAGCATTTCCTAATCTTAAACAAGCAAAGATTTCTTGGAATATTATTTTTTAGGGGGTTGGGAAAGGGGATTTATTTTAACACCTTGTAATGAATTCAGAATCTGTCTGGGGTGGGGTGAGTTGATGGAAAATCTATTGTGGCCAGCATTATGATACTTAGAATAAATAAACACAGTGGGAAAGTGCCATCATGTGGTGGTAATACAATCACATTTATTCTAGAATATTTAAGACAATTACAACCAACTATAACAATCTTTATTTTTTATATGTATGAGTATGCACACATACAACAATATACAACATTAGATCCAGTATTGGTAATAAGCTGCCATCATTATCTGGCTACACATTACACTTCCCCCATGGAAGAAAAGAATACCAAAAGCTCCCTCTAAACCACGGGTGTCAAACTCGACGTGTCATGTGACATATTGTGACGTATCATGACATTTTTTTGCCTTTGCAGAGCCGGGGGTGTGTGGCCTGCAGGTGATGCATCCAGCCCGTGGGCCGCCAGTTTGACATCCGTGCTCTAAACAGAAGATGGATAATCTGAAAACAGATTCCCTGGAGGAACAAAAAGGGGAAGAATGCTATTTTCCTTTTATCTCTGTTTATCACAACCAGCTTACTTCTCCCTAGCATTTTGGAACAGGAAACATTAGCAGAATGAGATAACACTTACTATTAAGCAGCAGCATCTTTATATCAGTCTTTTTCAGACTTGACAACTTTTAGATGTGTAGACTTTAACTCCTAGAATTCCTGTCAGCTGAGTAATTCTGGGAATTAAAATCCATGCATCTTAAACTTGCCAAATTTGAAAATGTCTATGGAGCTGTAGGAAGTCAGCAGCACCCCCTTCTAGAGAATGAAATATTTTGGGGGATATTAAAAAAGGCAGGATAGAATATTTCTCCAAAGGAGAAGAGGAAAAACATCCCCTTAAAGGCAGAAAGCAGCCCCAGATTCCCTGCCCTAGGAAAACAGCTTCAAACTAAGAAACCTTTAGGAATGCAAATTTTCTAATCTATTCAGGAAGACTTGGCCAATTTATTCATAAGCAAAAATGCCTTCAGCCCCACAGCTGAAGGGATTAAGAATTTACATTCCCCCACCCAGCTCCAAGGACAGGACAGGACCTTTAAGATAACCCACTACCATTAGACTAGGAAAAGACACAAAAGCACACCTCACTGCACACTCCAGAAACATTTCAAAGTTTCAGAGCCCCATAGAGATCCACCCACTCTCAACTCCATTTGGTCAGCTGTTGCTGGTTCTGCTCATCAATAAAATGGAACCTTCTTTCCTAAGCAGCCTCCATTTTATTTACTCCCAGTTTGGAACTCATTTTCCTTTCAACAGAGGTTATCATTCATCTAGATTATGGCTGTCCCAGCAGTGCTTGTATTTTAAAGACAGCTGGACTTTCTGACTTTTCTTTAAGACGTTTTGCTTGTCATCCAAGAAACTTCTTCAGTTTATGAATCTTCAGTTCACCTGAAGAAGCTTCTTGGATGAGAAGCAAAACATCGTAAAGAAAAATCAGACAGTCCAGTTGCATTTAAAATGCACCTTTGGGGCAAATTTGAAAACCACTTCTTTATATGGCCAACACTTTCTTCTGGGGAGAGTTTTAGTTTACTGTAAGATTGAATATCTCCACAAAGTTGTTGTTTCATATCTTGGCATATTTATTGGAAATTGGAAATATTAGAAGGATTCTTTCTGCCTGAAAGCCACAATCATTTGGAATAAACAATGCCTGGCTAATTGGAGAAGCAAGTAATGGACCCATTAGAAGGAAATATCTTGACCAGACAGATGTGTCCAATTACTTTATGCAACCAACTTTTCCTAAACTTGAGGGGATTAGTTGTGATAATAAAAAGGCAAAAAGACTGTAAGCCAGCAGTACTTTTTATTCTTACATTCACTTTTACCCTGAGACCACCAACAAGCTTTTCTTGTGTATCTCAGCCATCTGGAAAGTGCCTTCAGGATCATTAGCAACCAAGCCTTGTTATTTTTCAGGTTTTGAGTAGACTAGCCAGGTGTTAGGTTCAATGCTGCACTGCTGCTCTTGGGATCAGCTAAGATTTTTGCCATCATCCCAACTAAAATTCTCAATTAAGTTTCTTATTTCTGCTTGGTAGGTCATAAATTCTGTGTCCTGTTGCTTATATTTACAGCTAAAGCAAAGGTTTATTAGCCTTCGTTATAAACTATAATGTATTCTTTCTCCCATGCTAAAGGGAAGGAGGATAGGTTTATTTCAATGTATCCACCAGTGTCTTCTGCATACTAAACAGATACCTGAGACACTCTTGAGGGATTCATTAAATTCACAGCCACAAGAAGTTCTGCTTTCCTTGGAAATACATGGGCAGCATTTCCAAAAAGGTGGGGAACCTATTGCCAAGACCCAAGTTATACTATACTGGAAAAAAAAATAGCAATGAAAACAAGATTGCAGTAACACTATCTTTACTTGAAGATAATATCTACAGATCTGAGAAACAAAACTGGAATACTGTACTTAGGTTTGGATGCTAATGAATAGCTAGAGTTAGGCAGTGGTGGGATTCAGCCAGTTCGCACCACTTCGGCAGAACCGGTAGCTAATTTTTTGTTGCCCAGGCCCAGAATGGACTTCCGGAAGCGGCATCCACACAGAGAACCGGTTGCTCACATATTTGAATCCCACCACTGGGGTTAGGGTAGAAATGACTTGTCATTTCACCTTTTTTAAAGCAATTTTCAATCTCTGTCACTATGTGCACACAAACTTAAATGCACAGCTGTTTTCAAATTTTCAAAATGCAACAGAATGCAAAAAGAATATAATGGAAAACTCTGCAGAAAAATGCATATTCAGGGAAATAATGTTGAGGAAAAAAATATTACATTACAAACATTACCCAGTGTATACAATGTTGGGAAAACGTGCATATTTTAAGAAAAATAGTCTGAAATCCCACAAATATTATTTGATATACAAAAAATGAGGAACAGAGAAAAACCAACATTGATACATTTTGCCTATCTCTAATAAATGTCAATGTCCAAATTAAAATCAGGATGTAAAATTTAAATTCCACTAATATAAGAAGCATATTTCAAAACATTGCAAAATTGTGTGATTTTTCTCACATAAGATAAAGACAAATGTGATAGATAAATGTGAAGATATTTGCCATAACATATCTCTAATCTGATTTTTCAGACAGTAAGCAATAATATATAAAGTAAATCATTATTAAAAAGTGTAGATATAACCATAATGTACAATAGATTAATTGGGTGATATACATCAGAAGATTTTGTAGGACAACTAAAATACATTATTGTCCATTAATATATCAAATGATAGAATTTGTTTTCAAATGCCATGTCAAAATTAAATTGATACCAAATTAATTTTATCTGATTCCTGCATGTTGCACTTTAATTCAATTGATCCAAAGAAAGAATATTTTAAAGAAAATGTTCAAATCCATTCTGTATCTTTAATAAATATCCCCTACCTTTCTTGCTAGTATAAGGTAGCAGTCCATAATAATAATAATAATAATAATAATAATAATAATAATAATAATAATAATAATAATAATAATAATAATAATAATAATAATAATAATAATAATAATAATAATAATAATAATAATAATAATAATGATGATGATGATGATGATGATGATGATGATGATGATGATGATGATGATGATGTTAGGGACCTTGGAGGTCATCTAGTCCAACCCCCTGCTCAGGCAGCAAACTCTATACCATTTCAGACAAATGGCTGTCCAGTCTCTTCTTAAAAACTTCTAGTGTTGGAGCATTCACAGCTTCTGGAGGCAGGTTGTTCCACTGATTAATTGTTCTCACTGTCAGGAAATTTCCCCTTAGTTCTAGATTGCTTCTCTCCTTGATTAGTTTCCACCCATTGCTTCTTGTCCTACCTTCAGGTACTTTGGAGAATAGCTTGATTCCCTCTTCTTTGTGGCAGCCCCTGAGATATGGAACACTGCTATCATATACCCCCTCGTTCTTCTCTTCATTAAACTAGACATACCCAATTCCAGCAACCATTCCTTATATGTTTTAGCCTCCAGTCCCCTAATCATCTTTGTTGCTCTTCTCTGTACTCTTTCTAGAGTCTCGACATCTTTTTTACATCGTGGTGACCAAAACTGGATGCAGTATTCCAAGTGTGGCCTTACCAAGGCATTGTAAAGTGGTATGAACACTTCACTTCTCAAAGTTATTCTATGAACTTCAAGACTGAATAGAAACTGGATCATGTTCTATAGCTGGTGGACTCATGGTGAGTGTGCATGAACAATTTGGTTTTTGGTTTTGAGATAAGGGAAAAAAATCTCATCAACCAGTGTGATGTATGGAGACAATCTCACATCAGTGGAAAGCATTCCAATCCACTTTTAACACGTTTACTTTTCCAAGAATGAAAACAAACACCAAATCACAGCACAGCTAATGTGGAGATAATTAGCTGCTTTATATACTTATAATCAAACAAATTTTCCATCTGTACACAAATATGTTTCTCCTTCCGGCAACAGTGAAGCTCTTAATCAGATGAAGGTTGGAGAAAATGTTCTCCAGACAGCTTTTTATTAGTTTTCAGATTGTACTTGTGGCCTGCTCTTTTGCACATTTTTATGAAAAGGACACTAAGAATTTCAACACAAAAATATCAGTATTCACACCACTGTGAGACCTGTGGGATCCTCCTACAGAAGGATCCCACAGTTCTCACAGTGGTGTAGATAGTAGTATTTTTGTGTCAAAGTCTACTACAGAAGACTTTGGATGACGACAGTGCTGAGAAGGCTTCAAAGCCCACCATAACTTTCCTATCATTTTCAATATTATTATACTAAGACAAGGATGGATTCCAAGTGGTCCATTGATAGACATCTGGAGCTATCATTTGACCATCTTCCATCCATGGGACTAGGAGCATGGTTGCTCACATGGTTAGGATGCTGGGTCAGAGGTTAGCAAACCTGCATTCAAGACCTGAGTGCTGCTGTGGGGCAGGGTGGGCTCCTGTCCTTTGCTCAACAGTAGCTCCTGCTGGGGACATGAAAGTTGGGGGGCTCCCCTGGGCAACGGTGATGTCACTGGCTAATCCTTTCAACCCGGAAGTGCAGCTTGGTGCTTCTGACACAAATGTGATCCATGGAACATGGGCAACAATCACTAAAATTTAATACTATAATAAGAAAAACTTTAAACAGCACCCAATTTAGGGGTAAAGCATGGTTCCATAAGCTCTTTGCTGTGCTACTGTCTCGCTTGATTTACATTTTACACAGGGTTGAAACTGTATAGCAGTCTCTCAGGACCTTTCTGATAGTTGCTCTTGTTCCTTATCTGTGATGGAATGTAGTAAGAAGGTGGATTTCCTGGAAGAAAGAGGTGCATTCCAGAGGAGTAAGAGGCAACGCAGCCCAGATGTTATGTGCAAGAGAAAGAGGGTGAAGATAGTCCTTTCCTAATAGTTCACAAATTGTAGGTGTCAATGAAAGAATGCTCCCTATGACAACATTTTGTCTATAGATGTGGAACAATCAAGAGCTCAGCTTGAAAGAATCACCAAGTGTCTTTCTTAGTTGTGGGCCTGACATTATTGCACCCCTTGCCTTAGAATAATAATGTTGAAAATGGTAGGAAGCATATGGTGGGGCTTTGAAACGTGTGCAGGATTATTATCATTCAAAGAACAAGAATGTTGGAATAGTTACACAATGTAGTTTGAAAGGTACACTAGAAGCTTTCTGTCCTAATTAATTAGTAAGAATTAATCAGAGAACATCTGTCAGTATCAAGAGGCCCTTACTTATTCCCTTCAAGTTTAAGAGAAGATAAAATGAGGTGCTTGTGCTCTCCAAGAAAATCAGCTCATTAGCTTTGGTGCTATGAGGTGGAGTGGAGTGTGTGCAAATTGTTTCAAATTCAAGCCAATTTGCAAAACATCTGAGTGTCAAATGTCCATTTTGAGTGTGAAATAGACTCTTTCAGTCTCTCTGAGCTCAAAATTGAACACTTTGAACTCCAGAATGGAGTTGATTTGCAACACTTCCCAAAAAGATAGAAATGGCCCATTTTGTACTCCAAGTAGTAAAACTACGCTCTAAACTGGCGTTTTGCTCTTAATATGGGACATTTGAAATGTTTTGAGTTTGAAATGTTTTGTATCCTGCTAAGAAATGGGATAGATTAATCCTCAAACTGCAGCTTTTCTACCATAGAGATAATCCTTGTTTAGCAACCACAATTGTGACCAGCAATTGGCCATTAAGTGAAGAGATTACTTCAATGAAACCTTATGAATGAAACTTATGATCTTATTTTACCTTTCCTTTGTCCCAAAGGTACTTTTCCAAAAAGCAACTGGACTTTCTTGGGGGGGGGGGTTCCTTGAAAACATTTCTCTTCTCATCCAAGTAGTTTCTTCAGTGAGTTGAGAAGCAAATCATTTTCAAGAAAAAAAAACCCCAAGGACATCCAGTTGCCTTTTGGAAAAACATCTTTGGGACAACCATGACCTGGATGATTGAGAATCTCCACAGGGCACGCAGGCCGTCACCCCAGCCCCGCCTCCCCCCACGGTCCCCTCCACACCAGCAGCCCCCTGGAGGAGAGTCGCCCCTGGGCATGGCCCGTGCAGAGCAGCGCAGCCAAGGACATGGCAGCTGGGCAGCAGGGACAAGACTCCGCCCTCACGCCCAGTCATGCACAGATGATGTGGGCAGAGGGCGTGGCCATGGCGCTGCAGGGCCACTTGGGCAATCTGCTGCGGCAGGCCATGGAGGTGGTAGGTGGCCCTGTGGGCAGGGGGTGGAGTGGGGGCAGGGCAGGGGTGGGCAGTGTGGGGGAAGGGCAGGGGGTGGGGTGGCAGGGTGGGTGGGGCAGAGCGGGGCCGGGTGGGGGGCGGACGGTTTTTGGGCACTCAGTGTCTAAAAGGTTCACCATCACTGTTATAGAGGATTGGTTGCATAGTCACTTTTTCATACAGTTGTAACTGCAAACAGTTGCTAAACAAGGCAGTCACTATACAAAGACTAGCTGTAATTGGAAGTCCAGCACAAATGTAGTTACTTGCTACTTGTGGGAAATGCATATACTGGAAATCATTCATCTTAATAAAGTGGTATGAGAGCCACATTATTAAGATGAAGTGATTTTGAAATCTGATTAAATTTCATCTTCTTTTCTTTGTTGGCTTTTTAAAGTTCTCTTAAGAAAAGTAAGATCAAGGCTCTTACATGTACTTAGTTCTGACCTAGGTTGTTACCAAAGTGGCATTCATTCATTCACTCATTCTATTCTTCAAAGAAGATCGAAGCAGGGTGTTCAACAAGCCCAAGTCATTCAAAACCCCTAATTTTTCCCTTTTAAGCTAGAAGATAGAGCAAATGCTTTATATCTGAAGGTTGCCACAGAGATAATTCTTCCCGTACTTCTTGACTTCTCAGCAAAGAAACTGAAATTGTAACTGGCAAAATTGGCATTGCGGTTCAATGTTACGTGTAACGGAAAGAAATGTTTTTAAACACCTTTTGAGATAAGCCGCCACAAAGCTCAACTGAACTAAAAGATGGAGGACAATGATTTCTTTAACAGAGTTTAGGGATATTCAGTAATGCATTTTGTCTTCAAGTCAGAGGTCTATAACTTAGATTAAAGTTACGTTGAAAAAGATTTAATTAAAAGAGATGAAGAGAGGCCAGGGTCCCCAAAACACAAACACATCCCCTGCATTGTGGGGTGGATCATGGCTTAGTGGCTTCTCCTCTTTTGTTTAACATCTACATGAAGCCAATGGGGGGGGGAATCATCCAATGGTTTAGAGTGAGGTTTCAACAATATTTATTTATTATTGATTAAACTGATATGGCGACCATCTTCTCCAGTAATGACACAATATGCTAATGATACCCAGCTTTACATCTATGATCCAGGTAATTTGAGTGATGCCATTTGTCCTGGTGCCTGGAAGCTGTGTCGATCTGGATGGGGCACAATAGATTTCAGGTCAATCCTAATGAGACTGAATAGTTTGGATCTTCTGGTTCTGGGGACTTTCCACCTTTGGTTCTGGATGGGGTTACACTGCCTCTGATAGAACCAATGAGCAATCTGGGAATCCTCCTGTATTCATAGCTCCTGCACAGCTTCTAATTGTGCATCAGTTGTGCCCATTCCTGGATTCCTACTCATGATCATTCATAACCTCTTGGCCATATTGGGCTACTGCAGCGCATTTTACAAGGGGCTACCATTGAGGAGCATTCAGAAGCTTCAGCTGGTGGAAAATGCAGCAATGTGAACAGTTAATGGTGTTATTTTTTGGCATGTGTGGTACCATTGCTCCACAACCTACATTGGCTACTGGTCTGCATCTAGTAGTTGAAGTGCTAGTAGTTATCTTTAAAAACGTTCAAGGTTTGAGCCAGGCTACGTATAGGACCATCTCTCCACAGTTGTTATCTACCCTTGGTTTTTAGACATAGCTTATCCAATTTGGCTGAAGTGCCATATTTTAGGCTCTATCAGCTAAACAATGTTGGCTATCAAAGCCTAGGAGGAGAGCTTTGTTTTATGGCACCTGTTCTTTGAATGTTATCCCTCCAGATTAGATTGATCTCTATCCTGTTGGTCTTCTGCCCTGAAGACATGGCTGTGTGCTTGAACTTGGGGCCCTGGGTATGAGACAGAGCCCATTTCTTGGTTATGTGAGTGTCGTCTTATTGGTGTTATAATCTTCTGGCTCCTGTAGGTTTTTGTGTTTAATATTTATTGCTTTTAATATTGTTAGCTACCCAGTGTCATTCATCTGAGATAGCCAACCTTATAAATCAACGCATTAAATAGCCATTATAGAAAATATACCTATAATTTCCCTATAAAATGCACAGTTCAATTAAAATAGCATACAAAATTGGTTTCTATTCGGCTGAATTATTTGAAAAAAAAATGCATGTAATAGAAATTGTGTATATGAAAGGGCTTACATTTGAAAAAATATCCATGCATGAAAATTGGCGAAATATTTATACGATCTGAAGAGAAACCAGAGTTTCTCTGGAATTAGCTATAGAAATAGAAAAGATCGAGATCTCCCCGAATACGTGGGCAGATCATAATCCCCTTGAGATAAAATGGAGAGGCCAAAGGAAAAAAATCAAAAGATGGACACTAAACCCCCAAATCTTAAAGGAAAAGGAATATATTGAAAGGATAACGAAGGAATTGACATTATTCTTTAAAGAAAATAAAAAACAACACACTTCATTAACAAACTTATGGGACACTATAAAAGCTTATATAAGGGGGATAACAATAGCTTATATGGCAAAGAAAAATAAGGAAAAATGGAAGCAGCATAATATTCTAAAGGAAGACATTGGAAAATTGGAGAATCAACTCCAAACAAAACCAGGAGATGAATTAGTTAAAGAAACTTTGACACTTGATAGACATAAATTAAACATACTAGAGCAAGCGGAGATTGCAAGAAATTTAAAATCTTCTAAACAATTCTTTTTTGAACATGCTAATAAGACTGGAAGATGGCTGGCTTACAAACTGAAGAAGGAAAAAGAAGGATGGATTATCCAACAATTATATGATGAGATGGGGACCTTACAAAATAATGAAGAAGAGAAAAAGAAAATTGTACAAAATTATTATGTGAACCTTTATAAACAAAAAGAAATAGCAATGGATAAAATTGATAATTATTTGTTGGAAGAAGGGATCATACCACTAGAGGAATGAAAAAGGGCAATGCTAAATAGAGAAATAACGCCAGAAGAATTGAGAGGGGCAATTTTAAGACTTAAGAACAACAAGACACCAGGACCGGACGGCCTCCCAGGGGAAATTTACAAAAAAATGAGTGAGATTATGGAACCAATATTGTTGGAAATATGTAACGAAGCACTACACGAAGCGAAAATACCAGAATCATGGAGGGAGGCATACATCACCTTAATCTCGAAAGAAGGTACAGATAAAAATCAAGTCAGTAATTACAGACCAATATCCCTCTTAAATGCAGATTACAAAATATTTATGAATATAATAGCAGACAGGCTGAAAAGAGTATTGAATGAGATAATACACCTGGATCAAAATGTTTTCCTTCCAAATAGACAAATAAGAGATAACACAAGAATAATAGTAGACATACTGGAATATTATGAAGCCCACCCAGAGAAACAAGCGGCCCTTGTTTTTCTGGATGCTCAAAAGGCTTTTGATAATCTAAATTGGCAATTCATGATTAGGCAAATTAGACACATGGAATTGGGAAGTAAATTTGAAAATATGATAGCGGCAATATATAAGATACAGAAGGCTAGGGTAATAGTAAATGGGGACACTACCAACACATTTCAAATAACCAAGGGAGTACGTCAGGGATGCCCACTGTCACCACTTCTCTTTATTCTATCATTAGAAATACTACTAAATAGAATCAGAGCAAACCGAGAAATAAAGGGAATGAAAATTAAAAGAGAAGAGTACAAAACATAGGCCTTTGCGGACGATATGGTATTTATCATTGAAGAACCTTTGGAATCCGGTCCCATTTTAATACGAGAAATAGAAAAATATGGGGAAGTATCTGGACTTAAAATTAACAAAAGGAAAACCAAATTGATAGTTAAAAATTTAACAACAAATCAGAAAAAAGAATTAGAAAAGGAAATGGATTTACAAACTGTTAAAAAAATTAAATATTTAGAGATATGGCTGACTGCGAGATGTTCGTCCCTAAAGGAGGATAACTATATGGTATTAGTCCAACAAATAAAGAAGGATTTGGAAAAATGAGGGAGGCTACAACTATCGCTTTTAGGTAGGATCGCGACTATTAAGATGAATATTCTACCCAAATTATTATACTTATTTCAGACAATCCCCATATCATTAGACAAGAAGTTTTTGGGAGAACTCAATAAAATTACTACAAAATTTGTTTGGTTAGGAAAGAAGGCGAGGATAAAATTACTCTCTCTCCATGACAGCAGAAGTAGGGGTGGCTTTGGACTCCCGGTGTGGGAACTCTATCACAAGGCAGCAACTCTGGTCTGGATAAGAGATTGGGTTAACTTAAATAACAGAAGAATCTTAACACTGGAAGGGCACGATTTACATAAGGGGTGGCATGCCTTCATGTGGGATAAAGGAAACAGGACACACTCATATTTCTATAGACATAAAATAAGAGATGCATTGTTACGAACCTGGGATGATATAAGGAAAAAACATTACATGAAAATTCCTGGTTGGCTATCCACCATGGAGGCAATGATCCACCCCAATACATTGGATATAAGCAAAATGCCCAGATACTCAGAAATTTTAGATAAACAAGGAAAGCTTAAAAATAATCAGTTACTAAAAGAACAGGGAATATCTATCGATTGGTGGCCATATTTACAACTGCAATCTAGATACAAGAAAGATGTGGAAGAGTATGGAATTGACAGGGAACCAAAACAACTAGACAAACTATTGATAGGCCCTGAAGGAAAATTAATATCTAAAATATACAATTATTTATTAGAATTTGATAGAGTAGAGGAGGTGGTGAAAGAACCGATGATTGCATGGGCAAAAAACATAGGGCACAATATAGAATTAGAAGATTGGGAAAGAATTTGGAACAAAAATTATACCATAACAAAATCCGCTGCATATAAGGAAAATCAGTATAAAATGCTATACCATTGGCATCTAGCCCCAGCAAGGCTGGTGAAAATGTATCCGAATCAAAGCCCAAAATGTTGGAAATGTAATCATCGTCAAGGTACCTTCTTTCATGCTTGGTGGCTGTGTCCTGAAGCGAAAAAGTATTGGACTAAGATACAAGGGTGGCTACAAGAGCTAACAAAATGCCAAATAGAACTAAACCCGGAAACATTTCTCCTGGGAATACTTAAAAAGAAATTTGACAGGAAAATAAGATATTTGATTCTACACATATTAACTGCGGCAAGAATTGCGTTCGCGCAATACTGGAAGGAACGCAATATACCACCAGAGGGATTGATCATTCAGAAGATATATGAATGTGCCGAAATGGATAAACTCACTCTAGAACTAAAAGAAAAAGACGATTCGGAATTTTACGCAGTTTGGGAAAAAATGGTATACTTGGATAGATAATAGAAATAAAAATTGGAAATGTACATAAGGCTATTGTGGGTTAGATATTGAATGTATATAGTGTATATATTGTATAGAAGGTTGATCCGAAGTATATAAAAATGACACAGTCTGCTGAATATGTATTAGAGTTGTATAAAGGAAAATGGTAATAAAAATTATTTTAAAAAAAAAGAAAAAGAAAATTGGCTTAGACTTTTGTATGGACTATTTTTTTCTTTTTTAAAAAATGGCGAAGTAGGGTAGATAAGGGATGAAATGACCATAAAGTTGAAAAACGATACAGTGAGCAAAACCAAACATGACACCTTCATCCATCTCATAGTTTAGAAATCTAGCATAGACTGGAGGCATTCATGTTTCTCCAAACTTGTTTTCTGTTCTCAAGCATTGTGGGTCTGAAATCACTTCCCAGATGCAAACTGAAGCTAATTCTGAGATGTAAATTGTGATCAAGATAGCATAGACAGATAGAGCTGGAGTAGGGAGGAAAGCCTATGGTGAGACTGAAGAAGAAAGGAACCTGAAAGACACCTGCAGAGCTGGAATAAAGCAAGCATACAGCAAAATCAACCAAAACAGGGCAAACAGCTTTATATTATCAATACTGTGTTTAATGAGAGCCAGTTTGGTGCAGTGGTTAAGGCATCTGGCTAGAAACTAGAAGATAGGCACATAACCAGCTGGGTGTCCTTGGGCCAGTCACATTATCTCAGGCAATGGCAAACCACTTCCAAAAAAACCTTGCCAAGAAAACTGCAGGGGCTTATCCAGGAAGTCTCTGAGAATTGGAACACCATTGAATGGAAGAAAAAACAACTGAGTTTGATCATTTCATTTAAAGGAAAAAGGTAGCTACAGTTGCCTTACTACAGGTGCCATGGTTGCACAGTGTTTAGAATGCAGTATTGCAGGCTAATTCTGCTGACTGCCAGGGTGTTGATCCTCACTGGCTCAAGGTTGAGCCTTCCATCCTTCCGAGGTCGGTAAAATGAGGACCCAGATTGTTGGGTGCAATAGGCTGACTCTGTAAACTGCTTAGACAGAGCTGTAAAGCACTATAGCAATAACACTTAGACTTATATACCACTTCATAGTGCTTTACAGCCCTCTCTAAGTGGTTTACAGAGTCAGCATATTGCCCTCATTTCATCCATGGTGGCTCATTGGTGGGCCAATGACACTCTCCCAGACTATTCTACTTCCAGTATTGTTATTGTGTATGCTGCCATGAGCTCCTGAAGAATGCAAATCCAATAGATAAATAAATAGATCCATCATTTACTCATGCTTAAAAACCACTCTCCACACCTGTTTATCATTGGCAAAGCTGGCTTAGGAACAAATGGTTCTGAGATCTGGAGAATATAGTTAGTTAGTGACCAACTAAGGACAACAATAGCAATAGCAATAGCACTTAGACATCACAGTGCTTTACAGCACTTTCTAAGCAGTTTACAAAGTCAGCCTATTCCCCCCAACAATCTGAGTCCTCATTTTACTGACCTCAGAAAAAGATGGAAGGCTGAGTCAACCTTGAGCCGCTCAGAATCGAACTCCTGGAGTGAGCAGTTAGCCTGCAATACTTCATTCTAACCACTACGCCACCATGGCTATATGGAGTGGTATATTAGTGCTATTCCTACCGTGTTTCCCCAAAAATAAGATCTATCCCGAGAATAAGCCCTAGCTTGATTTTTACATATGTGCCTAATATAAGCCCTACCCCCAAAATAAGCCCTAGTTAAGACCCCACCCACTGCATCCCACCAGCTTATTGTACATAAAAATCAAGCTGGGGTGTGGGGGATGGAGCTGCCCCATGCGTCCCCGCACCTGCTTACCTCAGGACTGCCACAGCCAGGCCTCCCTTGCCCTGACACCTGTCACGCCACTGCTCAACTTCTTCTGCAGCCGCTTGCAGCCACTCGCAGCAGGACACATGGCGCATTGCACTGGTGCCACCGCTTGCAGAAGGATGCCACATGGTATGTCGCGCTGGTGCCATTGCTTGTGCATGCCATGGCACAACGGCATGATATGCCATGCAGCCTCCTGCGAATGGTGGCACTGGCGCACCGCACCACACGGCTTCCTGCCGCAAGTGGCTACAGAAGTCAGGTGGTGGCTCAGGTGTGTTGGGGTGTGGAAGGCCTGATTGCGGCAGTCCTGAGATAAGCGGGTAAGACATCCCCCCAAAATAAGACCTAGTGCCTCTTTTGGAGGCCAAAAAATATAAGACCAGGGGAAACACGGTAGTTGCTATTGCTAAGATGATTATATTAGATACATTAAATGGACAAATTATTCGAATCAGGAGAAAATAGTCTTCTGTGCTTTCCTTAGTCACAAATTCTGCTAAGATAAAGAACAAGAGAAAAGACCTGCATGCACCCCTGATAGTTTCTGAACCTACTAGCAAGTCCTGACCTTTTGGTTCCCATTCTTGAAGAATTCTGCATGAAAAATAGCAAGCTGCAGATGGCTGGCAGTAGAAAACAGTGGATCTGTAGTGATGTCATTACCTGGCAACTCCTCCATGCAGAGAGAACCAAGTCAACAATTGGTCCAAATGTTCTAGCAGACCATAGCAACAGTCCAGCCCCAGACAGCTGGGCAAGAACAACAAGAGAGCCAAAATTGCAGATTCAGTATGATATCTTTAATGCTCGTCAGAGGATAAATACAGAGATTGCAAAACATAGATGTGATTTCCAACCTTCATTTTGTGAATTCATTAAGGTGGAGTTTCTTTGCATGGTTTGAAACACCTCTTCCCAGGTTTCCTGAGTTCATGAGAGAAGATGCCGACACTTCCATTTTTTGTCTCTTAATTGTTTAGGTCTGTTCTCTCTTCCTTTCTGTTTCCAGCCACCCTATGGTCTCTCACAGCAAGAGCTCTCTAAGTTTGCTCCTGGAGAAGGTCTTCTAAAATCCTAGAATACTGCTCTTATTGGGATATGTTTTCCAGTTGTGATGTAGGAGATGACCAGGCTGAGCCCAAGGGAGGGGTCAAGTGCATCATCAGTCTTGAGTCCCTTCGCACCCACAAGAGATCTAAGTTCAGCCTGCCTTGAATTCCATTGGCTCTTATCTACTGCCTATTTGCTTTGACTGTTACTAGTTAATAAACTAGACTGTTACTAGTACAATAAACATGTAGTCATTTGAACTGCCTTGCTTCCTGATTTATTGCACCTGGACATGTAAAGTCTCATCATTGGGCATAGGCACCATATGGAAGTAGCAATAGCAATAGAACTTAGACTTATATATCGCTCCACGGTGCTTTACACTACAGCATCACTGAACAATTTACAAATGTCAGCATATTAACCCCAATAATCTGGGCCCTCATTTTACCAATTTCAGAAGGATGGAAGCCTGAGTCAACCTTAGTCAGGATCAAACTTCTGCCTGTGGGCAGAGTTAGCCTGCAATACTGCATTCTAGCCATTGTGCCACCATAGCTCCTCAATATAATTCAGGAATTATTTACCATCAAGCAGTTATGCAGAGTTGGTGCAATGATTCAACATCTACAGATTTATTAAGGAATAATAATACCTTAATAAAATCATATTTAGATTGCAGTTTCACATTCTCAGCCATTGTAAGGATAGTGATGGGAATCTAAGCTTAGTACATCTGGAGAACATTAGGCTGAGGAAACTGGCCCTAACAGATGCTGAATTATTCCTTTTATAATGTAGAAGAGACAAAAACACTAAGCTTTCCCTGCAATCATCAAAATGCTAAGAGAACATAGGTTTTATGTCATTTTCTTTTCTTTTTTTTATAATATTTTATTAGTTTTCTACATTTACAATTCATAAGTGCTTAGTAAACAACGTGTTGTCTGGGTCCATTTGTTTTACTTAATAATACACATTAAATTCCTAATCTCTATCCCGTTTTTCCAGCTATTGATAAAATACATCCCATATTTGAAAATATTCTGTGTCTTCTTTTTCTTCAATCTTCAGTGTAAGTCTACCCATTTCTGCACAGTGCAGTATTTTCTTGATTGAAGGGGTTTCTTCATTTTTCCAATACTGAGCAAATACAATTCTTGCTGCTGTTAATACATGCATACATATTTTCTTAACATCTTTTCTAGCCAGACATGTATTTTTGTCCAAACTTTTTTTGTTTTAGGGCACATCCACCAAAGATGGTAATACATGCCTGGTTTTTGATTGTACTTCCAACAATTACTAGACATGTTTTTAAACATTTTTGCTAATCTCGCAGGTGGTAAGTGCTATCTATAAAACATTTTATATAAATTTTCTTTATAAACAGTTGCCATTGTCCATTTATAGTTTCTTTCCCAAAGATTTTGTCATTTTTCTAATTCTATATTGTGCCCAAATTTTTTTGCCGATGTTATCATTGTTTCTTTCACTTGTTCATCTTCCATTTTTAAATTTAATAGAAAATTATACAGTTTCTTAATCAGCTTTTCTTCTGAAGTCAACAGTATCTGATCAAACATTGTCTGGTCTTTATAAAAACCATGTATTTTAGCATCTTTCTCATACCTCAATTGTATTTGCAATTCAGACCACTATGATAAATCAATCCCCTGATCTTCCAGCTCTTGTTTAAATTTTAATTTCCCTTCAGTATTCAAAGGTTTTATGTCACTTTTCAAAGTTCAGGAACTTAATTACAACTGTGTAAAATCTACCTGAGCAGATCAAGAGTGGGAGCTTGCACAATAGCAAGAAAAATGTAGTCAAAATGGTGCAGGTATGCCAAGTATTCAAGTTCAAAGTTCTCTTTTTCCTCTCTTGTCATGCAGATCCAGATGTCCCGAACATGTGATGTATTTTTGTGATGCTCTCTAACTAAAATCAACCACTTTGGAAGAATATCTGGGCTGAAAAGTGAGTCCTAATGGATGTATATTTGCACAAGGTCATACCAGCAGTTCTACAAACACATCAGGAAAGGGTCTGGAGAAAACTAGCAAGGACAAGCTGAACTCCTTTCTTTGTCATTGTTGGGAATAATGGTTAAAAATGAGCCTTTTTCATTCATTTGCATATGAATATTTCTCTGTTGTTTTCCTCCAGGATCTGAAGCATGGTTTTCCCATGGTTTTATCCTCACAGCAACTCTGGGAAGAGGATGGGAAGAAGAAATATGACTGGCCCAAAGACAATGGATAATCTACCACTATCAGTAAGCTTTTGGTGGAATTTAATGTGCTGATTGTCAGCTTCAATGCCATTTATACATCTGAGACTGCCTATCCAGTGATATCAGACAGAGAAGTTTTTCTAAGGAAGTCTTCTTTGAGGGCATGCCATCTATGGAGATCCCAAGGGTGTGGCTTCTCAGTAGTGTTCCCTTCTTTGGAAGGACATCCCCAAACATCAATTGTCCTCTAGAAGGTTGAAATCCACTGAATCCTGAAAGAATCAGGACAGACAAAAGCATTTTTTTAATGCAACATGTAATTCAGTTTTGGAGGTCACCATCTTGACATGTGGTGCTGACTACCAGTTTAGCTTGCTACAAAAAAGAGTTGGATCCATTAATGAAAGTCAGGAGGATTGATGGAATAAACCTTGATGGGAGTGACATTATCTCTGAAGCCCATCTGCTGGGAAACTAGTGGGTCTTCTTGTGCATATGGTTGGCCTCTGTGAGAACAGACTGCTTGACTAGATCAGGGGTCTCCAAACATAGCAACTTTAAGACTTGTGGACTTCAACAATCAGAATTCCCCAACCAACATGACTGGCTGAAGAATTCTGCAACTTGAAGGTCACAAGTCTTAAAATTGCCAAGTTTGGAGAGCCCTGAACTAGATGGGCCAGGAGTCCAATCCAGCAGGGTTGGATATGCTTCCAAAAGGCAAAAAAGATCTGGCTCCTTAAGAAAGGCATTTGAGTATGTAAAGCACTATCCTCACGGGACCAGAGAGGTGTTTAAGTGGTTTATTTTTATTTTTAATTCATGCTCTGGCATTCTCTAAGCACTTTAAAGTCTATTGGACTTGAGCAGCATATAGGAGAAACTTTAGGAAATAAAATAAATGATACTGCATTTTCTCACCACAGCTCCAGGTTGTCTTTTGTATTTCTCATCCAGAGCAAACAGAGGACTTTTTCCCCCTTCAATTTGTTATTTTGATATTTCTGGAAAAGGGCTATCAAACTTGTCTTTTCCTAGATGGATAGCATCATTACATGATATGATATAGGACAAGGAGAGGCAGAGCCTGGGGTTGGAGTCAAGAAAGGAATCAGCCTAGAGTCATTACTTTCCCAAAAGTGGTCCAAATCCAATCCCTCTTGAATTCCATTAACTCTTATCTAGTGCCAATTTAGTGCTGACGGTTAATTGACTAGTTCTTCTGTATAGGCATGAGCAATAAATCAGTTTAACTGAAACTAAAGCTTGATCCTGATTCTTCCCACCTGACATGTCCCAAATGTGCTTTTCCAAAAGGCAACTGGACTTTCTTGGTTTTTTTTCCCCTTGAAAACATTTAGCTTCTCATCCAAACAGCTTCTGTTGCCTTTTGGAAAAGCACCTTTGGGACAATCATGACCTGGATGATTGAGAATCTCCACAGACACCTGACATATGGCTAATAGATGATTGTGATGGAATGTAGTCTGGATTACCAGGATGGAGGGACTACATTCCAGAGGAGCAAGAGACAACTTGAAAGGGAAAGGGAAAAGGAGAAGTGTGAGAGGAAGAGAGTAAAGATGGTTCCTCCCTTATAATTCCCAGAGCATGTGCTTTATGTGGGTGTTAGTTTGCTTTAATTTGACAAGATGTTCTCTGTAGGGCAGTGGTGGCGAACCTATGACACGGGTGCCAGAGGCGGCACTCAGAGCCCTGTCTGTGGGCACGCCTGCCATGCCCCAGAGATGGCAACCATCCCTCTTCAACCAGCCACCCGCTAACTCGCCAAGGTCCCACGTGGCCGGATGCATCCCAGCACCCATGCACTCACTGGCCTCTGTGTGCGGGGGCCGATGGTGTCAGGCAGCAGCCGCCCCGGCCCCTGCCTCGCCTTGCCCTGTGACAATGGCACCCCCACCGTATCTCGCCTTGCCTCGCCTCATCCTGCAGGATGAACCTCCTGCCTACCGCCCCACCTGCCAGAGACCTCCTGGATCTCCCCCAGGTGTCCCCACGAGCAACATCAAGGTGATCACAGCTACCTTGACCACACCCACCTAGTCTGCCATGACCACCTCAGCCACGCCCACCCAGTGGGCCATGCCCACCTGGCACCCGGTGATAAATAAGTGGGTTTTGGGTTGCAGTTTGGGCACTCGGTCTCTAAAAGGTTCGCCATCACTGCTGTAGGGGAAGAACATTAAAGAAATCTGCTTGAAAGTATCACAATGTGTCTTTCTTGGTTTTTGGAGCCTGATAATGGCACTGGATTTAGTTTTGTCTGTGCAAAACCAGGAGCCTTGTGCTTGCTTCTTACACTTAATATTGATTATACATTTTAGATTCTGTTGCATCTTGAAGGGAGTACGGTAATTTGAACACAGCTTTGTCTGCAAGACAATGGCAACATTTACTTAATGTTCCTGAAGTTACTAATTACATCACCAAATTGCACAAAAATATAGTTTTCTTTTATTTAATATTATTGCATAAAAGCTAACGCAAGCTTAATTACGGGTGGTTTTTTATATATATAAAATGGGTAAATGTTCCTAAATTGTTGTGAATTTAATGGAATCAAAACACCTGTTTTCCTTCATTGCTTTGTCAAAGAACAAAAGGGCAGCTGAGTCAACAACTGTGGAGGTAAAAATAACCCTTTCAAGCTTATTTTTCCCTTTTGTCAAAAATCTCCAGCTTCTCTTGAACATTTTAAAATTCTAGGAACTGGCTCTCTGGCATATTAAATGGAGCAATGACTCCTGCTTCAAACTGAGAGGCTGTCACTGCTACTGCAAATGAAATTGGTGGTTTATCAGAACAAAGTGTTTGCAATTAAGTTTAATGTATTAACTGTTTACTGTTTAATAAATCATATATCAATAGTTGATTGTGTACACATGCATTTGTCACATTAGAGCATTTACTCTTCTAAGAGGATATGAACCTTAGCTCTGGTAAGTCAAAAGAACCAGGGAAAGGCATATCTAGGAATACTTGGGACATCCCAGATCTATAGGCTAGACTGGGAAGCCAACAACTAAATAAATCCTGGATAAATGGTATTTGTTGCTTATTATCAGGAAAAGCACAAAGACATGTCTATGAAGTTCTCAAGAACCTATTTGGAGACTTTGCCTTCTTTTTAATCCAAGCAGCTATTTTTCCTACTTGTTGGAGTGAAGGAGAATGTACATTTTAAGCATAGATAGGGGTCATTTCTAGAAATCGGGGGAAAAGACTGATTCCAATCCAGAAGGTTGGATGTGGTAAAGGTTTCCACCAACTGGAACATTGATCACCCATAAGTTCCATGAAACCATAGAAACTACAGGAAGGAAGGAAGGAAGGAAGGAAGGAAGGAAGGAAGGAAGGAAGGAAGGAAGGAAGGAAGGAAGGAAGGAAGGAAGGAAGGAAGGAAGGAAGGAAGGAAGGAAGGGCTGCATAGACAGAGGAATAATGTCAAGATCAAAGGAGTGATGATTTTGCTCCATATTGTTCAGACCAGAACTGGGATATTGCTTCCAGTTTTGGTTGCGGCAATACAAGAGAGATGCTGAGGATCTGCAAAGATTGCTGAGAAAAACAACCAAAATGATGGCAGCCTTGAAAGCTATAAAAACTATGAACAGTTTTTTAAAACTGGGTATGTTTAGCCTAAAAAAGAGAAGGCTAAGGGAACATGGTCACTGTTGTCCAATACTTGAAGTGCTGAGGCAGGGAAAAAGCCAGTTGGTCAGAGCTTTATAGAAGGAGGTCTAAACTTGAAATTAGGAGGAATTTTCTGGCTGTGATAGGTATTAAGCAGTGAAACAGCCTGTCTCCTGAAATAAAGGTGGACAATTACTTGACTGGGACAATCTAAAGGTTCCTGCACTGAGCAAGGGATTGGACTACAAGATCTGCAGGATGCCTTCCCACTCTGATAATACAAATTAGCCCTCAAATAAAAAAAAAAAATCTCTGACCAACCAGCATTAGAGAGCTAATCTGACTCTAGTTTTAAATATTGTTGTGTATTTAAATGTACACTTAGGCAATAAAACAAAATTTCAGAGATGCAATCTCCCTGGACATTTCATTGTTGCAATCTTCTACTTCTATGTACTAATTGCTATGCTTTTAGCCTGGCTGACACTCTGCAAAGGTGAATATGGTTACTCTGTGTACCAGTTGTCAAGAAAAAAATATATTCAGAGACGGAGGGAACATCAAAATTATCTTCAGCAGTGTAGGAAGAACTCATCTACTGAAGATTGCCTCTCCAGGACTAAAATTGGGCTTAATATTTATTCATTTTGATTTTCCTCCTGAGCTTGGCTCAGTCGTTAAAGTTGCATATTGTATTCACCTTGATACACATGTATGTTGTTGTTGTTGTTGTTGCTGTTGTGGATCAGAGGATATCGCTACCCCCTAGCTGCAAATGCTTCTTGGCACACTTTTTTGGGGGAGGAGAGAGTATTTTGTTTTATTTTGCTTTCCTTCTTTGCCTTCATAGCCCTTAATTGGTTTATGCATTGTCTTGTGCATTTGGCTATGGCAATTTATAAGATTTCAATTTATGGATAATCAGGAGGACCATCACATTCAACCCTACATCGTTCACCAAAAATCATCAATTGTCACAGCCATTTATTATATACATATTTATTGCCAAGATTTATATATCACCCAATTCAGAAATACCCCTAAGATCCCCTCCAACCCCGCTTTAACTGCAAGCAGTTGTCAACAGATGCACATCAAAAATGTAGTAAAAAGCCCAATACTACTATTAACACCACCAGAATGTCTTCAGGAAAAAAGTTAGAAAAATTAAGAGAGCATTTGGACAGTGTCACCTCTCTTGGGGTTTCTAAAGACCTATGGTTAATATTCCGGGGGAGGGGCTGCCATGCTTTGTTTTAATGGATGTTTTTAATTGTTTCAGTTTTCGGTTAGATTTTATAAACCTCCCAGAGTTCTTTGGAATGGGCTAAAGATGGGAGACCTTACACCATCCCAGTCAAATGGTTGTCCAGTCTATTTTTGAAAACCTCCAGTGATGGCGCACTACAACTTCAGAAGCCAAGCTATCTTATTGATTAATTGTTCTCACTGTCAGGAATTTTTCCTTATTTCTAGGGTGGATCTCTCTTGCTTCTTATCCTGCCCTGTAGGGCTTTGGAGAATAAGTCCATCCTCTCGTCTCTGTAACAACCCCTCAAGTACTAGAAAACAGCTATCATGTTCTTCCTAATTCTTCCCTTCAATAGGCTATGCCATAGGTCGGCAACCTGCAGCTCCAGAGCCGCATGTGGCTCTTTGAGCCTTCCCCTGCGGCTCCCAGGTTCCTCTGCCATTTGCAGAGAGAGACAGAGACAGAGAGAGGCACTTGCGCTTCCCTTCTCTCTCTCTCTCTCTCTCTCTCTCTCTCTCTCTCTCTCTCTCGTGTGTGTGTGTGTGTCTGTGTGTCTGTGTGTCTGTGTGTGTGTGTGTCTGTGTGTAAAAAAGAGAGTGGACTCACGGTGTTCTCCCACGAGCTGAAAAGCTTATTGGGTGATGCTCCTCCCTTTGCTGCATCTCTGCAGGAAGCAGGAAACAGGAAACAGGAAGGGCAGGAGAGAGCTAGCTAGCCCAGCTATGCTGACTCAGGAATTCTGAGAGTTGAAGTCCATGAGTCATAAAAGAGCCAAGGTTGCCTACCCCTGAGCTTGTTGGAGAACAGCTTGAAGCCAGCTTGCCAGGTGAGCAGAAGATCGGAGAGAGGGAGAGAGAGGGGGGGAGAGAGAGAGAGAGGAAAGAGAGAGGGAGAGGAGAGAGAGACAGAGAGAGAGAGACCCTTTTGACATCTAAAATGAAGATAACACTGCATATATCCTTTTTTACCTTATATATATATATATAAGGTAAAAAAGGATATATATATATACACCTTATATCCAGATCCGGTGTCTTAGATGCCTTTCCATTGCTGCTCCCCTCCTTTCCATCCCGTTTGTCTGCCCGTTGTTCCTGTCTTCCACTGTCTATCCCTATTAGTCCTATTTCCTCCGATTTCCTTCCACGCTTGGATGTGCGTGCGTGTGCGTGTTTTTATTGTTTTAAACTTTTTAACAATAAACAGCTGGTTTATATTTCTCCCGGAGATCAAGGACTGTGTCATTGAACAGATATGCCCGGGATTGGTATTGGTATTTTTGCAGTCATCAAAGATATATATATATATATTGTTGACAAAAAAAAAAAAAAAAAAAAATGAATATATATAAAAAAAATTAAACAAAAAATTGATATATAATATATATATATAATATTCATATTCAATTTTTTGTTTATTTTTTTTTTTTGTCGACAAAAAAGAAAAGAGAAAAAGAAAAAAAATTGAATTTGTAATGTATTGCACTTGCGACTTGAGCCTGTTTAATGCCCCTAGTTTGGGGGGCAGCAAGGCAAAAGTGATCATGAAATATGACTGCAGTATGGAAGTTAAAATACCAAGGTGCATCAACCAAAAAACTTTCTATATATATATATAGATATATAGATATATAGATATAGATATAGATATAGATATAGATAGATAGATAGATAGATAGATAGATAGATAGATAGATAGATAGATAGATAGATAGATAGATAGATAGATAGATAGATAGATAGATGATAGAGATAGATAGATGATAGAGATAGATAGATAGATAGATAGATAGATAGATAGATAGATAGATAGATAGATAGATAGATAGATAGATATAGATCTATAGATATAGATATAGATATTGCTAAGCTTTCGCTCGTGTTATTAGCACGCTATATGCACATGCCGTACTGTAACCGTTATAACTGTTATATAAGTGTATGCACAGGCTCCCTTGTTATTCAGCCCTTGCTCTGATGATGTTAACAGTTTGTTGACGAAAGCTTAGCAATAAAGAAGCCATTTTTTCATATATCCCGGAGCTCATTATTTTACTTTACTGATTTTAATGTCCATACCTGGGATTCCAATATTTAAATTTTTGCGGCTCCCAGTGTTTTGTTTTCGGTGGGAAACAGGTCCAAGTGGCTCTTTGAGTGTTTTGGGTTGCCTACCGCTGGGCTAGGCATACCTAGCTCCCTCAACTGTTCACCTACAATTTAGCCTCCAGACCTCTTATCATCTTTGTTGCTCTTCTTTACACACTTTCTAGGGTCTCAACATCATTTTTGTATTGTGGTCATGGGAGCATGGGAGCTGAGTTGTATAGAGCTTAATAAGTTAAAAACAAAACTTTTAAGTGGCTCCCAAAACTCCCGTCAATCAATGACGGGGTTCAACAGCAGGTGAGGACAAACAGGACAAAGAAAAAATAGGGCTCAAAGTATGAGAGAACAGCATAAAAATGAGGTTAATTATAGCAGCCTGAATGTGAGATTGCAAGCTTCTGAATTCAACCTTTGATCCTCGAAAAAAATAACCAGATTATATGCCAATGTTCTTTGTCTAAGAATAGTCAGAATTGCACAGAAGAGCTATTTTTATTTTCTCCAAACGATTGTCATCTTTTTATTTAATCAATTTATACATACTGTGGTTTAATTGCCTGAGAATAAGCTTAAAGCATCTCATTACTGCATTTTGGCATTGCTTATGCCTTTTGTTTATTCTTTGTACAGAAGCCACATAAGCAATAATGTGGCTGTCATTTTGCAGTTTGATTTAATTTGCTGAAAACCTGCTACCAACTACAATAGTGAAGGCCTCATTTTAAACTTCTGTTTCTTCACAGAGGCACAATGGTAACATTAGCCTATCTGTCTCCATATGGCTCTTCTAGAATAGATAATTAAAACGCCATATCTCAAAGGGACTCAACTGATTTTACATGCAAAGGCACTGTGGTCTAGTCTCCATTACCTATAAGAGGTCTTGGCCTGGGATTACACTATCAAAATGCAGCAGAAAATAGCAACCCTCTTTTCTACTAATAAATCAAATCCTGGGGACACAGAAAAGCTAGTATTCCTAGAAAAGTTTGCAGATTCTGCCCCAGAAAACTCTCTTCCCGCCCTGTCTGTGATGACATTGCATAATTTCCATAACTTGGCATCTCACAACTGAAAACTACTGGGGGAAAAAAAGAATTAAAAGTAGCTGAAAAGTTGTTTGTTTTTCATTTGCAGGACTAATATAGAAAATATCTGACCTGAAATCCTGAAGATCTAATATCAATCAGATTAGACCTGAAAATCTAGCACAGTCCTGGGACAGTACTACCCCCATGGAGACCTGTTTCGATGGCCCCCAAAAAGGGGGGGAGAAGCTTTCAATCTAAAAAAAAAAGAGCATCTTCTATAGAACATTTAATTCTAAGAAAGCCACAGTGCCTATGAAGAGGAGCCAGGTGGTGACAGAAGAGATACAAAATCAACCTTCTACTCTAGTGTGTTTAGTATATGGAAGTAGAAAAGAAATGGCAATTGTGACAACACCGTTTTTGTCATTTGGCAAAAGTGGTCAGTCCTGAAAACTTCAAAAAGTTAAATAAGATTTTGATCTTTGAAAGTTATAACTAGATTAAGGCTCCAGATAAATTTGGAATATAGAAACTTTTACAATAAGATTTTGAAATTAATCATAAAGAACAATCGGCTTCTTATGGAAAATATATCCGTTGGGGTTATTGCAAAACATAACAAAGGTAAATAATTTTATGATTTTAAAAATTTGACTAGAGCAGAGGTCCCCAACCTTTTGGGCACCAGGGACCGGTTCCGTGGAGAAAGGTTTTTCCACGGACCGGAGGGGGTGTGGTTTTGTGTGCTGCCTGCATCCCACAGATGGGGCTTTGCTTGTTTGTGTGGACTGGTTGCTGGCATGCCGCGGCCCGGTACTGGTCCACAGACCGGGGGTTGGGGACCCCTGGACTAGAGGGTATTAAAGATTCTAATCAGAGTAAAAACAACCCTATCTTTTGTGTTAACTAAGTGGAATCTACAAAATGTTGTAAAATGTCATAACATTGAAAATACTAAAAGAGACTTTTGAAGAATGGAATCAGAAATTAGTAGCCATAAAATCAACAGTGCCGGTTATGGCACTGATATCTGCCTCTATGGATAAAGTATGTTCAAAAGTTGTTATTGAAGAAATGAGAGTTGCACAACAACGTTTACCTGACAAGATAGAAATACTACCAAAAGTGAATTTATAAATGGCATGCCAAAAAATTAACTTGGAAAAGAATGTTTAACTGGATATACAAAAGAAATTGATTAAAAAAAAATCAAAAGGGAAATATTGATGATATACATGAAAGTGACCAGGATAATTTTTTTCTTATTAGATTTACAAACAGGCTTGTTAAAGACCTGGAGAACTTGGTGTGATGGGAAAAATGAAAAATGAAGAGAAATCAAATTCAACAGCAATATTTGAATGAACCAAAGATTAAGACTGTTAGAAGTAAAAAAAAGAAAGAATATGAAATTGGTTTATTTGAGCCAGGTTAAAAGAATGTATGTTTGATAGAATGTGTCTACGAAGGGGAAAGTGATGTGAGGTATAGTACAATAACAAAGCAGATTCCCAGGAAGGAGTGAGCACATTCCAAAATGGGGAGTGAGACAAGAGACAGCACAGTCCAGAGCTGGATTGGAGAATGAGATTTAGGATAGCCACTACTAGAAACTCCCAGAGTATATCCATTAGGTTAAGACAGTAGAGGTGTATTCTGGCAAGATTCTGTCTATATGGTATAAGCAAATAAAGAACTGAACTTTAGTTGGATTGTATTGCATTGTTTTTGGGCTAGACCTAACAATATGTTGCTACTTTTGGCAACCCTTTATGGATTTTCTTCTGAAACCAGGACTGAAAAGGTGACATTTTATGGATTTGCCAGTAGATAAGGGATGGGATATAAGATGAAGTGATAAACATTTGTAGCCTTAGAGGGGGTAAAGAATCACTAAATATGCTTATACTTGTGATAAAGGTTAGAAGTTACTTCTTTACATATTTCTTTTCTCTTTATTATGTTCTAATTTTGTTCTTAATTTTTTCCTTGCACTTTTTATTTTTCTCTTCCCTTGCTTTAAGTTGCATTAGATTTTACTATTGTAATCAAAAAAATTTAATAAAATTATATTTAAAAAGCCATATAAGGCAGTGCATGGCATAATGGAAGCAATAACAGTTTGTGAGGAAAATAATAATAACAACAACAACAATACTAATACTAATAATACTACTACTAATACTACTACTACTAATACTACTACTACTAATAATAATAATAATAATAACAACAACAACAATAACAATAATAATAATAACAGAATAACAGAGTTGGAATGGACCTTGGAGGTCACCTAGTCCAACCCCCTGCTCAGGCAGGAAACCCTATACCATTTCAGACAAATGGCTGTTCAGTCTCTTCTTAAAAACTTCCAGTGTTGGAGCATTCACAGCAGTTGTTCTAACTGTCAGGAAATTTCTCCTTAGTTCTAGGTTGCTTCTCTCTTTAGTTAGTTACGATAGAATAGTATGAAGCGGTAGAGTATATAATGTTGGAGCAAACTAGATTTAATTAGATTTCATTTTCTTTTACCTCTTGCTGTTAATTTCTTTTGCTCCCTATATTTTGTTCTTTTTTATTTATTTATTTATTTTGCACTCTACAGAATGATGCTCACTCCCAAAAAATAACAGCTTAATGTGTTGTTTATGGATGATTCTGTGCTGTGAGACTAGGTTTGTCTAAAAAGGATAGACATAACAATCATAGTTTTTTCTTGGCATATAACTTCCCTCATAAAATAGCTGAGGGCCAAACACTAAGGAAAAACCACCACTTCACAAATCACAACTTTTGACTTCCCTCTATTCTGACAGCCTTCTGGCATTGCAGAACCTTCTGTCTTTAATAATTTGTTACTCTGAGGCATTTGATTAAATAATAAAACATCCCAATCAAACCTTCCAGGGTTTCCTTCAGAGATGGTTTTGCATCTCACTCTTTTCTCTGCTGCAGGCAAAGGTCCCTTGTGGGATCCAAGAATAGACGCCAGAGAGATTTCCAGACGTTCTTTATTTGACTTTTCAGTCAATCAGCTTTTCCATTTGAGGGAAACAAGCAGGATGTACATCACATTGTTTGTCACACACTTATGGAAATGCATAGGGTGATTCCTTCATTCTTTGTTTTGGTGCTTTGTTTGAGAAGCTTGCCTCACACTCTAGACTTCATCTAAGCAACCTAGCTGTATGGGAAGGAGTGGCAGAACCTGGGGATGAAGTTAAAAGAGGAATGAGCCTAGAATTCCTACATAGTCCCAAGTGAGCTAAGTCCCTTGAATTCTGTTGACCATTATCTAACTCCTAGCAGGTGCTAAAGGTTAGTTGAGAATATATTCTTGTGCATAGGCATGAGTAGCAATAAATCAGTTTAATTGTACCTTCTTGTGTGGACATGATCTTTCATGCCTGACATTTGAAAGCAGGAAAAAGAGGGCATGCTATGCATGGGCTTCTCACAAATAACAATACACATTTAATTGATGTGCAATGTGGGGGACAGGATCTATTCTCCCGTGTGCCATTATTTCCTCAGTTCTTGGAGATTTCATGGCTTCCCCAGTGCCTTGAAATCCCAAGAGAAGACCATAGGAGAGAACTTCCCTGCTCTAGACTTTTGAAACTAGGAAGAAAGGACAGTCAGGAGCCTGCATAAATATATAGAGAAAAAGAAAATAAAGTAGAAACAATCACTTTGTAAGAAACTCAACAAAACCCTCAGGAGGGTTAACTGCAGTGGCCATAGACAAGGTGGTTGTTATTGTTGTTGTTGTTGTTGTTGTTGTTGTTGTTGTTGTTGTTGTTGTTCTTCTTCTTCTTCTTCTTCTTCTTCTTCTTCTTCTTCTTCTTCTTCTTCTTCTTCTTCTTCTTCTTCTTCTTCTTCTTCTTCTTCTTCTGCTTCTGCTTCTGCTTCTGCTTCTGCTTCTGCTTCTTCTGCCTCTTCTGCTTCTGCTTCTGCTTCTGCTTCTGCTTCTTCTGCTTCTGCTTCTTCTCCTTCTCCTTCTCCTTCTCCTTCTCCTTCTCCTTCTCCTTCTCCTTCTCCTTCTCCTTCTCCTTCTCCTTCTCCTCAAACTGCCCCTTCCCCTCATCCACACCCATCACTACATCTCCCAAGAAAACAATTATTATTTTGGTTTCCTCAACTTAAACTAGTGCCTTGTTTGGTCTCAGCTAAATAATGTCTGAGCTCCAGAAAAGGACTACGTGCATTATTTTCTGTGCAACAAAAAACATTATAAATTCCACATTGCTTAGAGGACATTTTTGATGAGTACCCTTCAATAGTTTCCTCACAGACCTATTGTTCTTTTAAAATTCACAGTATTTTTTATAAATTCTAGCACTGTAGGAAGAAATTTTGAATAAGATTAATTGTAGATCATGACAAGCAGTAGAGAGCCAGGAATGAACAAGTCAGTAGCTTGAGTTAAGTTTTAGGCTGATAGGTTGAGGCGGATTGTGAAAATAAAAAGTGTGTTAGTAAGAAAAGATGATGACTTTTCCTATTCTCAGTGCATTGATGATTGAAATTCAATTCACACATAAGTACATAAAAATCAGAAGGTTCACATATTTTCTCTAGGAAAATTAGCAAACACCAATCTACTGTGTCAGGTACAGAAAACAAGAAATGGATTAGAACTGCAAAAGAAGAAGAAAGCAGCATAAATCATGTCCAATGAGGGGATCTTTGAAAGCAAGTTGGAGATAGAGATTTGCTGAGAGGCTAAGATCTCTAGCTAACCAGGCAGATTGAATGACATTATGGGGCAAATTTTTAACCACATCATGTGACACTAGGTAAGTTCTACCCTCTGACATACTCCATTTTTCCCTGCAGAGAACCACAGCACCACCACATTTTCTGTACTCATGTGTGGAAATAGATGTATGTTGGACAAAGGACAAATCCCAGAAGACCCTCTGCCTTCCCCTCCAGAGATATAGATCAGGAATAGAGACATATGCAAATACAGATTCATACCAAAGGTAAATTGAGGCAGCTCAATTTGACTCATAACGTGGAACAATCTACCCAGTTAATCCCACTTTGCTTCTAGGTTTGGAGTTCCCATGTCTGCTTAGAAGGAAAGCAGTTATGATGAACTGCACCTGAAATGGAAAGCCAGGAATAACAAGGTCATCTATTGCACTGTTGACATTCTAGTTATGTGGCTTTAAACAGAGTTTAGACAAATTCATAAGAACATTATTGTTTAGTAACAGAACTACTCAAAACTATTATAATCCTGCTGTACTCTGAAATATTCCTAAACTGTTGTCCTTTTTCCTTCCAGAACTTAATGATTAAAGAAATCTGAGCAACTAGAACAGGGGTCCCCAACCCCCGGTCCGTGGACAAGTACCGGGCCACGGCATGCCAGCAACCGGTCTGCACAAACAAGCAAAGCCCCATCCGCAAGATGCAGGCAGCACACAAAACCACGCCCCCTCTGGTCTGCGGAAAAACCTCTCTCTCCATGGAACTGGTCCCTGGTGCCCAAAAGTTTGTGGACCTCTGAACTAGAAGCAACTTCGTGTGGAACATCATTGTTGTACTAGTATGTGAGAATGAATTTGGATGACAGGAGGAAAAGTCACAGAGTAGGCAGTAGTCAGACAAATGACAGCTGAGTCTAAAGAAGGAATGGTGGCATGGCAAAAGTTTCAGAAGGGACCCTCCCTAATTTCTTGGACCCTCCCTGGTTTCTTGGACCCTCCTTAATTTCTTGGACTAAAGAGGAAGAGATGTACTTTCAGACCTAAAAAAATATATATTAATGTAACTTTACAATAAAATTAGAGCTAGTTCCTTTGAGTGTGCTTCTTGTCTGAATTATCTCACAAGGCTGGTCAATTTTGCATTCAACTAATTGATGATGATGTTCCTAAATTTTTAGACATGTCTATCTGGTTATTCAGGGAACCTTCTATCTATCTGATCCGATTGGGCTATGCTGATATTCTTATACTGAGAACTAGTGTACTAGCATTGTTGGAGTTGGAGTTAGATCAAAAAGACCCAAGATCAAGTCTTCAGTCAGCTGCATACTTGTTCATTTGGAGTCAAGTACACTTAGTTCAACCGAGCTCCCAGTTTGGTTAATGTTGGGGAAACAGTGGAAGGGGGAGTGTTCTGTATACCATCTTGAACCCTCAAAAAGAAAAGACTAATAGCTATAATTCCTTTACGCATCTACAGTATATCCTCTGTCATTGGAAGGAGAAGCTAGCAGAATTTAAATATGAAATGCAGAGAAACAATTACATGGCACACAATCATAGTAAACACATTGTAGGTTCAATTACTGGACCATAAACATCTTAGGCTGCATTTCATTCTTGAAAGAAAAGGCACGTGATTAGCTGCTTCTTGGAAGCATCCATCCATGTGGTAAGGAACAGTTGCTAGAAAAGCTTGTTAATCCTCCCTTTCAAAGGGCTTTCAGCCTAGGCCTGTAAACAGAACAAAGGAAGGGTATCGCTTTCAAATGAGCAAGACTTGCTTGGCAACAGGATGTGCAGATCAAAAGCCATAACTATGACTTGGAGTAAAGAAGATCGCCATGGCCAGCTCAAACAGGAAGCTTCATCCGGATGAAGATGACTTGCCATGGGAACAGAATGGCTCAGTGTTCAGCAGCTGTGAAAAAGACAAGTTCCATGCCTGGAGTATTAGGGAAAACAATGAAAATAAAAACTTTACCACTAACATTTCTGTGTATCACTGCTCTTGGAAAACAAGATGATAGGCTCTACTAGTCTCATAATGTCACAAAGGGGATTGTAGAATGCCGATCTACATTTTCTGAATTGCAGAAAAATATGCAGTTTAAAGCTTCTTTCTCATAAGATGTTATCCACTAATCTCTTATGAGTATTTTAACTTTAATAATGACTGTTTCTTGATAGGTTTATCGTTTTATATCCTTGTTGTATGCCTTCCAGAGTCACTTTTGGTGAGATGGGCGGCCATATACATTTGATATATAAATACCACTTTATAATGCCTTGGTAAGGCTACACTTGGAATACTGCATCTAATTTTGGTCACCACAATGTGAAAAAAAATGTTGACTCTAGAAAGATTTCAGAGAAAAGCAACAAAGATGATCAGGGGACTGGAGGCTAAAACATATAAAGAACAATTGCTGGAATTCGGTATGTCCAGTTTAATGAAAAGAAGGAGTAGGGGTGACATATCAGTCTTCCAATAACTTAGGGGTTGCCACAAAGAAGAGGGTGGTCAACCTATTTTCCAAAGCACCTGAAGGCAGGACAAGAAGCAATGAATGGAAACTAATCAAGGAGAGAAGCAACCTAGAACTAAGAAGAAATTTCCTGATAGTTAGAACAGTTAATTAGTGGAACGATTTGTCTCCAGAAGTTGTGAATGCTCCAGGTTTTTAAGAAGAGACTGGACAACCATTTGTCTGAAATGGTATAGGATTTCCTGCCTGAGCAGGGGGTTGGACTATAAGACTTCCAAGGTTCATTCCAACTCTGTTATTCTATTCAATTCTAAATAAATAAAAATAAAGTTTGGTCTACTGGTTCAGGCACCAGGCTAGAAACCGGGAGACCATGAATTCTAGTCCTACCTTAGGCATGGAGGTCAGCTAGTTGACTTTGGGCCAATCTCTTACTCTCTCTCTCAGCCCATCCCACCTTACAGGGTTGTTGTTCTGAGGGAAAAATAGGAGGAGGAAATAGTATTAGGGATATTTACTACCTTGAGTTATTTACAAAAATAATAAAGGTGGAATTAAAATAAATACTAAATTTAAATAAATTAGTTAAATAGATAAAATGGATTGTCTATATGTGTGTTTCTTTTAGCAGAGTTGCCTGAAGTGTCTTATTTGTTTATTTTTTTATTTCACATTACTATCCCCCTATGATATCTTGTAAGAGGTAGTGTTTTAATGGTCCTTGGACCAGAAACGGTACTATGCAATGAAAATCATTGCAAAAGAGATTCGTTGTCAAATTAGTTAAGATGCCTTTCTTTACCATGATAGTTGCATAAACTACAGGTGTTTGGGGAGGTTAATCTCATAAATTATGTGAATACGTGAATTCAGAAGATGCTTTCGCTGCAAGAAACAAATAAGGTTGCTTTAACATTAGGCACTAGTTATAAGGCAGTACCAAACACAGGTGTCTTTTAGTGAGACTGTGATATTTAATCATATACATACACACACATGCTGAATGGATAATCAGGCAGACAGTTTGATTTGAGTCTGTTTTATGAATATTCATCACCTGATTTAACTCATGAATGTTTTTTTTTCTTAGTCTGGGTCTCCTGTAATTTGTCTATTGTTTCAGTAATTGTACCTAGGAAAAGTCAGGATATACAGTACCATAACAATCAATAAGCAGTCACAAAATGGCCATACTCTTTGCATTATTAACATTCACACCAACTACAGGTAGTCCTCAACTTATGACCACAATTGATGAGCAAAACATCTGTTGTTAAGCAAGATATTTGTTAAGTGAATTTTGCCCCATTTTGCGGTTTTTCTTGTCATAGATGTTAACTGAATTAGTTAGTAATAGAATAGAATAGAATAGAATAGAATAGAATAGAATAGAATAGAATAGAATAGAATAGAATAGAATAGAATAGGAAGGGACCTTGGAGGTCTTCTAGTCCAGCCCCTTACTCAAGCAGAAGAACCTATACCATCACCGACAGGTGAATGTCTAGTTTCTTCTTAAAAACCTCCAGTGATGAAGCGCCCACAATTTCTGGAAGCAAGCTGTTCCACTGGTTGATTGTCCTCACTATTAGGAAGTTTCTCCTTAGTTCCAGGTTGCTTCTCTCTTTGATCAGTTTCCAACCATTGTTTCTCGTCCTTTCCTCTGGTGCTCTGGTGAACAACCTGGCCCCTTCTGCCTTGTGGCAGCCTCTCAGATACTGGAACACTGCTATCATGTCTCCCCTATTTCTTCTTTTCTTCAGACTAGCCAAACCCAAGTCCCGTAACTGTTCTTCGCATGTTTTAATCTCCAGGCCTCTGATCATCTTAGTAACACAGTTGTTAAGTGAATCTGGCTTCTCCATTGAATTTGCTTATCAAAAGGTCCCAAAAGATCACATGATCCCAGGACACTGCAACTGTCATAAATATAAACCAGTTGCCAAGCATCCCAATTTTGATCACGTGACCATGGGGATGCTGCGACGGCCGTAAGTGTGAAAATGGTCATAAGTCATTTTTTTTTCAGTGCTGTTATAACAACTTTGAATGGTTACTAAATGAATTGTTGTAAGTCAATCGCTACATGTACCAATCACTTCTGAAGAATATTCCAAGTAAACCACAGGGACTAGTCCAGGTGCTTGCTTCAAGCCAAGACTTATTCAGAAGGCATAAAATGCAAAAATAACAAATAACGATTGATATTTAAGACGGAAAATATTTCTGAGACTGTCTTTTTTTCAAAGTTAGGTTATTTCAGTAAGATCTCTCTACGAATGTTTTTTTTTATTCTTAGCAGAAATGAAAACATATATTAATGCTTTACTTATTTATTTCTTCTTTTAAAATAACAAAAAACCCACCCCAAGACACAAAGATAATTATAGTGCAAAGGCCTACATTTTCAAAGAAAACAACTACACATTAAAAGCGCTTTTAAAAAGTGAAAAAATGCAACAGAAAAAAAGAGAAGATAGCAAAGTATAATATATTGTTATTATAATTAACAGTTACAATTCTGTATCTATTAATCTAATGTAAATAATGTTTAAGTACTTATGAATGAATTTCTAATCCATTTCTTTAACCCTAACCCTGACACGATATTAATTAAGGTAAAGCCTGCATTAAATGACATCCCACCCCTCATCTGGACTACTGCAATCCTCTCTACATGGGGCTGCCCTTGAAGAGCACTCGGAAGCCTCAACTGGTGCAGAATGCACCTGCACAGGTAGTATTCAAGATGTGTAACACCACTGCTTAGTGAGCTGCATTGATTTCCAGTGTGTTTCTGGGTGCAATTCAAGGTGCTGGTTATGATGTTTAAAGCACTTCATGGCTTAGGGACTGATTTACTTGAGGGTCTGTCCTCTCCCAGTCTACCTGTCCAATTTAGTAAGGTGGGTTATGACCAGCCAAGGAATGTTGGCTGATAGGACCCAGTAGATGTACCTTTTTTGCCATTGTCCCTGCCCCCTGGAATATTCTCCCTTCAGATATCAGGATGATCCCTACCCTGTGCCCTTTTGGAAGCTGTGTGCCCCAAGCCTGGGTTCAGCTTATTTATTTATTTATATCCTGCCTCTATTATTTTTGCAAATAACTCAGGATGATGAACATATCCAATGTATCTTTCTCCTCCTATTTTTCCTACAACAAGGTGGGTTGGACTGAGAGAGAGGGACTGACCCAAAGTCACCCAACTACCTTTCATGGCTAAGGCAGAACCTGAATTCAAGATCTCCCACTTTCTAGCCTGGTGCCTTAAGCACTGGACCAAACTGGTTCTCAGTTTGGTTTAGTTGGACTTATTCTCAGGACAATTAGAATACAAATGCAGACGGCAAGTCCCTTCTCAAGCCAAACTGGACGGAGTCAAATTAAACCATGCCTGACTGTCTAGCCTCCAGTGAAACACATCCTCAGTTCACAAACTGAAAGCTGGTACTTTTCAAATTACACCAGGGGTCTTCAAACCTGGCCCTTTTATGACTTGTGGACTTCAACTCTCAGAATTCCTCAGCCAGTGTGCCTGGCTGAGGAATTCTGGGAGTTGAAGTCCACAAGTCATAAAAGGGCCAAGTTTGAAGACCCCTGAATTACACCATAATAGGGCTATCATTTCCAGAATTTGTAGCTTGTGGGTGCCACTATATTTGGGAGATGTTGGCTTTGTGGAAGAGTCTTGCCAGTTTCTTACAATACTGTGAAAAGACAGAGAGATGATACCTTCCTCTCTTTAGCAAAAAGAGTTTTGTTTTTATCCCAGTATCTTCCTATTTATAATCAAATGGCTGAATCGGATAACAGACAAGTTGTGCAGAAGTTATTAAAATCTTGCCTATCCCAGCCTTTGGAACTTTGAAGAAACAGGATAGGAAGTGTAATGATGCCTTTGAACTACTCCAGGGAATAGTATGGACAGCCAAACAAAACAAAAAAAGTGGACCATTAAACAAATCAATCCAGAGTACTCATTCAAGGCATAACTTACCAAGTCCAATTTATCTTACTTTAGAAGCATTATGCAAAGACGTAACTCTCTAGAGAAGACTTTAATGCTGGGAAAGATGGGATGATTTGCATTGAGGTGGATGAACTCAGTTACATTGGTGATGGGTGCACCATTGGAAAATCTGAAGAAACATGTTAGGGGTAGATCATCATGGAGAAAATCTATCTCTCCTTGTGAACACTAAGCGTTGATATCAATTTTATGGCACACAATCAATCAATCAACCTATGTTAAAGACTGTTGTTAAAAATGTTGTTCCTGATTTGGTACCTTCTAGATATATTTTGGTGGACTGAAATCCCAACATTTCCAACCAATGTTGCCAACAGCTAAGCACCATGGAACTGTAATGGCAACAACTCTTGTGGGCACTAATGTGGAGGCAATTCTTGAAATCTCAAGATTCTTCTGAAACATCCACAGGGAAGGTTCAAAAAAGGAAGTTTAAGACTTTGCATTTGAAGTTCCACCCCTTCTTATATGCATCACACACAATGTGTATGTGTGTGTAAATGTTAGGCTAGGTTACATTGCATGTTGCCTTGCCTTGCCTTGCCTTGCCTTGCCTTGCCTTGCCTTGCCTTGCCTTGCCTTGCCTTGCCTTGCCTTGCCTTGCCTTGCCTTGCCTTGCCTTGCCTTGCCTTGCCTTGCCTTGCCTTGCCTTATGCTGTGCTATGCCATGCCATGACGTAATGTAACGTAACGTAATGTAACGTAACATAATATACAATGGTTGGAAACTGATCAAAGAGAGAAGCAACCTGGAATTAAGGAGAAACTTCCTAACAGTGAGGACAATTAACCAGTGGAACAGCTTGCATTCAGAAGTTGTGGGTGCTCCATCACAGGAGGTTTTTAAGAAGAGACTAGACAGTCACTTATCTGAAATGGTATAGGGCAGTGATGGCAAACCTTTTAGAGACCGAGTGCCCAAACTGCAACCCAAAACCCACTTATGTATCGTCGTGTGCTGGGTGGGCGTGGCCCATTGGGTGGGTGTGGCCGATTGGGTGGGCATGGCTGCAGTGGTAATGGCAGACTGGGTGGGATTAAAAATCAATTCCAACTTTGCGAGATCTTTTTTTTTCCCACGAGAAGTTGAAATTGATTGATTGATTGAACCTTTTTTTTTGTTTTGCACACAGCAGTGGAGGCCTAAAGCGAAAAGGTTTTATAAAACCCAGCTGAAGGCCTAGGACTGGGGCAATGGCTCGCGTGCCCACAGAGAAGGCTCTGCGTGCCACCACTGGCATGCGTGCCATAGGTTCGCCACCACGGGTATAGGGTCTCCTGCTTGAGCAGGGGGCTGGACTAGAAGACCTCCAAGGTCCCTTCCAGCTCTATTTTATACCATGCCATGCCATGCCATACCATACCATACCATACTATATTAATTTGTGAAGGAGTTGTGATTGTGGAGTTGCTGCTACAATCTTGTCTTTTCTGTGACACACATATCATGCCCATGAATACTGAAAATTACTTAGGAAAAATAAACCTAAAATAACTCTGTCTGGTTTATATCAATTTTTATGTATCTATTCTTGGGCAAATTACTTATTATATACATATTAATTAGTCAGATAAGTCTGAGAAGTCTTTTTAAGAGGGATAAATAACATTTTTTTCTCTGAAATGATTGTGCGAGTGGCAAGGTGGAGAGAGTCTAAAATGCTGAAAGCATCTTTTGTTACAGACTTGAATGGCTGCCTGAAAGATTAAAATTTGGCGGCCACGTGTGGCCCTGATTAAGCTGGAATTATTCTGTGCTTTTCTTTGAATATCAAGGTAAGCAGACACAAGAGCAGCTTAAGACCATTAGTCTTCTGAACAAAACTGGAGCCGTTCGGCAACCGCCGTCAGATTAAAAAATTAACACGTATGCAGGGAGTCTATCCGGAATGGAAATTAATGCTCTCTTTGACCCAAACCTCATCAGTCACCTGAAGCACAAAGGAACATCATTCTGAGCTAAAGCAATATGCCTTCCCTTTGGAATTTAAAACAGCATGACCTCAACCTTTCCAATTATGGAAAAGTTACTGAAAAGGAAAAGATGGAGACGGGAAAGAGAGAATAAAGTTACAGGAGTCCGTTATTTCTGCTGTACACTAGAAAATTATAAACGAATTTGTAATAGAAACAAACAAGCATTTTTTTTTTTTAAAAAAGAAGAGTTATAGTTCTTGAAAAGGAAGGCATGATGATTTATTGACATATTTGGCAGCATCCACAGCATGCAAAGCACAAGTGGTGATGTGGCCCTCAGTGAAAGTACGAGATGTTTGACAAATTAAAATAGACTTAATGAAAGGCAACAGTGATGATCAAAGGCCTGAAAAATGCGAAGAGACATCAGGGAATTAATACAGGTGTCCTCAACTTACAACAGTTTGTTTAATGACCATTCAAAGTTACAACGGCACTAA